>JBBBDQ010001446.1:1392500-1422500 GCA_037127315.1 Ascarosepion bandense
TAATGGACTGAGTATACATATACCCCTGCCATACAGGGTTGAGGGTAGTAGAGAGTATTCGTAGAGATCTGTACCAGTTATCGGAGAGTACCGGAACTGATATGTAAGTTACTGAGAGCTACCTAAGTTACCCAGAGACTACTGAATCAGAAGTCAGACTAGCTCTGAGCTCCACTAAGCTAGAATAATATACACGGATATACTATTTCAAACGACTTCAAGACTTGTATATATTTATTTCTTACTAATAGTATTTCTGGATTTACTAACCTGTGTTCAAATTTGTATATTGCGTTTAGTATAACCAACTTTTCTATCTCCATATCTGTTTTTGTTGTTCATTATTTTGTGCGGTTCCTTAACCGGAATCCAACATCATCTATCTATCTATCTATCTATCTATCTATCTATCTATCTATCTATCTATCTATCTATCTATCTATCTATCTATCCCAGTCTGTTCATATCTATCTATCTATCTATCTATCTATCTATCTATCTATCTATCTATGTATCTATCTATCTATCTATCTATCTATCTATCTATGCCATTCTGTTCATATCTATCTATCTATCTATCTATCTATCTATCTATCTATCTGTTTTTGTTGTTCATTATTTTGTGCGGTTGCTCACCCGGAATCTACAACGTCATCTATGAAACATAATTATACCTTCTTTTGCATTTTTATTGCTATTTCTGGTGACATTACTTGTTCCAGTGTCTTTAATGTGTCTTTTGCAATTCTTGTCCTATTTCCGGTCTAATTCTGATTTGTGCTCTACTCATCAGAACACGGATGATAAGTTTTGTTATTGGGCTCATTAGACTGATTGCTCGCATTCGTTTGCACCAGGCTTTGTTAGGCAGTGACAATTGCTGAAAAATTGACATTTTACAGATTAATAATCTGATACATCTTTTAAATGCTGTGTAAATTTTACATTTCTCCATAAATTACGCGTTAATTAAATTTCCCTCTTCAACTATTATTCACTCAACAGATGGTTCGTATCTTAATAATTTTCAATAAAAAGTTTTTATTTTGACTGAAACTGATTGATAGAATATGTACGAACAATAAATGTGTCATATAATTCGAGTGTGTCTTATGATTTGAATGTGTTCTATAATTCGAGTGTGTCTCATTTGTTCATATTACATCATCTTTATGTATAAATTTAAGTTTTTTGTCCTCTCCGCTTTTGGACTTAAAAAAAGGGGGTTAAAATACTGATTGCAGGAAGTTGGTTATACCGAGAACTTTTCAGCATAACTGTGTGAATCCATGTATATAAATGTTACTGTATTTACTGAAGTTATCAATGTTCATATGCTCTTTCTATTTCTTGATATATTTTATGTGTCTTTCCGTCTCCCACTCTGGCTAACAAGCATAGTTTATTTTGGCACAAGGCCATCTCAATGAAGGCCCCTACTCAGGATCGAAATCTCTATAGATATATTGGTCGACGAGACAGTATTACACAATAGTGTTGCTTTTCTCTCTCTCTCTCTTTCTGAATCTCGCCCTCTGTCTTTGTCTCGGTCTCCCTCTGTCTGTCTGTCTGTCTGTCTGTCTCTCTCTCTCTCTCTATATATATATATATATATATATATATATATATATATATGGATATATAGTCATCCGCAGACAGATTTGTTTCGCTGTATCACAGCTCATCAGTACGGTTAGACACCCGATTGCTTTTTTACCCAGGATTGAAACCCGTTAGTCGGTGATTCTACCACTGAGCTATGGACGCTTGGTAGAAGGGGGAGCAGACTTGTAGCGTGTGATATATCATGTATACACACACTAATAGCTGAGAGTATTCTTATCCATTACTGAATGAACGATGCGTAGATGCTAAAGTTGCTACTGTTTTTTCAAAGTCTACCTTTCTTCCAGAGTGTTCAATCAGGGTGTGTTTTATATATATATATATATATATATATATATATATATATATATATATACAAGTATGGGTGGAATAATATTCCCCATCCAAAGAAACACAATTATTATTATTATTATTATTATTATTATTATTATTATTATATATATATATGTGTGTGTGTGTGTGTGTGTGTGTGTGTGTAGATTATCCGCACGTTATTGAGCAAAACTCTTTTATGGTTTTATTATGCTCAGCCGCCTAGTAATATTGCCGGGGATATAATAAATTATCGTTCGGCTGGCACAGACCTCGCATATCCAAGAAAATGACTTGCCTGTCGAATTGTTATTACGGACAACATTTTCTGGCTGGGCGACGGCAGCCTGATGGATATTCATATGACGTTGTAGGCAAGAGGAGCTTTTGCCAGTCTTATCACATTCAGATCGCGAGTAATGTTTTTCAAGTAGCTTTTAAAGTCAGGGTTTGTTGTCATGTGATCGCATGTAGGAAATTAATCTAGTATTCAAAAAACAAGTAAGTTTACAAAGATGACAAGGGAATAGAGTTTTGCTTTCTGCACCTATTCAGGTCGAATATTTTTCTTTCCTCGTTTAACGTTTCATGTTTACATGTTGGAAGTGCCCGTTTCATATTCAATTAATGAATTTACTCTTCTAAAATGTTCTGTTCTAAACTTATCACCAGAAACGCCTACTTCTCTATAATATTTCTTCCAGTCATACTTGGGCGTCTTTTAAGTACAGTTTTACCATAGAAAAATCTATTCGTTCAACGCCTGAGCAAACTATATGTATAGTAGGTTTATGAATTTTTGTAAAATAATTAATTTCCTGCATAATAATTCGATAAACTTTTGGTAAAATGGAATGAGGACGGGTTTAATTCAGTTTATATGTTATAAAATGTTACCCATAATACAAAATTTCTAAAATTACATAAAGGTAGAGTAGTTCTGTGATTTTCGGGAATTTCCTAGAAATTTCGGGAAACTTCTAGATCTTGTTTTGTTTATTTCTAAGTCTATATGTTATGTTATATCTGTTAAATGAGTTAAAATGCATAATATAAGTACTTCTACTCATTTTCGATAACTAATTTTTAAATTGAATTTTTAAAAATAAAAAACGTTTACTTGAACTTTGATTTTAGTTTTAATTGAATTGAATTTTAAATGATTAGATTTACTATTTCCAGTAAGCAAAATACTCTAATGTATTTAAAACAGAAATTACATTAATAGGAATGTAAAATGTTTCAATTTTTTTATCTTTAAATTTTTCGGCCGTTTTTGAGCGATCGACACATTTGGAAGCAAAAGTTAATCCTTGGTTTTAAAAATCTTGCAAAAATAAATTATACAACTGTGACATATTATTTTTGGAAAATTAGTAAATTTAATATTAAATTAATCTGATTTACACAAGTATTACTTATTCATAGCATGAAAATTAGAATAAAACTATGTCCTAAATACAGAGTTGAACTTTTTAAATCTTTCCACCTATTTGAAATGTATTGACAGATTGACAGATGAGATAAGATGTGTATGGCGATCACACGTGACATAATTTACAAATGTTTCTTGTAAGGAGAAAAAACCCTGAAACACATGATTTTGTAATGTAGACATAGAAATTACCATTCAAATACACACAAATACAAAATTATTTTAAAAATAGGAAGGCTCAAGAATTTCTATTAAACTTTTTAATTTTTCATTAGTAAATGTAATCTTCACTTAATAAGTTTAAAAACTAACCCCCAACAAATTTTTTAACTATTCTAAAAATATTTTTGAAGCTTTATAAATTATTATAATTATAAAAATATGTAAATAATTCTTTTAAAATTTTAATATTTATCGAAAAAAAGGTTTTTCTTCACACTATAATGCACTTAATTTACATGATTTATTAAAGCAATTAAAAGATTATCAAATTAAATAATGTCAAAGTTATGTTGCATTTTTCATTGGATAATTCGGAGCAAATTTTCGGAAATAAGGTCAAGATGTCTCAAAACCATGATAGATGATTTACATTCCCCAATGTTTCCTGCATTTAATTAATAAAACTAATTTTCGCAACAAAATTTAATTTCTTAAAATTTCATGAACTAACGTGGAGGTGGGGTAGCAGATGTAAAACAAAGTATTTTTGCCAATATTCTTTTAAAATAATAATTTCGAAAATAATTTCATTTATTTGTAAATGGGTCCGAAAAAATCAATTTAAATCCGACAGTTATTTGATTTTTGCAAGAATTTTTAAATTAATATGTTTGCCACCGGAAAAAAAAAAAAAACTGATGCAATATTACGTTTTCTATTGTAAACTCTCGTAACGATTTGGTTACCCGCTAACTAAAATTAAAACAAGATTTTTTTACCAAAATTTCGAACGTGTTAGAAGGGATTAAAAAATTTTGAAAAATAATTAAAAAATACTTTGATAATTCCTCTTAATAATTACATGAACATATTGATGGAAAAAGTTCGTTTTTATTAAGTTTGGTGCTTTTTTTTATTCATACTGTGCTCTTTTTTCAGCGATTTAGTTGAGGTACCTACATAAGTACTATTCAATTATATAATTAGCAAATTAAAAATAAAGCTCTTAAAATATTTTGATCTTTTAGCCTTATTGTGCATATGGTAAAATTGAATTTTCTTTTTTAAAGCTGACCTTTTTTAAGAACTGAAACAAATTAATGCTTTTTGTAATTATTTTTTTAACAATAGTTCATCGATTCATGACACAGGAACATAGGGTTAGAAAAAAGTCATGACCCTAATTTCCAGACCATCATAGCAATTTTATTGAATAAATTTACACTTAGTATAAATGTTAAAATGTCATTGTTATTTTCATGCGCTACTTATGCTACCATTTATCTTTTTTTCATGTAGAAATATAAAAATTTGTCACTTAGCTGATTGGTGTCATTTTCTTTATCATATCACCCCAAGCAAAGCGGTAACGCCACTGATGCGCAGGGGGCTACGTAAGCGTGAAAAGATTGGAAAAGAGAAAGCCAGAAACCACATCCTAAAAAGTAAACAAGGGATGAGCCTCTTCACCTGTTCAATAGATGTGGGTGGAATGTGAACCGGGGAACACTTCAGTCTATCTACTCCAATTGAAAAAAAATGGAAAAGAAAAAAAAAGGGAAAAGAAAAGAGTAAAAAAGATTGGAAAAGAGAAAGCCGGAAACCACATCCTAAACAGCGAACACCTGTTCAATAGATGTGGGTGGAGTGTGAACCGGGCGACACTTCAGTCTATCTACTCCAATTGAAAAAAAAAAGGGGGAAAAGAAAAGAGTGAAAAAGATTGGAAAAGAGAAAGCCGGAGACCACATCCTAAAAAGGAAACAAGGGATGAGCCTCTTCACCTGTTCAATAGATGTGGTGTGGTGTGTGAACCGGGCGATAGTTCAGTCTATGTACTCCAACTGAAAAAAAAAAAAAAAAAAAAACAGAAAAGAGTAAAAAAAGATTGGAAAAGAGAAATCCAGAAACCACTTCGATTCCATAGTTTCGTAGACGAATCGTTTTGTTATTGTCCGGTCCATTCGTCAGAAGATTTCAGCAACCGACTGCAGATTTTGTCATTTGCGTTATTTTTATATTAAATGAAAAATAATGTATATTTTTTTTGTTGGTTTAGGATTTATTTCTCTCTCACTCTCACTCTCTCTCTCTCTCTCTCTCTCTCTCTCTGTGTACTAAGAGTGTCAATGATAATTTAACAATGTCATTTACTTATTTTAAAAGTGTAATTCGTTTGTTTCTAATATTTTGTATTTTTCTTGGTCATGGGTGTCCTTGTGAATTTTATGTCCGTCGTAGCCGTTCGTATTCACGCGTGTGTATGGGTGGTTGACGTTGCACAGTCTGTGTGTTCACACTGAGACAAAGCAGTTATATTTGGTTTTCCCGTTTAAAGACGGTTTTCCATCGGAGGCTGGCGTCTCTAGGAAAAGCATCAATCTGATTCAGAGGCAGATTTTGCAACGCATCTTTTATTTTATTTATTTCTCAACGCACTGTCGATTTTATTGAACGGAGATTATTCATTCATAACTTTATTTATTCCTTCATGTTTTGCGTTCTCTTTCCTGCATTGGTTGCTGGCGTCACCATTATGTTTCTTCCCCATATCATCATCGGCATTACCGATTATCGGTGCCATCAAGATAACCAGTCTTTTTATTTTTATTTTTTTCATTTGAAAGCACTTTATGTTCCGTTTAAGAGATTTTAACTTTTTTTTCCTTTTCATATTAGCCTTCCTGCTTTATTCTATTCTTCTTTTTTGCACAATCTTTCACCTAATAAAGGTCCCAGGAGCCACTCAAGTTAGTGAGTAAACGCATGATATCATTCTAAGTGTGTAAGAAAAGGGCATATTATGTAGGTAGCTAACGGTTGACCCAAGACCTGAAGAGGTTAAGATCGTATTGATCGGAGAAGTATCCTCGACGTAGTTTGTTCGACAAATTAACATTTCTCGGGAAGAAGCTTAAATTTGGATCTTCCTCTTTACTAATGGAATACGAAAAGAATGAGGATGAGTCGAACTTGTGTATGTGGCATAGCGGGAACTTGATAAGAATGTCTGAACTGGTGGAACTAAGGAATGTAGCTCACCTGAACATTTGCGATGAAAATAGTAATAGAGTATGAAAAGGATAGTATTGTTTTGTTTTTGAGGAAAGAGGTTGTAGGGTTGGAAACAATTCTTACTCACAAGGCTGCGAAAATGCTTTTGAAATCTATCAAGGTTGGTGAGTGAGGACTGAGTAGCTCCAGCCCAGACAGAGCAGCAATTATCTATCTTGTAAATATAAAGTATGGTAGGTGGAATTAACTACTTCGTGGAGTGGTAATAGCATCTTTAATGATAGATCGTATAGGTCTGAGGTCTCGAGTGACTATCACCTCTAACAGGCGTTAGTCATTCTCTGGGAAAAAACTCACAGTCTGCTCGATGATGATGAAACGTTACTTGGTTTAGCAAATATTGTTTGATATGATCTAGTTTAGATTATTGAACTATTAGAGCTCAGTCAGATTATAGATCAGCTAGTCATCAAAATTATTTAATTAATTATTATTTAATTTGATGAAATTACCACCCGTATCAATCTGGCTAGAGCTGCCTTTGTCTCTCTTCAAAAACGACTCTGGTCTCCCCAGGAGATAAGACGATCCACGATGTTGCGAATCTACAAGGCCATGGTCAGAACAATTCTCCTCTATGGATGTAAGACCTTGCCTTTGCACAGAGAGGATCTTCATAAACTTGAGGTCTTCGATCACTACTGCCTTCGCCGTATTCTGAGTGTTCGCTTCTCCGACCGGATCCCCAACTCGACCATCCGCGCTAGTTGCAACATCCTTGGCCTGGAAGAAACTCTGCTTAAAAGGAGACTCCGGTGGCTCAGCCACATGCTATGCCGTTCTGGTGATGAAGTCGTCCGTAAACTGGTGGCGCCCAACGCACCCACTGGTTTGAGGAAGCGCCGAGGTGGTCAACTTACGATGTGGCTCACTACTGTCAAAGTAGACATGGAGCTCATGTCTGGTCCTTGCGTTTTTGGTGTCCGACGCTGGAACCGGGAATGGCTAGATCATGCCGCCGATTCCGTTACCGATAGACGAGGATGGATGGCCTTGACGAGCGATGCGGTTAACTCCATTGGAGCCGGCTCAACCCACTTCGGGTGAATGCCGTTACAAGACAAGAAGAAGAGACGAAATTTTTTTTTTCATTTTCTTTGCTGACCTAATTTTTCTTTATCTTTCTTAATTTCTTCATTGCTTTCTTTCTTTTATTTCTTGACGTTTTTTACTTATTCTCTTTCTTTTTTGCTGATGATGTTTTCTTGGTTCTTCATTTTCTTTCTTGTCCGAATTTTTACTTTCCTTCCTTTTCGTTTTGAATTACTTTTTTGTTTTTCTTCTTTTTCCGTAACCTTTTCTTTTGACTCCTTCCTCGCATTTTTCGTTTTTTAATTCCCCCTTCGTCATTATATTTGTCTCCATTTCTTCTTCTTCTTCTTCTTCTTCTTCTTCTTTGTTTGCCCGGCTTCATTACTGAGCGTAACTGTTAGGAATCGAAATGAAAGATTATCTTGTGCCAATAATCCAAATTTAGGTTGCTTTTCTAAATTTAAATTCAGGGTTCACAATTCTTAAGTAAAATTGGTACACACACACACACACACACACACACACACACACACACACACACGCGCGCGCACGCACACGCACATGCACACACACACACACACACACACACACATATATATATATATAGAGAGAGAGAGAGCTTTTCTAAACATATGCTTTTAAATATAAGAGACAATGAATGTCTATTATATTTAATCATGAGCCGTTCTAAACGTCGTATTTTTGCTTTAATTTCAGTTGAAAATAAAGACAAAGATTCTCCAACATTTGGATAATTATTTATTGATTTTCTTCTAAGCTTTCGGCTCACATGAGCCATCTTCAGAGAGGTTGTTTAAACTGAAATATTATAAAATCCACCATCACCGACGATTTTATTTTATGTTGGCATTAAACTCCGCTTGGCAACGGCAATAGTTACCAAAAATAATAAACGCAGTTCTTAAGTTTGCGATGCGGTTTTATGACGTCACACCGCGTGATAGCGCGAAATGACAACAAAACCATGTCGTCAAATGCAATGTAATATGTTATTTCCTGTTTAAAGTTGATTTTATTGAGTGTTGGTTGTTTTGATTTGATGTACATATAGATAGATAGATAGATAGATAGATAGATAGATAGATAGATAGATATAACAATGTCCGTAATGATAAAAAAACTGTTTAATATAGTCAACTATTTATTTTTCAACATAGTTTCCTTCTGTTATAATGCTTTACCCTAACGTTTCTTTATTCATCTTCTTTATTCATCATATAGATCGAACACTGTACAGAAAATATACCTAACAACTAAGCGTCGAGCTATAGATGTGTTAATCTTCCAATCTCTCTCCCCCTCTTTACACACACATTTTCTCTCTTTGTCTCAAAAATATTGCGTGATTGTTTCGAGTATCGCATATTATTAGCATTTTTTAAAATATTTATTTAAGTGAAAACAGACGCACAAGTACGTTTAAACTGGAAACATCAAAATTTTAATTCGTTGTGCAAAAAGAATACATAAAAAAAACAAACTTGCATTTAAAGGTTTAGTTTGGTCAACTCCTTTTTAATTCACAAAAAAATCCTTTTCCATTCCCGGATTTGAAAACATTTCCAAAAGCTGGAAATCTCAAGGAATAGCCTGTGTATATTTGCTAACCCAAATAGCCTTTTCCCAATGGCCAACGAAACCATCTTATTTCGCCGATTCCCGTTAAAGAAAAAACAAAATCAATAGTCGATACTAACACTCTCACAATTTTGCTATCTGATCTCAAAGCAATAATTGTTAATGACTATAAGTAAAGACATAGTAAACATTTAAAACTGAAAGCTCTTTGTTAACTAGGTAGGTAAAACAGAAATGAGTCACCTTCTTTGTGCTTGTTTTAGATCGAGTTACAACTCAAATTAAGAAATCTAATTTTAAAGCCTCACGGGATTGGCGCTACACATTCCTGTAACGCTAATGTTATGAGAGCAGTATCTCTTCTTCTTCGTGTGCCGTGTCCCTTCAGGACGTAGGCGATCATGGACTTTCATTTCCCTCTTTCCCTTGTCGCTCTAAATATTTTCCTTTTGGTATCTCTCTCAAACGCCGCTGCACCATCAAATATGTCTCGCGAATCTTCTCCCTGTCTCTCTTTCTCTCTATCCGTACAGTGGGTATCGGATTCTCCAAACCCTCCTTCCTCATTACGTGACCCAGGAACATCAGCTGTCTCTTCATGATGTTAAGTATAAGTTTTCTTCTGGTTTGCATCTTCTCCAACACCTCTTCGATTGCTCACATGCTTAGTCCATGGTATCCTCAGCATCCTTCTGTAGAACCTCATTTCTACTGCCTCGAGCTTCTCTTTTATCCTTGAAGAGATCGTACAACATTTGCTGCCATACAGAAGAACATATATCACGTAGCAGCCTAGCACTCTTTTCTTTGTTTCCAATAAGATATTCCTGACTGTAAGTATTCGGGTTAGCTTTTGGAGTTGTAAATTCCACGAACGTCTGAATTGAGGCATATGACTTAAAGCGAAAGTAGTGCGTAGCACCACAGTTACAAAAGAAAGGGTGGGACGTTTGCAATTCAGGTTTGTAAAGAATATTTCACGAATTGAAAAACGGAAATAAATCACTGACTGTATTTTTCTATATTTATGACCTATTGAAATTATTTACATTGTTTGGACTGCTGTCCTCATATTAGTTGCTAAGTAGCATGCATTTTCTGCCGTTGTACGCCCTGAACTTCTTCAGGCCATTGGAATTTTGAACTGAACGATTTATTGCGTTCACTGTAGTATATTGTTCTCGTTCCATAAGTCATTCCACTTCTTGGGTGGAAATGATTGAATAAAAAATAAATAAATAAATAAAACTTGTATGGTTTCAACATCTCTAATTCCAGGCTAACATCTTGGAATTTTTCTCTTGCTAAAAAACAGCAACATACATTTGTCTTCTTACAATTGATAGATAGTCTTTTTTTCTTTTTGTTACTACCTTGTCTAAGAGTTCCTACAGTATTTATTATATGGATACAATGCCATCTACATATCCTAAGTTGTGCACGTCGATAAAAAAATACTAGTAGATCCTGCAGCTCTCACAGGATCATCTCTCTGAAAAGGTTGAATAAATCTGGCGAGGAGACTGTTATGGTGAAACACACCTATTCTATAGTGAATAGCCTCTCCCACCTAATTTAAGTAGGAGTAGTAAGATGAACGAGGGTCAGTCGAGATTTGGCCCCCGGCCTTCTGGCTGGGAGGTCAAATGGCCAATTAAGACAGAATAAGTAATCTGTAAGCGTTTATTGACAGATGTGCGTTGTGGTGCAGTGAATATCTGCTCGGAAAAAGAAATCGGTGAGCCGAGTTCGAATTCCAGTTGAATGCCTTGCATTCACTTACGTGCTAATACACTTGGGAAAGGTATTAATCAGTCCCTTCCCTTCAGTTATGGGTTAAATAACAGGAAAGATTGGGTTCTGTAGCCTTGGCTGGCAACCAGTCTACTACAGCAGGTATTGGCAACCTGTTGCGGGATAATTAAAAATGCCTGAGGTCTATACAGGGTAGGACTTGGGACCCTGCCCTTAAACAAATCCCAATGAACCTTTCTCCAAGGAGGAAACCGGCTCAACCCGACTAGGGTGAATGCAGCTTGCAGCTTGCAAGACCAGTTTAAGACCAGATTAGACCGGTTTTGAACCTATACACCGCGGTAGATAGGTAATATTTTGACCATGACCTTGGGCGTACGCGCTCATGTCCCCACATTTAAAAAAAAGACCTTGTGTTGCAACTCTCTCAGTTCAGAATTTTATTTTCTTAAGTATGAAATAGTAAAGGTGAAAAAAACAAACTTAATTAAATTAACCATTGGCACTTTTTTTTTTTTTACATATTTTGTTTTTGTTTGAAAAAACACTTTTTTATTTAAATATTTCTGTTTCAAAATTACGGGGAAAAATATTCACATTTTTTTGTTGTTGACCAAATGAATTTTTAAAACGTCAGAATAAAAATTAAATATAAAGGCTCATTTTTTTCTTTTAGACTCGTTTGACACGTGTGACGTGATTTCTGTGACGTCATCTAGCAACCATCTTAGATCTTAGATGTTTTACGGAGCAAATGTAAACAATCGGCTCCATTGGCCAAAAAGTGCAAAAGGGAAAATTGTTGAGCTTAAACTCAAAAAGTATGTGTCGCCCTGGCTTCCCTGTAGATATGTGTCCCTAGAAAGTTTGAATGGCGTAGCTTAAAAATGTAGGCGTACATAGATTACAGTTACACACAGACTCACAGATTGCCTTATATATATATATATATATATATATATATATCATCTGATTTTAGTTTAAAAGAAGGAAAGGTTTTATTGAAAATCTCGTTGAAAATCTCGTTTCCTTATACATCTTTCAATCATTTTATCCCAACACACGTATTAAAGTCACAAATGATTTTATTGGCTAGCAAAATACTGATATCACATTAGTGGGTTTGTTATTCAATCGGTTTTCTTATCCATATTTAACAAAAGGTCGTAACCAAAACGGGTCATGGCTAGAGTGATCAAAAGACTGTTTTTCAGTAAGATGACATGAATAATTCACAAGTCTACAATTCTTGCGCTGTGTTAAATAAAGACAATTTGATATGAGGAAACCTTTCCGTTGTTTAATAAATAAGAATTGATACAAGGAAAGTTTTCTGTTTTGAATCGAGAATTATAACTTTTTTCGACTGAGACTATTTGATATGAAAAAAAATTGTCATCCTTTCTATCTAGATAATTCGAAATAAAGAAAGATTGTCTTTTGTTTAACCTAGACAATTTAATGTAATGAAAGCTTATCATACTTAATGCAGATGATTTGATTTAAGGAAGCTTTGTTCTTTATTTATTATTGAAAAAATTTAATGTAATTAAATATTATATTTAAATATTATATATTATATTAAATATATTATATTAAATATTATATTTAAAATATATAACAATTTAATGTAATGAAAGCTTATCATACTTAATGCAGACGATTTGATTTAAGGAAGCTTTGTTCTTTATTTATTATTGAAAAAATTTAATGTAATTAAATATATTTAAATATTATATATTATATTAAATATATTATGTTAAATATTATATTTAAAATATATAACAATTTAATGTAATGAAAGGTTATACTTAATGCAGATGATTTGATTTAAGGAAGCTTTGTTCTTTATTTATTATTGAAAAAATTTAATGTAATTAAATATTATATTTAAATATTATATATTATATTAAATATATTATATTAAATATTATATTTAAAATATATAACAATTTAATGTAATGAAAGCTTATCATACTTAATGCAGATGATTTGATTTAAGGAAGCTTTGTTCTTTATTTATTATTGAAAAAATTTAATGTAATTAAATATTATATTTAAATATTATATATTATATTAAATATATTATGTTAAATATTATATTTAAAATATATAACAATTTAATGTAATGAAAGCTTATCATACTTAATGCAGATGATTTGATTTAAGGAAGCTTTGTTCTTTATTTATTATTGAAAAAATTTAATGTAATTAAATATTATATTTAAATATTATATATTATATTAAATATATTATATTAAATATTATATTTAAAATATATAACAATTTAATGTAATGAAAGCTTATCATACTTAATGCAGATGATTTGATTTAAGGAAGCTTTGTTCTTTATTTATTATTGAAAAAATTTAATGTAATTAAATATTATATTTAAATATTATATATTATATTAAATATATTATGTTAAATATTATATTTAAAATATATAACAATTTAATGTAATGAAAGCTTATCATACTTAATGAAGATGATTTGATTTAAGGAAGCTTTCTTCTTTATTTATTATTGAAAATTTGATAGACCATCTCTTTTATTGATATAATCGTTTTGTATTTAGATAGATGTATCGTTATTTGACCAAGACTTGATAAAAAAGTAACTCTTGCATTCCTTTCAACATAGAGCATTTGATATAAGAAATGTTTGTCGAGTATGAAACTGGGACAATTTGATATAAGGAAATATTTTTATAAGAAAACCTTCTAGTATCAAGGATTCCTTATATCAAAGTAATTTTTGAAACCCTTAAAGAAATATATGTTCGAGAGTAAGGAACCGACGTCCTTGTCTGACACAGATGATTTGATATATGAAAGTTTTGACATTCCGACCTCGAAAAATTGATATAGTGAAATGATGTTACAAAATGAGTCCGGATGGTTTGTTATTTGATATTTTATAAGTCAACTATACGTCCTTGCTTTGAATATTGTTGCCACATGTGGTCTGGTGCTCTTGCTATATATTTAGAGATTCTTGATAGAATTCAAAGAATATGCAATTGATCCTGACCTGGCATTACGGTTTCAGTCACTTTCCCACCGTAACGTAGCTTCCCTGTGTCTTTTCCGCAAATATTTTTATGGTAACTGTTCTGATTAACTTTAATCTTTCGTACGTAAACATTAAGAATTAAGTGCAGTATTAGATTGACGGCAAGGTCTTATCATTTTAAAATTAAAATGGCTAGATGTAAGCGTAAGTTCTATGTTAATAGTTTCTTCTTTCGCACTCCTCGCTTGTAAAACTCTCTTCTGGCTTCTGGCTTTTCAGTCAAATTCAAAAATTCAACGTCACTCGATGTCTTCTGTCTTCTTAATTCTTTCCTTAATAATATCTTTATATTGTATTCTCTAACACTATTTGTACATAAGTGAATACAACGAATTCAACTGGAATTCGAACTCTGCTCTCCGATTTCTCGTTTAAAGCCGATATCTACTGCAGCAAAACGTACATCTAATAGTATACCTTTTAATATTAAAATATTTTTTAAAAATTTTGGCTTTGTCTGAGACAGAGCCACAACACTAGGATTATTTAAATACGATCCATTAGCTGCCATGAGTTTGATAACTACCTCTCGATGATAGAAGCTTTGTAGAAATCATTAATAAACGTAGCCTTGCATAACAAAGTGTCATCCAGTGATATTAGAACGCCCTTTTAAAGTTCTACGAGAGGAGCACTTTGAAAACGCTTACCAAACTTAAATTTGTCTTAGATGCGAAGCAGGGCATCCGGTAAGAGCCATATACTCTCCACAGACAATGGTCAGAAAAAGTGGCCCTAATTCAATTGTATGTATTTGTTTTCTCCCTTTACCTATCCAAGAGAAATCCTCCTCCAATTACGAACTGTTTTCCTTCTCACTCGATGTTTGTGGATGCGTCTTTTGTTTGCTGATGGCTTCTTTTGTTCTCGCTCCAAATCTCGACTTCATTTCACGGAATGGCGTTGCCATTTTTAATGAGGCAAAAGGCGCCCGTAATTTCTGCCTAAGTAACTCCGAACCAATGTGCAATGTTTGTTGACGTCGACTCCAAGAAGTCATTATAAGGTGGCTTTCGGCCGTATAAAATGATGGCTGAGCAAGGAAGGAAAAATATTTACTTTTTCATTTTTTTTTCATCTTTTATTTATTTTTTTTATCCATCATTTTTAAAAATTTTGGTTCTGTTTGTTTTTCCTCTTTCTGTCTCTCTCTCTCTCTTTCTTTCTCTCTCTCTCTCTCTCTTTCTTTCTCTCTCTCTCTCTCTCTCTCTCTCTGTGCATGCGAGTATCGGTTATTTTCACCTTCTCATCTTTATCTCTGTCCTCTATCCACCTTTATTTCTTTGTTTATTTCTTTTCATTAATCACTAGCAGCAAAGCCCGGCGTTGCTCGGGTGTAATAAAAGCTTTAAAACTAATCCATGGTCCTGGAGTTCAGACTCAGCCTAAAGAATATTTGTGTGAAGTTTGGTGAGAATCGGATAAAAATTGTAGATTTGTATAAAGGACATACAAACAAATAAACAGACACACACACAAACATCTTGCCTTTTATATATATATTTTATCGATTTCCTGCACTATTTTAAGAACTGCAATCTTGAAACTTCTGAATATCGTTTCTTATGTCTTTGTCTATGAGTGTATCAAATTTGATTAAAATCGAATCACTAACCCTAACCCTGCCGAACCACGCCTTCTATAACCCGATTTTTTTCGATTATCGATTTTCGATATTTATCGGCGGTACCTCGACACAAAACCTAGCTAAGAACACTCGCAGACGCTTATAGTACAACTGTGTAAATTTTCAAGCAAATCGGTTCAGCCGTTTCGGAGTCTATAGGTAACGGGGACACACACACACACACACACACACACACACACAGACAAAGTTCCATTTATAAATGCCAGGATTTGTAATCGGAGGCCACAATTTGAATAACATACGAAAGGAAACTACAAGACCTGAACGTAGCTGAAAAGAGTGACAAGAAAGGACTACAAATAAACTGCAAGAAAACCGAATGCATGGTCATCAGCAAAAATGGCAGCCCATAATGCCAAATACAGTTGGAGGGATACTAAAATTAAGCAGGTACAAACATTTAAATACCTGGGAAGTGTTCTAACAGAAGACGAAAAGTGCGACACAGAGATCCGAAGGCGAATTGGCATGGCGAAGGAAGCTGAATAAAGTATTAAGACACAGGAAACTTTCACTAGAAACAAAGAAGAGAGTACTGGATTGCTATGTGATATCAGTCCTTCAATACGGCAGTGAATGCTGGACAATATCATCAAAGATGAAGGAAAATCTTGAAGCAACTGAAATGTGGTTCTACAGAATGATGCTGTAAATATCATGGATTGAGCATGTGAGCAATGATGAGGTCTTAGAAATGATGGAAACAAAAAGGAAATTAATATTGAGCCTCAGGAAGAATAAACTAAAGTTCCTGGGACATGCAATGAGGAAAGAGGGCTTGGAGAATCTGATGCTAACAGGCCAGATAGAGGGGAAAAGAGACAGAGGAAAGCAGTGGATAACATATTTGAAGGGCCTGAACAGTTGGATGACAGAACTGGTGTTGCGTGGTGTCACAGGAGAAAGTGTGCTCAGAGCCACCAGGGATAGGGAGACGTGGAAGGCCATGATCGCCTGCGTCCTGAAAGGACAAGACACATTGAAAAAGAATATTTCTGAAATGTATCTTTAAAAGGATGAGGCCAAATGAAGCGATTGAAAGATCGGGTCGTATCGGTTTTCTATTTGAAAAGATAGCTTGCTTGTCGTGATATACAGTATTTGAAATTCTGTGACATTTGAGCTCGAACGGAAATTCCAGTAGTGGAATATATATTTGCCCCAATTTTTGTTTTTTGTTTTTTTATTCATTTGTATATAGGCTGATTTATTGAACATGATTTTCCTTTTGACAGAAACTTTCTCTTTCCTCCTGAGCATGTTTTCTAGTAGACATTGTTGTATATATCCCATCGGCGATCGAAATCAGGCCAATGCACCGATTTCTAAAGAAAAACAGACATCCTCTTATATAAACAGCGCAATACGATCTTTCTATCGAAATTCCTCTTCATTAGGATTTTTGCCATTCTAAGCCAACCTTAATAAAGGCATTTAGCCTTGGTTAAGCCTGGCACAATTCTAAAAAATATTGAATACAATATAACGTTCGATTTATTATTTTAATTCATAGTTTTTCAGAATAGATTGTGCTGTGGAGTAATTTTCGCACTAAAGGTTATAATCGTGCTATGTCGGTTGCTAATCGACTTAACGTACCCAAAATATTAGGAATTTGGTAATCTTCCACTGAAAGCTGACTTCTTAGTATTCGGCTAACTGCCGACTAATATCAACTGCCTAGTAGTTTTACTGAACTCCAATAGAACTCTAAAGAACCCCTAGGAACTTTCCAAGAACTTCTCACGTGAACTTCCTGTTAACTCTTATTAATATAAGAGGGAGAGTCCATTATCTGAGGAATACGTGTGCTTCCCCATAACAAATATATGGATTGGAACCTAAAATTTTTCAATTTTTTTTAATCTTTCAATTTTGGGAGTATTTCTGAGCGATCAATACATTTGTAAACAAAAGTTACTTCTCGGTTTTAATAATCTTGCAAAAATAAAATATACGTCTGTGACACATTATTTTAGAAAAATTAGTAAATTTAACATCAAATTAATCTGATTTACACAAGTATTATTCATTTATAGCATGAAAGTTACAATAAAACTATTTCTTAAACATGGAGTCGAACATTTTTTTCTGCATTTGAAATGTGTTGACAGATTGACAGATTCCAGATAAGTTAAGTGTATAGCGACGACAAGTGACATAACTGTACACTTTTTTCTGTAGTGGGGGAAGAAAACCTGAAACACATGTTCTCTTAATGTTCTTATAAAAATTATCATAGAATAAAATCTTCATATGCAGAAAAAAATTAAAAATTATTTTAAAAATAGGAAGGTAGGACGATTTGTATTGAAGTTTTCAATTTTCGATTAGTAAATATAATCTTCATTTAATAACTTAATAAACTAACGACAACAAATCTTTGAAGTATTTTAAAAATATATTTAAAATATTATACATTATTATAATTAAAGAAAATAAAAAAATTGTTTTAAAGTATCATTATTAATCGAAAAATAAATTTCTTCAGATTATAATCTTCTTAATATATATTTTTGTTAAAGCGATTAAAAGCTTATATAAATAAAAATGGCATAGATTTTTTGTATTTTTTATCTTATTATTAGCAGAAGATTTCCGGAAATAAAGGCAAAATGTTTTAAAAAAATAATAGATGATTTACCTTCCGCAATGAGTCTTGCATTTTACTAATAAAACCAATTTTCGCAACAAAATTAATTTCTTAAATTTTTATAAGTTTACACCACATAATTTGTTTTTTTATATTTTCATGAATTTATGTGGAGGCGGGTTAACAGATGTTAAAAAGTATTTTTTACTAAGATTTAAAAAAATAATAATTTAAAAAATAATTTCATTTATTTGTGAATAAGTCCTGAAAGTTTCAGTTAAATCCGATAATTATTTGATTTTTGCAAGAATTTCCAAATTAATGTGTTTTTTGGAAAAAAAAAAAAACTGATGCAATATTACGTTTCCAATTGTAAACTCTCGTAACGATTTGGTTACCCGCTAACTAAAATTAAAACAAGATTTTTACCAGATAAGTAGGTGTTAAAATGATTTTTGACCAATGGGAGCGACTTGTAAGACTTGGAAGGGCTTGGCGATCCAGTGTGAAATTCAAAAGGATTTTATAAATGATTCCGATGTCAGTCAAGAGTCAGAGACATGGGAGCAGCGAAGAAGAGACGCACATTTAAAATGTAACTTCAAACTTCAAGTGACCCGGACATTGTCCTCTCTCTCTTTTTCTCCTTATCTCTCTCAACAATTACTTCTACAAACATTTTGTACGAACTCTTAATACCTTAACTTATTAATAATGTTTCTAATTGTACATTAACTTCTACAACTTATGTTATTCCTCTTTTTAATAAATTTCTATTTTAACATTCAAAATGTATATTTTATTATTCCACTCTTCTACACTAATCCACACATTCCACCTGACAAACAACCTTCTGATAACGATGAAAACCTTCTGATGATAATTCTGCATAAAACTTGTAAGCTGTAGGGAGTTTGGTTATGTCTGACACAAGGCCGAATACAAGAAAAATTAACCAGCTCCTTACAAACTTCAAAATTATCTCGTTTATTAGCGATTATCAACTTTGTTTTTCACTTTTTCTTTCGTTTCTTTTCTTCTTTAATTCTTCTTTGAACTTTTTTATTTGTTCTGTTCATTTCTTTTTCTTCAATTTCTCTTTCTAAACCTTCATTTTCTTTTTTCATTTCATTTTTGTACTTTCTCCTTATTTACTTCTTCCTTGCGATAAAATCGGTTTAACATATTAATTTCTCCTTTTGTTTTCTTATCATTTGCTTTTTCATTCTTTAAATCTCTTTCATTTGAGATAATCTTTTATTTCATTCCGTCTTTCATATTTTCAATTGAATACAAACTCTATCCTTAACCTCTTAACCTCTTGTTTCTAATTGAACATTAACTTCTACAACTTATGTTATTCCTCCTTTTAATAAATTTCTATTTGAACATTTAAAATGTATATTTTTATTCTTACATTATTCTACACTAATCCACACATTCCAACTGACTACCAACCTTCTGATGATAAATCTGGATAAATCCTGTAAGCTGTAGGGAGTTCGGTTAAGTCTGACAAAAGGCCGAATCAAAGAAACATTAACCAGCTCCCCTATTTCTGCAATACTTCTGAAATTTCGCGAGTAGGTGTTAAAATGATTTTTGACCCATGGGAGCAAATTGCAAGACCAAAAGGACTTCGCGAGTAAGTGCGAAAATATCTCGATTACAATAAAAGGACTTCATCAGCGTCAGTCAAGTCGGTCAGATGGAAGCAGCGAGAAAGACAACACTAAAATTTAACTTTCAACTTCAAGCGACCTGGACATTGTCCTCTTTCTCTTTCTCCTTATCTATTTCAACAATCACTGCTACGAACATTTTGTACCAAACTCTACCCTTAACCTCTTAATAATGTTTCTAATTGAACATTAACTCCTATAACTTATGTTATTCCTCTTTTAATGAATTACCAACCTTTTGATGATGAAAAACTTTCTGATAATATTTCTGCATAAAACTTGTAAGCTCTAGGGAGTTCGGTTAAGTCTGACACAAGGCCGAATCAAAGAAACATTAACCATCTCTCTATAGCTACAATCTAATCATTAAATTATTTTTAAAATGGTGAAAATATTTTGAATGTTAAATAATAAAATTTTAATTTTCATAAAAAGTTAAAAATTATTTTACACTTCCTAGTAAAAAACAACTTTACTATATACCTAAAATCTTTTCTTTCTTTTTAACCAGCCTCGTTTTCATTTTTTTATTCGCTTTCTACGACATGGAAATTTCATTTATTTTGAGTCTCGTTTTGATATTTTTTCCTTGGCGTTTTATAATATCTCACTCTCTATACATATCTCCTCCCTCTCTGTCTGTTTATTGTTATCTCCCTCCTAAAAGCCTTCAGTATCTATATTTCTTTCTTTGTTCTCTGTGATATCGGCATTTTATTTTTGTCTAGTTCCCAACCTTTCAATCATTTTCCCATTCCTTTTTCTTTGTTACGTTTTTCTTTCTTTTCGTTCTTTCTTAATTTTCCTGAAAGACTGTGCCTTTTATCCCGTTCAAACTGCCAGCCCAAGTGGGTTTAAAGTGAGTTAGTCACGTAAGGCCAACAAGCAGCGGATTTCGCCAGTGTAGATTCGTGCCAAGACACGGACGTTAAGGTTTGGGAGACGGCTCCTTTAGATACAAATCTCTTAAATGTTTCTGTTCCAGATTCTTCAGTCTTCAAATATTTCTGATTCCTTCTTTTATTTATTTTCTGAAATTTTCTTATCTTTTATCATCGCTTTTTCTCTCCTACACTACCTACTCTCTCTTTCTGTTTCTTTCTCTCGCACTTACTCTTTATTGATCCCACTCTCCTACTCTCTCCCACACTCACTCCTCTCTATTTATCTCTCTCTCTTTCTCGCTCTCTTTTTATCTTTCTCACGTTTTCTTACTATTTTCTCTTTCTCTCTCTTAATTTCCCTAACTTTATATCTTAATCCAACTTTCTCACTTTCTTTCTTTCTCCCTCTTAAACTCTTACACTCTTTCTCTCTCTCACTTACTCTTTCTCTTTATCTCTTTCCCTTAATCCTCTCTCTTGTTATCTTCCCCCTCTCTCTCTCACACTTTCTTTATGATTTTTTCTTTTTCCCCTCTTAATTTCTTTCAGTTTCCCTGTCTTTATTCCGCCTTCTTTAACTCTCTCTCTTTCTCTCACTTACACTTTCTTTCCCCTAATCCCATTCTCTTACTCTCTCACGTACTCTTTCCTTTTATTTCTCTCACTCACTCCCTCTCTCTTTATCTTTCTTATGATTTTCTCTTTCTCCCTCTTAATTGCTGTCACTTTCTCTCTCCCTATCACACTTTCACTTTAACACTTTTTCTGTAAATTTACTTTCTCTTTTACTCTCTCTCTCTCACTTTCCCTCTCTCTTCGCAGTTATTCCTGGTTATTTCTTTGCAGACAGAATTACCAAAGCGGATCTGTATTTTAAAGTCTCATCACTGTATACTACGAACGATATACATTTTCTGAAAAGTTGCCTTTGATAACATCGACTCAACTGGGCCATCGTTAATAAAGAACCTTCTTCTCAATATATATATGTATATATATTAGGGAAATTAATGAAGATTGACGAAATTTGTTATGAACAACCGACAATTTGAAATGATTTGTTTGAACATTATTTTTGATCGATACTCGTATTTAAGTAGATATTCTGTTTTTTATAATCAAACAGTATTATATATTTATTTCTACCGGCCTGATTATTTACGATAATCATTATGTTACGGAACTTAACGAGGATTAACGAAACTTCGTTATAAACAACCGACAATTTGAAATGATTTGTTTGGACATTATTTTTGATTGATACTCATATTTCAGTAAATATTCTGTTTTTTATAATCAAACAGTATTTTTTTACGAAAATGTGTGACATAATAATTCACAAAGTTATGCTTTCTGACGTTATTGTTAAAAAACCTTGGAAAATCAGTTGATATAAAACGCCTGAAAATACCGAAAGGTTGAAACCAAGTTTGCGTAATCGGCTGACTTCTGAATGAATATATATATATATATATATATATATATATATATATATATATATATATATAGCCTTTGAGATTTGAAAAAGAAATCACTCGACTGGCGGTCGAGAGCGAGGGAAAATTTACTCGCCTCAAAATCATTTTACTCGACCGGCTCCATTTTCTTAATAGTCGCCTTATGTAAACATAGCGTGAAAAAAAAATGAATGTTTAATTAAAATTTCGAACGTGTTAGAAAGGATTTAAAAAGATTTTAAAAATAAAAACAACAAAATTTGATCTTTACTCTTAATAATAGCATAAACATTAAAATTTTGTTTTTATTAAGTTTTAGCTCTTTTAATATCATGATATGCTATTTTTTTTTTTTGGCTGTGTGTTTTGCGTAATAATAGCTTCTAGAATTTTTTTATCTTTTCCTAAATTGAGTGTTGTTGTTATCTACTACTATTTGTCTTTTGTTCATAGTTGCACCTCAAGCACTAATAATAAAAAAAACAGCATTAAATACATCCATTGGGCACACAAACCCTCTCCTCAAATGGAACCACTATATTGATTCCATAGCAAAATCTACTGCTAAGAACTTTGGGTCACTATGCCGATCCAGGATGTTTCCGTCCGTGCATGGAGTACTGCTGCCATTTATGGTCAGGCGCTCCTGCCGTTCTCCTCAGTGTTCTCGACAGGCTCCAAAGGAGAGTCTGTAATGTGATAGTTACTGATCTGGCGGCTCGACTGCAGCCACTTCCCCACCGTCGAAATGTGGCCTCCCTTTGTCTGTTCTGTAAATACTTTCATGGCTTCTGCTCGGACGAACTTAAGTCACTGGTGCCTCCTCAACGGGTTTTACTCGTGCAAACCAGACTGGCAACTGGGTCCCACCCATTCACAGTCAGGTTAGCCAAAAGCAGACGACAATTCTACTCCTGCAGCTTCTTCTCTCGCACTTCCCGCCTGTGGAACTCGCTCCCATATTCTTGCTTTCCTAGCGGCTACAACCTCCAGAAATTTAAATGCAATGTCAATACTCATCTATTAACCATTGGACTCTAGCTCGCTCCCCACCCCGTATATCCTTCCCTTTCTCTCCACCTATGTATCTGTCATCGCACCTGCATTCTCAGCTTTCTATTGCTCCTTTCTAACTAGTTTGTACTCCTCACTCTTTTCTAATTAATCTTTTTACAGTTATGTAGCCCCAGCTCATCAGTGGCATTTCTGCCTTGCTCGGGGTGAAATGATTAAATTAAAAAAAAGTATCACACTATCTCGCAGATTGTCCTGTCACCCATCGAAACGTAGTGTAGTCGGGGCATACATCAACCAGCACATCATGAATGACCATGTACACCTATAACATAAACAACTTATCCAAAAATTGGGAAAATACAATGAAAATATAAACATACTTTTTTTATCCTTTTTAATCAAACTTAATGGTAGTCCTCGTTGGGTTATTGACGATTTAAGTTACTGATAGGTTAGCATTGGTTTTTCAGACATTAGTCTATAATAATTAGTTCTGCTTTATTCTAATTAAGTATATATATATATATATATATATATATATATATATATATATAATCGCCGACCGACGCCAATTCGGTCGGGTTTCAATCCTGGGTTAAAAAGCAATCGGAGTCTAACCATATTGATGAGCCGTGATAAAGCGAAACAGATCAGTCTGTGGATGACAATATATATATATATATATATATATATATCAATTTTCAAAATTCAAAACTGTTGAATGAACATTTCAACATGAAATCCCTAAGAGAGATCTCACGTATCCTCAGCAACAGTCCATATTCCAAAATGAGAATAAAAATAAAATTAAAAAGAGAAATAAAAAAAAAATAAAAATAAATAACGGTTAAGATTTGAGAAATTTACGTCACAAAATTTTTTTGTTGTAAATCAGTCTATTTTTGGTTTTTACTTTTAGATAGAGTTGTAAGTGAAGAGATGGGAAATTTGGCATGTCTAGCTTTACAGACGAAAAGGGTTAAAGGAATGAAGTTGTTTAATTGAGAATTGGGTTAAACAAAACAGAACAGAAAGGGAAGGGGCGGGATATAAAAAAATATAGAGAAAAAATAAAGAAGGGAAAAAAAAAGAAAAGAAAGGAAATATATATATATATATATATATATATATAGTCATCCGCAGACAGATCTATTTCGCTGTATTGCAGCCTATCAGTACGGTTAGACTCCGATTGTTTTTTAACCCAGGATTGAAACCCGACCGAATTAGCGTCAGTCGGCGATTCTACTTTTGGGCTATGGGCGCTCGGTAGAAGAAGGCAGACTTTTTAGCGTGTATATTATCATTATACACGTCCAATAGCCAGAGTGGTCTAATTCTTTAGTGAACGAACGATGCGTATATATATATATATATATATATATATATATATATATATATATATAGAACAAATTCTTTTTCGTACCACACCAGAAAACAATTGCTTTAAAAAGAATCAGTTTATTAAGACAGATACAAAAGGTATCTCGCTTAAAAAGGAAAAATATAAAACAAGAGAGGGAAAAAAAATAGACGCACCTTCTTACAAAAGAATCGTCGTCAATTAAAAAACAGAAGTTGCCAAGAAAATTTGTTACCAACATCCGAGTTTAAGACACTGGAAAAAATATGCTTTTTATTACCTATGTTGTGTCTCCCACAAAACTCAAATCATCATGCAGTATAACTGACTCTCTTCAGGCGAATAAACTTGTGGCTTTACATATATATATATATATATATATATATATATATATATATATATATATATAAATCGTATCTTCCGCTTACAAGACGCTGCGGCTCAGAAGACGCACCCTAATATTGGAAAGAAAGTTCTAAGAATAAAAAATCATTCTTATACAACAGCACATTCACCATGGGTTCCTCAAATACAGGCGCCACGTATTGTATTACTGTATTAATCAGTCGTCTGATTTTGGTTGCATAGCAATGACATACTAGTTGGTGGTTAGTAAATCTACTATTCATTGTCCCTGGCTGATTTTATATTCATAAAAATGAATTTGAAATTTTCAAAATATGCATGTAAAAATACAAAATAAATTTTATTAATCTTTAAATGCCAAAAAACTCGTCCCTGCAAGACTCATGTAAAAGCTGTAAGCTCTCAGCTGCAGACTCATCTCTATTCTCGGTCATGTATAATAAATGTTTCTCCATACCATCCATGTCATGCTGGTAACTATGGTGGTAGCTGATACATTCGTCTTGGAAGAGGCACACGTAATTTTCAGGGTATTTTTCAGAAAAAAGTGCGTCTCGTAAGCCGGCAAATACGGTATATATATATATATATATTGTGTGTGTGTATGTGTGTGTGTGTGTGTGTGTGTGTGTGTGTGTTTGTCTGCGCGCGCGATTGGGTAGGTGTGTGTCAGCAAAAAACTCTTGTTTCGATTTTGTCCTGGGTATGACGGTAAACTGCATCCGGCATCAAGGCTTCTGATTGGGAGGTTGTGAGGAGCATAGAAGCACCTCTTAATTGCTGTTGTTCTTAGGTCCACCCTGATCCGGTGTGGTAGCACCTGTTTGGAACCCAGCTATTGGCAAATAGTTAACACCCCAAACTGGAAGTCAAAGAACTATAAAAATATAAAAATACACTTTTATAGAAATATATACATTTGTGAAGAAAAAATTCTCAGCAAAAGAATTTTGAATACAAGACCAGAAGATATTTTCGGTTTTCTAAAATAAAAAAGAATAAAAAACGAAAAATTTCCATCAAAATTTGATTAAAACAACTTTCTCACTGTAACTGAACATTAAACAAAATACCTTAAAACATCAGCTTTTTGGCATTAAATAACCCACAGAGGTGTTGATATGCCGTCAAACAAAACTCAAACTCAAACTCTTGTCTCGATTTGAGAAACCAACACCCCAACATATTGGTGCAACATAAATAGACACTAGAAGCATTCCTCTATCTTAAGGACTAAGTCCTTAAGATAGACAGACTAATAGACAGATTAATAGACAGACTAATAGACAGATTAATAGACAGACTAACAGACAGATTAAATTTGCCTATCGTCCAGTTCATACTTCTTCCTGGTCATTTCTTTTCTTTTCTTTTTTTTTTTTGATCATTTCACCCCAAGCAAGGCATTCTACTGCCATTGTTGTGCAGGAGGTTACATGGGGGAAAGTGATAAGAAAGAGGGGTTATTTATAGGACATGTCAGGAGGAGGGTAATAGACGGACCAGAATAGCGAGAATGGAGGTGGAGTAGATGGAAAAAAGAGCTTGTGAGAATGGAAGCGAGTTAGTGAGATAGGGGATGTCTATTGACCTTACATTTAAATTCCTGGAGATTGTAGCTGTCGAGGAAGCAAGTATATGGAAGGCAATTTCACAGGTGGGTTGTGCGTGAAAAAAAGCTGTTAGAGTAGAAATTACGGTTCTATTTAATCTGTTTCACAGTAAAAGGTTGAGACCTAGTTGCTAATCTAGCAGCTCGTGTACATCCATACCTAGGGGGCACCAGTGATCTAAGCTCATTGGAGCAGACGCCTTGAAAGTATTTATAGAAGAGGCACAGGAAAGCCACGTCACGCCGGTGAGATAGCGACTGCTGTCGAGATGACAAGTCGGTATCGATCACATTACAGATGAACAGTCATGGAAGTTTAACCCTTTTTCTTGTTTATGATTTAGATTTCGGTTCCTTCTAAAGTCTACTTAAACTCAATACTCCTACCATCACCGAATAAAATCTTACTATTTATTTATTTTTTCTCTTCTAATAGGAGTAGACAAACTCGCTTATCGTCCGGTTCATACTCTTTTTTGGTTGTAGCGACGATATTCCAGGTAAAAATCGGGTTCGTTGTTGCTTTGTAATTGCCAATAATAAATAGATAAATCTTTTGCTGTACTTACTATATATATATATATATATATATATATATATATATGTATGTATATATATATATATAAATTCATAAACCAGCGGATTATGCAAACTTGGTTTCAACTTTTCGGTATTTTCAGGTGTTTTATATCAACTGATTTTCCAACGTTTTGAATCAGGAACTTTCAAAACGCATATATATATATATATATATATATATATATAGGAGGTATGATGTAATTGTGTACGTTGTTATTTATGTTTCTGGCGTTTTGTTTTTTTTATGTAATTTTCTAAATTACCAGTACAGCTATAATTTAATTCGATTGAACTTCTATTGAAAACTTTGTTTAATTCTGAGTTTTTTATGAAGTGCTTATTAATTAATTTATAAAAAGATCTTACTTCTAAGATAAACGGTGGGTTGAACCAAATAGAGTTTCGAATTCTGCTATTATTTTTGGTTTGTTTGTTTGGCTGAGATTTCTATTCAAAAATGGGCGGACCTGAAAACTACCACCACCGTTAAATTTGTTGTTTTTCATTTTTTTTTTTTTTTTTTTACTTTCTTCAGCGCAGTCTTACCGGTTATTGCATAAAGTTTCCGATTATCAAAAACACTTTGAAAAAATTCAATATTTAAACATTTTTAGGTGGGGTCTCACTTTCTCATGTTGAGGTCGCTTTGTTTTGGTTGTTTTGGGACGAGTTGTTGCTCTTGTTTTTGTCTTTTTCAAATTTTCTTCAGTTCTAACGATGACATCTTCCTCAGAAACTCCATGAATGGCTTTACTCAAAAATTTCGCAAACGATTCAGTTGTTGAATATGCGCAAGCAAAAAAGTTCTCGAGAGTGCCGCTATCCAGTACTACCAAAATAACAATTTGCGCCCCGGTTTTTTCCCAATTTCATCTTTGTTTATGGAAATGATATTGAAACAAACTAACATACATAATAAAACGCCCAACGAAAACGGCTGAATTCCCTTCATTTTAACATCTCGTGACATTGCACTAGATTTGAAGAAGTTCTAAAACTAAAATATCCTGTTTATCTTTTTGAATAATTTGTGAGCGCTTTTTTTTTTATATAGTTGACAATACTGTTTGTTTATAGATACGTAATTTGGAATAAAGCTCGTTTCGTCATGATAAAGTGCATCACAGGACGAAACGCGTAGGCGAGTTAAATACAGTTTTCCTCTTGTCTTCTTTTCATTTAACCATACTGTTCCTAATCTCAAATCATAACTGAGTATATATATATGCTAGCAGTATAGCCCGCTGTAATGAAAACTTTAAAACTAAAAAATAAAAGGGCTGAAAATCTGATTTTGATCATCCCCGATAGGATATCGGCTATCGATTTCCAATATCAGAGTCAAATAAGTCTTCCAAGGATCGATTTCCGATATCGGGGAAAATGAGTGGTCTGAGAAGATCTACTAATGTTTGAGACTAAAAACTATAATTTTACCAAGTTAGAGCAAATTCTGCAGCAAGAACCACAATAAAAGGGCTGAAATCCTCATCTTGATCAGACCTGATCGGATATCGGGATATCGATTTTTGATATCGGGGGAAATTGGAAGAAATAAGTAGCCCATGACCTGACCTGAAGCCTAACATTCGCAGACAATCTCTGTAGGACAACTTATCGACAGTCGGGACAATAGTGTCTGGAGGTGATAAAAATCTGACGCAA
Source organism: Ascarosepion bandense (assembly GCA_037127315.1). Taxonomy (NCBI): domain Eukaryota; kingdom Metazoa; phylum Mollusca; class Cephalopoda; order Sepiida; family Sepiidae; genus Ascarosepion; species Ascarosepion bandense. Next base: position 1,421,438 of record JBBBDQ010001446.1, read on the forward strand.
TCGCAGGTGATGCAATATTTTTCAAGGCCAACCCAATTTCATCATACATCCCGAAATATGATTCATATTACTGTACACCACTGCAAATAAATTGATCTGAGAAAAAAATAGAACCCGATTACACCCTGTCCCTCCAGTGGATCTAAAACTGACTGTATGATAAAAGGAAACCAAAGAAATTGTTTCAATTCATTTACTCAAGGGTATATATATATATATATATATATATATATATATATATATATATATATATATATCCTTGATGCTCAGTTTAGGTGAAACCTAGGTAGGTTCGTCTGACCCATTAGATGTGATCTATTTATTTCGCTCTGTATTGAGCGCTTTCTTTTAGTTGATTACTCGGGGTTTTTTCTTTGGGCTTCGTGCTGATCTCGGTCCGAACACTTTTGACTGACGTTCTTGTACTAATCTCTTTCTTTTTTGAAACCAATTTTTCCTTCCGTCGAAAGTTTTCGAGGAAGGTTTTCGACACGAGTATAATTATAATCAATTTGTATTAATTATAGGGGATCAGTTTATTACTTCATGACAATAGAAAACAGATCCCCACTTTAGGTCCAACAGAAGCTTTAATTGTATTCGTTTCCGATTATATTAATTTGCACTAATTCTAGAGGGATCAGTTTATTACGTCATGACAATAGAAAACAGATCCCCAAATTTATGCCCAGTAGAAGCTTTAATTATGTTTCGAATTATTTATTCAGTCAGTCAGTTAAGTGCCATACGTGATACACGCTTAAGCGATCATGTCTCAAAAGAGACATGGCTGACTGGGAAGAAGATTTCCTGCAGTAGGTTGGCATTACTTTCTGCGGTAGAATGGTTGCCATCCAAGGCTATAGAACCCAGTTTGTACTGCTATTTAAGCCACAGGTGGAAGGAGAGGTGACGGACTAATACCTTTCCCAAGTGTATCTGGGCGTAAGTGAATCCATTGAATTCAACTGGAATTCGAACTCAGGTCTCCGATTTCGCCTTCCATAAATATAGTCGACGTTAAAATTATATTTTCATCTCATACACACACACACACACACAC
>JBBBDQ010001446.1:1427500-1572500 GCA_037127315.1 Ascarosepion bandense
AAATCGCGAAAATGGTAGGCAGCGACGCGTTGAGAAAAATGGCGCGGAAATCAGACAGGGCGGGAAAAAATGAAGATGACGGTTTAGTGTGTGAGAAGGCGTGGGTTGGAGAGTTGGTCGGTATTGAGGTGTTGGATTGTTAATGCGTTTAATAATAGCCAGTCGTTTAGATGTTCGGCTGAAACAAACTTTTCCATTCTTCTCGCACGTCTCACATCCCCCAACACACTATTTCTTAATTTCCCGCGCTTTTTTGTGCTTTCATTTTTCTTCATTGTGTTCTTTTTTTTTTTTTTTTTTTTTTTTTTTTTAATTTCTTAATTTTTCCGCTTTTTCGTCCTTCCTCTGACTAAGTTTATTCGTTATTCGTTCACGGTGAAATTATTTTTATTCGTTCATTGTTTCTTTCACGTTTTTTTTTTCTTTATCATTCGTATTGTTTTCATTCTTTTACACACGTTCGTTTGCTGTTTTTTTCGTTCTTAATAATTTTATGGCGTTCTTTACTTATTCTCTTTTTCAAATTTTCTTTCTTTTTTCTGTCTTTTTTTTTCATGCGCTTCTGTTTTTTCAATATGCGTTTCTTTCATTTATTTTCTTACATTTAATTATTTTCATTTATATTTTTCCTCACTCATTTACAGTCTTGGCTTTGAAACGTTTTCTTTTTTTTCTATTTTCCTTTTCTTTTCTTTTTCTTTCTTTCATTTTTCCTTTCTTTCATTTTTTCTTTCTTTCATTTTTTCTTTCTTTCATTTTTTTCTTTCATTTGTTTTCGTTTTTTTCTCCTAGTTTCATCTTGTCTCTATTTCATTTTTATATTTTATATTTCTTCCTCACCTTCCTTCATTTATCTTCTTTTCTTTCTTTGTTTCTTTCGTTCTTTCTTTTTTCTTTCGTTTGTTCGTTCGTTCGTTCGTTCTTTTCTTCCGACTCTCTATTCTTTTATTTTTCTTCAGACTTTTTTTTTTCTGTTTTTCCTTCAGACTCTCTTTCCTTCTATTTGTTCTTCAGGCTCTCTTTTATTTTCCTTCAGAATCTCTTTCCTTCTATTTTTCCTTCAGACTCTCTTTTCTTCTATTTTTCCTTCAGACTCTCTTTACTTTTATTTTTCTTTCAGAATCTTTTTTTCTTTTATTTTTCCTTCAGAAATTCTTTTTCTTCTATTTTTCTTTCAGACTCTCTTTCCTTCTACTTTTCTTCAGACTCTCTTTTATTTTTTCTTCAGAATCTCTTTCCGTCTATTTTTCTTTCAGACTCTCTTTTCTTCTATTTTTCTTTCAGACTCTCTTTCCTTTTATTTTTCTTTCAGAATATTTTTTTTTATTTTTCATTCAGAATCTCTTTTCTTCTATTTTCCTTCTGGCTCTCTTTCCTTCTATTTTTTTCTTCAGACTCTTTTTTATTTTTCCTTCAGAATCTCTTTCCTTCTATTTTCCTTCAGACTCTCTTTCCTTCCATTTTTTCTTCAGACTCTCTTTTCTTTTATTTTTCCTTCAGAATCTTTTTTCTTCTATTTTTCCTTCAGACTCTCTTTCCTTCTATTTTTCCTTCAGACTCTCTTTCCTTCTATTTTTTCTTCAGACTCTCTTTTATTTTTCTTCAGACTCTCTTTTCTTCTATGTTTTCTTTTTTCTTTCATTTTCTTTCATTACCTATTTTCCTTCTTTTTTATTATCAGCATTCCTTTTCATCTTTCTCTTTTTCCTTCTGTATTTCTTCTCTTTCTCTCTTTTCAAATATATCTTCGAATATATCTTTTATTGATCGTTCATCTGTAATATAATCAGAATTTGATTCTTACTTTCTTTTCATATTCAATAAATATAACCCTCGCGCATAAAGTAGAATTTTTGGGGTTTCGCGCGCATGAGAACAGATTCAAAGAAAATAATGGCCGCCATTTTATGTTCGCATGTCCATTAAATTAGATAACGTGTATAAGCGAAGCTCGATTATGTTTAAATATGCCTCAAACAGTTTATAAATTTACGGCACAAGCATAAATTTATATGAATATATAGTTATATATCTAAGTATTGTAGGTTTGTATAAAGGTATATCCGCTTTATAGAATTTTTCTACACTTAATAATCAGTGTGAACAGATCTCACTACGGTAGTAATGGCGTGCAAGATTAACGATCTGGCCACGGCGTCATGGCGACGAGTTAACTGAAAGATTATATCAAGAGTTGTATGTATATGGGTGCATAAGCGCCTGCTATTTCTGTCCGGGAGTGTGAGCGAGTCAATAAAACACACCCGGTAATAAAAATTATGAAAGACGCCTTTAAATAACGAACTCAGAGTTCAGAGACAGCGTTCTGACCGCCCGCTGCAGGGTTTGCAATTGTCAAGCTACCTGTCTTCGGGCAGAGTATGACTTAGTCAAGGTTCTATCAAGGGGCTTGTGTAATTTTTTCTTTTGCTGTTCTTAAAGAAGAAAAGAAATTCTTAAATATGGAAGAATTATTAACAAAGTGATGAAAATGCAACAACATCAACAACAGTTGTTGGAACCCCAGAAACAATAATAAAATTTATTTAAAATAATACAGAAAAACAGAAAGTTCTCTAATTTCTTCCGCCCCTAACGCGGTGGTAAATGCCATAATTGAAGTAGCATATAATTTGCATGATGGAATTATTCTCTCTGCTCATTTTAGAAGATACGAGCAAATTTTAAGAGAATAACGCAGCGGCTGGGAAGACAAGAAAAAGCAAGACTTTTGTCGAGAAAGCAGCACACGAAAGTTTGTATTACCGAGAAAACCAGGAGACATCTGCTTTGAAGAAACGGTAAATATTATGACTAAAATTTTTAGCGAGTGCATGAATATGAAGAAAAAGACGACGAAAATTTTGTCACACAGGCTGAAATCGTTTACAAAGAGTGACTCCGAATATGTTTAAATTATTAATTTTGTTTCAAGAGTTAATGGCGAAAGAAACGCAGAAATACGTTTTAGGATCCTAACGAAACTGGAGTAGAATCAAAAACTCACACTACCAGAAATATGGGACAAATGTCAAAGTATTTTGAAGCTGAAACAGGATACAGAAGACATTTCAAATTTCAAAAAAAAAAAAAAAATGAAAGTGCATGTATACAATCCAAAGGAGGCGGGCCTGAAGGAGATTACCACCACCGCCATTTGGGCGAATCTGAAGGAGACCACCACCACCACCTTTAAATTTGTTGTGATTCATTTTTTTTTTACTTTTTCAGCGCAGTCTTATCGATTATTACATAAAGTTTCTGATTATCAAAAAAAAAAAAAATTGAAAAAATTTCAATTTTTAAACAATTTTAGGGGAAAGCTCAGTTTTTCATACAACCTTACAGTAAATCGATTCTCTATTTTGGAACCACTCGCGTTGGGGTCACTTTGTTTTGGTACTTTTGGGACGAGTTGTTGCTCTTGTTTTTGTCTTTTTCAAGTTTTCTTTACTTCTTACGATAACATCTTCTTCGGAAACTCCAACAATGGCTTTATTCAAAAATTTCGCAAATGATTCAGTTGTTGAATATGCGCAAGCAAAAAAGTTAATTGCACAGAATCGATTTACTATAAAGTTGTATGAAAGACTGAGCCCCCCATAAAGCTGTTTAAATATTGAAATTTTTGCAAATTTTTTTTTTTTGACAATCGGAAAGTTTACACTGAAAAAAGTAAAAAAAAAAATGATAATCAACCAATTTACAGGTGGTGGTAATGTCGTACCGGCGAGTGGTTCCAAAATAGAGGATCGATTTACTATAACGTTGTATGAAAAACTGAGCCGCACCTCCTAAAATTGTTTAAATATTGAAATTTTTCAAAATTTTTTGTCAATCGGAAAGTTTAGGGTTTAATCTATAAGACTGAACTGAAAAAAATTTAAAAAAATTGATAATCAACAAATTTACAGGTGAAGGTAATGTCGTACCGGCGAGTGGTTCCAAAATGGAGGGTCGATTTACTATAACATTGTATGAAAAATTGATCCTCCACCAAATTTAAATATTGAAATTTTTCCATTTGTTTTTTTTTTTTGTATTTTTTTTTTTTGTTAATCGGGAAGTTTAGGATGTAATTGAAAAGATTCCCCGGAATTAAGTAAAAAAAGTGAAAACAAATTTATAGGTGGTTGTAGTCTACTTCAGGTTCACCCCAAAGAAAAATACTGAAAAAGAAAAATGAATGTATGTTTCAATTGTTGAAGGTTACATCTCGGAAACGGCTGTCCCTTTAAGAATTGAAAGTGCTACAAGTGTACAAAAGTAGGGCATAAAAGTTACACTGTAAAAATAACGCAAGGAAAGGTTCTCACAGAAAAAGATTTCGTACACAGCGTTGAGACGGAAAAATAATTCCAGAAAACCAAAGAAAATTTGTGTATATGAAAAATAATAATGTGGACCTCAAAATGTAATTAAACAATGATAGTGATATCACAATAATCAATGAAAACGTATGGAAAGGAAACGGTGAACCTATATTAAAAAGAACTTCGAAAATCGCACATGCCATTTCGGGTGAAAAATCATTTGTTATTGACTTGCAATGTTACATTTTCTAACAAATGTGCAAAACCTAAGTCATGTCAGTCAGTCAGTCAGTTAAGTGCTATACGTGATACACGCTTGGGCGATCATGTCTCTTTCGAGACATGACTGACTGGGCAGAATATTATCCCGCAGAAGATTGCCATTGCTTTCTGCGGTAGACTGGTTGCCGACCAAGGCTATAGAACCCAATCTGTCCTGCTATTTAACCCATAACTGGAAGGAAGAGACGGATTAATACCTTTCCCAAGGGTATTTGCGCGTAAGTGAATACAATGGATTCAACTGGAATTCGAACTTGGCTCCCCGGTTTCTCGTTCCGAGCCGATATCCACTGTACCACAACGCACATCCTAAGTCATGTAAAAATCACTAAAACTCTATACCCCCACTTATTTTCGATATTTAAATTTCAAATTGAATTTTCTAAAATAAAAATAAAGTTTTCTTGAAGCTTTTATCTTTGTTTTAATTGAAAGCTATTTCCTGAAAGCAAAATACTCTAGTGTATTTTTAACAAAAATTATATTGATTGGAATCTAAAAAATGTGAGATTTTAAAATTTCTTTTCAATTTTTCGGCCATTTTTGAGCGATTTAAAATGAAAATTAATTCTCGATTTTAAAATATTCTAAAAATAAAATGTGACGCCTTATTTTTTGATAATTAGCAAATTCAAAGTTAAATTAATCTGATTTGTAACAAATATTACTCGCATATGGCATGAAATTTCGAATAAAAGTATTTTTTAATCAGAAAGGTCTGACTCGTTGACCTTTTAACGAGGTGATGACAGGTTTTGTTTCCAGTAAGTTTATACATCTGGAATTATGGTGAACTAAATACGACATAATCCGAGTGAACATTTAGCAAGGGGAAAAATCATTGAAACATGTGACCTTTTAATGACAAGTCTCTCATAAATTTCCATAGTAAAAAAATGTGCAGTTTAGCATGGATTTTTTAAAAATTATTTTAAAAATCTTAATTCTAAATGATTTGCATTAAGCTTTTCAATTTTTGATTTGTAAATATAATCTTTACTTAATAAATTAATAACCGAAGACACTGAGTGACTGGAAGCAATTTAAAAGATGCTTGAAACTTTATAATTCATCATAAGCAAAATAAATAAATATAAGCAGTTCTTATAAAAATTCGTTATTTATCATTTTATTTTTCAGAATATGATGTCCTAAAATTATATTATTTATAAAATCAATTAGAATTTTATTTAAATTAAAAATAGTGTAGTTCTAATGCATTTTTATTTTATTATTCAGAACAGATTTTAGGAAAAAATGGTCTCGTAACTAAAAAAAAAATAGCATGATTTAATTTCCCCACTTAGTCCTGCATTTCATTAATAAAAATGGTATAAATAATGTATTTCTAGAAGTTTTATGCAATTAATTGTAGGGGGGGGGCAGATGTAGAAAGATATTTTTACCAAGATTTGGTAAAAATAATAATAGCATCAATAATTTAATTCATTTGTGAATAAGTCTTGAAAGTTTCAATAAAATCAGACAATTAGTTAATTTTTGCAAGAATTTCCTAATTAATGCGTTTTTCAACACCAAAAATTGATTTGCATAATATTACATTTTTTCTTAGTAGTAACATTACGTGAACATGGCGTGAATCGCTGACGGAAAACAAAGAAAGAAATTTTTACTGAAATTTTGAACGTTTTAGAAAAGGATTAAAAATTAAAAAAAGTAACAACAACAAAATTTGATCTTTCCTCTTAATAATCGCTTAAACATTTCGATGATAAAACTGATAGATATGAATAGAATGAGATAGATAGATAGATAGATAGATAGATAGATAGATAGATAGATAGATAGATAGATAGATAGAATAATGAACAGACTGAGATAGATAGATAGATAGATAGATAGATAGATAGATAGATAGATAGATAGATAGAACAGACTGAGATGAGATAGATAGATAGATAGATAGATAGATAGATAGATAGATAGATAGATAATGAACAGACTGAGATAGATAGATAGATAGATAGATAGATAGATAGATAGATAGATAGATAGATAGATAGATAGATATGAACAGACTGAGATAGATAGATAGATAGATAGATAGATAATGAACAGACTGAGATAGATAGATAGATAGATAGATAGATAGATAGATAGATAGATAGATAGATAGATAGATAGATAGAACAGACTGATAGATAGATAGATAGATAGATAGATAGATAGATAGATAGATAATGAACAGACTGAGATAGATAGATAGATAGATAGATAGATAGATAGATAGATAGATAGATAGATAGATAGATAGATAATGAACAGACTGAGATAGATAGATAGATAGATAGATAGATAGATAGATAGATAGATAGATAGATAGATAGATAATGAACAGACTGAGATAGATAGATAGATAGATAGATAGATAGATAGATAGATAGATAGATAGATAGATAGATAGATAGATAATGAACAGACTGAGATAGATAGATAGATATGAACATACTGAGATAGATAGTTATTTTGAACCTTTTTAACATTATGATATGCTGTTTTTTCAGCAATTGAGTTGAAGTACCTACACAAAGGTCAAAATATGCAACTACGAAACACCAGGATAAAAACAATAAAGATAAAGAAAACAGCCCGAAGCATATGTTAAATTGAAATGCTTATGTTTAAAACATGGATTATTACAGAAAGATGGAAAAATGTATTAACGTGAACGTTAAAAATAATAAATGCAAAAAAAAAAAAAAAGAACAATCAATTTCGTCTCAAAATATCAAATAATATAGGAAGGTCGAAGAATAAACCGACTGAAAATATATAAAAATAATAATTAAAAAACAATTTAATTCATTTGTGAATAAGTCCTGAAAGTGTTATCAGACAAATAGTTAATTTTTGCAAAAATTTTCAAATTAATGTTTCTTTCAACGCCAAAAAACGACTTGCGTAATTGTTGTGGAGTAGTTTTCGCAATGAAAGTTATAATCGTGCTATGTCGGTTACTAATCGACTTAACGCACCCAAAATGTTAGGAACTTGGTAATCTTCCACTGTGAGCTGACTCCTTAGTATTCGGCTAACTGCCGACTAATATCAACTGCCTTAGTCCAACTATGTCCAAACTGGAACTAACTAATAGTTCCACTGAACTCCAACAGAACTCAATATTTATTCAATGTATGAGAATATATGAATTGTGGCACAAGGCCGAAATGAGGGGGGGAAACTCAGGATGGTCATCAGTAATCTCTCCTATACCTCGCTAAACAATATCACGACACAATCACTCATTACAATTTGCGCATTCACCACAAGAACCCATGCATCACCTCCCAATTCTTCACACACCACAATACCACATAATCTCTTCTGTTATTTAACTCATAGCTAGAGCGGGGAGAGATGTATTATATGATCAAGTAGTAATTAGTGGGGGATCAGTTTATTACTTCATAACGATATAAAACTGATTCCAACACTTTATGCTCAGTAGAAGCCTTAATCATGTTTTCAACTATTATATTCAGTCAGTCACTTAAATGCCATACGTGATACACGTTTTGGGCGATCATGTCTCGAAAGAAACATGAGTGACTGGGCAGAAGATTATCCCGCAGTAGGTTTCCATTTCTTTCTGCGGTAGACTGGTTGCCAGCCAAGGCTATAGAACCCAAACTGTCCTGATATTTGACCCATAACTGAAGGGAAGAGAGGGTATTTGCGCGTAGTTGAATGCAATAAATCCAACTGGGATTCGAACTCGTAGGTAGGGCTCGGGTAAGTAACAAGAATTCTTCGTGAAATCAACCTCCTGAGATTCTCTGACTTTGGGCAGAGAGGAACCCAAACGAGGCTCCGCCTACAGGTAGGGTCTTTTCTGGGGAAATATAGATAAGAAACCGAACCCATATGTGTTGTCTATATATGTGTATGAATGTGTCGAGAGTTCCGAGAGAGTTCGCAATTGTCAAACTCTGTCTTCGGTCAGAGTAGAAAATAAAGATAAAGGAAAGGAAAAAAAGAGAATGATGTGAAAAAGAGAATGAAGGAAATTGTGAAAAATGGAAGCACGGGGAGAAGGTAAAAGACCCCCAGAAGATGACGAGCGACAAACATATTCAGGACGCGTCCCAAGAAACGACAAATCGACTTTTCAAACGGGAATATCAATGGCTGAAAGCAAGTCTACAAATAATCGATGGATCCGATATAATTTTTCTTTCATATTTATCGCTAAATGGAAAACATTAACACGAAGACGCCACCTTTATTGGCATTTTCATTCTTTTCGAATCGGGGTTTGTTAATTTTTTATGCGTTTTAATCTATCTATCTATCTATATATATATATATATATATATATATATATATATATATATATCTCATTCTGTTCATATCTATCTATCTATCTATCTATCTATCTATCTATCTATCGTGTTTAATTATGATAATGTTTAGCCTTAAGTTTGTTACTTTTTGGTAGTTCTACTGATAAGATGTATTTTGACAAGCAGATTTTTTATCGTAAAGTGCTTGATATCGTTGTGGAAATAGAGCATTGATAAGCAGTTTTGTGAGGACACCCTTATGATGTTCTCACTCACCAGGGCTATTTGTCTTTAGGTTCCGGTTTCACAAAATGTTCTATAAAAACCATAAAATTACAAGCTGTTTAGATCTAGCTATCTAGCTACCTTCTTACAATTAAAAACAATTATTGCCATTATTAGCACTCTGTTAAAAGTGTGTGAAATCTCATATATCCAGTCGGAGAAGGGGTACCAAGCAATATCCTCACAGTCAAATATGCACGAAGGCTATGATAAAAGCAGGGTTGGGCAGGGTTGGGCAGGGTTAGAAATGCCTTCATCTTGCGTAAACAGACGGTGTCCAACTGAGGATGTTTCTAACTACCCAGACATCACTACTAGTCCCGTTTGTTGCCTCATCCTTCACGACTTAAAAACGGCAATGCTTAACCTTCATGCCTGAAACAAAAAAAAACCAAGTGTGTGAAGAGGACGGTTATTCCTTTGACACCGCTATTATTGTAGACACTCTCGACTTCTCTAGAAATGCTTATTTACAGCATTTAAAAAATCTGTAAACCAAGTAAAAGGTGATATTTATTTTAAACCTTTTATAAATAGGAAAATATTTTTTATTCAGTCCAATATATAAGTTTAATATTTTGTTGTCAATTCTAAAGACCTGAGAAAATGCATAAATGCACTTTCATATGATTGGGTTTTACTAAAATTCTAATCTTCGCTTTTTAAAACAATGAATATTGTCGAGGGGGTCAAAAGTGTATTTTTATCAATTGATCGCATGCAAGGTAATAAAGTCACTAAGATTCAAGGGCTAACCGAGAATATGAGGTAAGCACACTATTATGGAGAGAGGACAAGAAAAGAATAAGAATTAAGAAGGCAGAAGATAATAATTAACATTGCATTGAAATGTTGAAAGATAGAAGTTCACTTGGAAGCCAGAAGCCGGTCGAGAGTTCTGCAATAGAAAAGGGCGATAGAAGAAACTGTTAGCATAGAACTTACGTTTACAGTAAAAGCAGTGTGAAGAGAATAAGCGCCCTTTTGACACACCGTTTTTAAAAATATTAAATATTGTCAAAACATTATCTCAGCATTCAGTCATCATGTTTTTCTTTCAGCATGTGAACGGAGATGTAGACTGAAGCGTTGTCCAGAGAAAAAAAAAAGAAGAATTACTGTTATATAGCGACAAATAACAAACACGGGTGTATATAAAAATATATGACTTATATTTTTATTGATGAACGATGGACCGTGTGGCACAAGGCAGAGAATTGAGAGCGCGCTTCTAATGGGATTTCGACGGGAGCTGGCCTCTCTGCTTAGCTCGTCTAGCTTCTTCTTCGACTTCTCGAGACTGACTTATCTGTGTTTTCGCAGTCTTTATATATCTTCCAAAAGCGGAAATTGTTTCTTCCGGTTTTTGCCTCGATCACGCGACGCCTACACGACGCCTACGTAATTCTCAGTGTCACCTGTCTGTTTGCCTGCGTAGGCATTTCCGCCGCTGTCGGAAATAGGGTCAAAGTGACATCCGCTACTTTTCATCAACCGGGAACACCCACGCTTCCTCAGCCTTCTTGGGTGGATCCAGACCGTTATATTACATTACATCGAAGCGCTTGCACTTGTAACTTTTCCCCGGTTAAAAAAAGAAAACTCTAGGCAATTCAAGAAAAATCAATATCCCCCCAGACACACCTTAACAATAGCTGTCATATCATAGTAAACACCTTGCCATAACTGTGGAGTATGTTCGTCGAGAAGGTTACGTATGGTTTTGAAAACAGATTCATAATCTAAGACTAATGACCGCCGCTAGAATGAGCAGTATGCACTGGAAAAGAAATGACTTTATAACTTTGTTCAAAATTATTTACGCAAAAATAATTTTCATGGCATTCCACTGCCACCATTGCGCAGGGGGTTACATAGGGGGAAAGTGCTGAGAAAGAGTGGTTAGATATAGGAAATGTCGGAAGGAGAGTGGTAGACGGATGAGGATACCGAGGATGGGGGTTAGGTAGATGGGTAGAGTCTTTGAGGGAATGGATGTGAATTAGTTTGATAGATGTCTATTGACCTTACATTTAAATTCCTGGAGATTGTAGCTGTCGGGGAAGTAAGTATATGGAAGGGAATTTCACAGGCGGGAAGTGCAAGAAAAGAAGCTGTTAGAGTAGAAATTGCGATTACATTTTATCTGTTTCACTCTAAAAGTGTGGGACCTAGTAGTTAATCTAGTATCTCTTGCAAATTCATGAGTAGGGGGCACCAGTAAACTATGTTCATCGGAGCAGAAGCCGTGAAAGTCTTTATAGAAGAGCCACAGGAAAGTCACATCACGCCGGTGATAGAGTGACTGTAGCCGAGCTGCCAAGTCGGCATCGATCACATTACTGATTCGCCGTTGTATTTCGTCAAGGACTCCGAGGAGAATAGCAAGGGAACACGACTAGATGTGGTAGCAGTATTCAATACACGGGCGGAAACGAAATCAACCAAAACCGGATCGCTGATTTTTTGTTCAAAGAATTAAGCCATAACACTACAATTCATATCCACAATTTATTCTTAATTATCTTAATGCAGACGGATTTTATAGCCGATAATGTTCTTCACTTCAAAAAATACTACCTTCTGGAAATGAAAGTGTCAGCAGATACAGCGGCATATTACGATTGACGATGCGTGAACCCTCTCTTCACATCTTCCAACTGCCAAAAAAGTAGCAAAAAAGCTGTTACATTTATTGCTAACCTTGACAATTGTTAGTTATATAAACATACTGTCTTCATCTTTAATGCATTGATCGTCGCTATTTTAATCATTGCAAAGTCATTATCTTGAATATCGGGTAATGGTGAATTTTTCTGTCGTTTCGTTCAGCCAAACGATGGAGCGCGTTTGGCGCCAAAGAAACCACAAATTTCCCGCTGTTTCTGGCATTTTTTCTACAGTTGCCTCGAAATCTAAACTAATCAACTGAACGTAAACCCCAGGGTCTCCACTGCTCTGGCCTTGTTATCAACCAGGATAGACTAGTTTTTCTCAGTCACCGTCTTTCTGTGTGTCTGTTAAGTAATCCAGCTTCAACTGCACCCGTTCCTTTCTTCAGTTAAACTCAGAGACTTGATCTCACGTCTTTTAAATGATCTTCTAAAATAGAAGTGTCTATCGTTTAATTCGACCATCTCATTTTCTTTTCTGAATTATTGGGATCGAAGCTAAGAGAACATTGGTTGATTGATTTGTTTGTTTTGGATGGTTTATCAACCCTTTGCAGGTTATTTAAAGTCAGAAAATGTTAAATTTTAAGGACTTTTTAGCGATTTAGTCTTGCAAATTAACTCATAGCTGAGATAGAAAACGTTAATTCATACCTTTACCAAAGCTTTTCTAAAAACTACTTCCATGGCAATTGTTCTGATGACCATTCCACTAGGTTATCGAAACTTACGAATTTCAGGGCCGTACTAGATTGGCGGAATGGTCTCATTATTTTACAGTTGAAAAGGCGAGATGTAACCATAAGTTCTGTTTTACCTTTGTTTTCTCGCACTTCTTGCTTTCGAAAACTCACTTCCTGCTTTTTGCTTTCCAGTTAAAAATTTAAATGCAATGTTGGTCGTTATCTTCTATGTTGATTCTTGTTCTTTTATTGCTGTTATCGTTTTTAATAATGAGTATTCTTTTGATCCGATTCTTTCATATTAATTTTTTCACCCAAAGAAAAGCGGTGCCGTCACTGATATGCAGGGGGCTATATAAGAGAGTTAAAGCTTTAGACAGGGGAAGACTGAAGACAAAGACGAACAAGGTACAAGGGGTGAAAGAGAAAGGACAAAAGAATGATGTGAACACAGAAGTGAAGACAGTTACGAAGGTAGAGCGAAAGGAACGGGGTGATTGATGTAGAAAGGGCTGGAGCTATGTAGATAAGATATGGAAATTGACATTGCATTTAAATTGCATTGAATTTCACAGGCGGGAAGCGCGAGAAAAGAAGCTGCCGGGAAAGAGTTCTCGCCTGCATTTAGTTGATCTAACTGTAAAAAGGGTGGGAACTTGTTGCCAGTCTGGTTGCCCGAGTAAATTCTTGTGGAGGGGCACCAGTGACCCAAGTTCGTCAGAGCAGAAGCCATGGGAATATTTATAGAAGAGACAGACGGAAGCCATATTTGGCCTATGAGAAAAAGGCTGGAGTCGATCTATTGCCTTGCTCGCATTGAAATTATATAAAAAAAATGTCTAATAAACTGAAAGTTAATGTCGTTTCAAATAGATATTTCTTGGTAGCTCCTTTCTTCGTTCTTTATTTTTTTCCTTATTTTAAATGAATTGGATTATTTCCTTTTGTAATATTTTTAGTCATGTTTATTTTTTATTTCAGCTTATTATTTTTTCTTGTTTTTGGTACTGCTTTTATGTGCATGTGTCTATATGTGTGTGACTGCATCTTGTAGACCATCCCTTCTCGTATTATCATTTTCTTTGTCTTCGAATTTTTTATTGGCTTGATTTTCGGAATCTGGGAGGAGGGGCGTTTTACACTCGTTTTCACTAAGAGAAAAAAAATAGGCCAATTTTCGTGTGGCATCCGCAAACGATAGAAGCGGCGAGTTTGAAATCATTTAAAGGCGCCAATTCTGCTTATTAACTCGTTTCCTGATTCTCTTTCGCTACTCATGAATTTTGTAGGAACCCCGGACACACTTTTCCTTTTCGTCTTGCCGTCAGCAGTACTGCCGTGGGCGCCCACCACTAGCACCCTCACTTCTTTTGCGATTTTTGACTCTTTTTCACAATTAACTCTTATTTATCGGAAGTTCTGGAAAAGAAGAAGAATAGTTAGTTGATCGACGTATATGGTTGTTGTAGAGGGCTGCTAAGGTAGGCTTTGCAGGCGGGAGGGGAGTAACGAAGAGAAAGGAACCAAAATAGTGAAAGAGAAAGAAAACAAACTCTGTGGAGAGGTTACTTCGACATGAAAAAATTGGCAGGAATTGTTAAAGTCGGGGTTGTTTGTTGGCCGATAATAAAGACTATTTGGGTGATTGAAGATGATTCCAGTGGATCGTGAGTGGGGTGAATAAACTCAAAATGGACGGCTATATTCTACCACTTAGGCGTAAGCAGTAAAATAAATTGGACCACAATTTAAAGCAATCACCACAACATATAGGATATTTTCTATCTAGCATTCGAAAAAGTTGGGATCACGATAAAACTTTCCAAAACAGAATTTATGATCTGGAATCGGAATGAAAGCAATGATGCCAGCTACCCTGAATCCTCCACAATCACGTGGTATACATAATAAACATGTGGTACTAATAGGTACAACATAAACATGTTGTAGTAATAAATACATCATGAACATGTGGTATTAATAAAAATATGTGGTATCTGTCATTAATATGTGGTATCAATAAATACCAAACACTTTTCACTCGCACTTTTCACTTTTCATTTTTCACTCGGACGATCGACTCATTCGATTAAAAACTTAATTGGGCGATTAAAGTTTATTGCTTTACTCGCCTGCGGTCGATTAAAAATCTCACAATGAAACGTGTCCCTTCAAATATAGAAAAAGGAAATCTGATTCCTTTTCAACCCAAAAGTATGCCATTGAAGGTTCGCAAGTTACTTAGAATTACCTACAATGACATTGAACTCTTTGGTCTTATGCATAGCGCTTGATTTACGTCGAAATGTGTGATTAAACAAAAGACAGTGACATCCCGCAATCATCAATGCAAGATCTGACAAATGGAATTTAGATTGACAAGCTCTTGTTTCGCTTTTATCGTCCCGGTCAGTGTAAATATTCTTTTAATTAACGCTTCCAGAGTGGAGCCAGAGTAGAGCCAAAATGTCTCTGTCGCCCAGATTAAAGACGCTCACAGATTTTTAGAAACTCATTTGGAAAAATACTTATCCTCGACTCAACATCTATATTTTCATCCATGCTTACGAAAAGTAAAAACGAACATTTGGAAGAAAGAAAAAAATACTTGTTTCAATCACGCACCGAAAAACAAATTATACAAGTAAGTATTTTTTTATAGAAAATCGTTGAGAAAATCAGATTTGTTATTTTTTTTTATCATCTATGAGATGGAGGCTGTAGTCAAACAGAAGCAAGAAACTATGAATTTAGGTAGCTCCACTCAATTGCAAAAAAAATAAAATAAAATAAAAAATAAAAAAAATAACTGCATATCATGATGTTAAAAGGGCTGAAACTTAATAAAAAACAAAGTTTTATCATCAAAATGTTTATGCTATTATTAAGAGGAAAGATCAAATTTTGTTATTATTATTATTTAAAAAAGTTTAATCCTTTCTAACACGTTCGAAATTTTAATTAAAATTTAATTTTTTGTTTTCCATCAGCGATTCACACTATGTTTACGTAAGGCAACTATTAAGAAAATGGAGTCATGCGAGTAAAATGATTTTGTGGCGAGTAAATTTTCCCTTACTCTTGACCGCCGGTCGAGAAATTTCTTTTTCAAATCTCAAAGGCTGCCGTAGTGTATGAATCACTGGGTGTGCGTTGTGGCATAATAGAAATCGGAGAACCGAGTTCAAATTCCAGTCAAATTTGTTTCATTCACTTCAAATTTGTTTTATTCACTTACGAACAAAGGGGAACGGTATTGATTATAGAAAGGGAAACGCACAAAAAAGGAAACGTATTATTCCAACACTTCTCCCTCCAGCTAAGGGTTTAATAGCAAGACAGATTAGGTTCCTAAGCCTTGGTTGGTAACCAGTCTACCACTCAAAGAAATGGCAACTTACTTCTGCCTTCTGCCTAATCAATCATGGATCGAAAGAGACATGATCGCCCAAGCCTGTATCACATATGTCAATTAACTGACTGACTGATGCATTAGTTCGCATAAGTTATGGAAAATTGAACAAAGAAAAGACTGTGCTAGGGTTAGTTTTTTTTTTTTCAACACTCTATATTGCTACAAAACAAAAACATTAATCTAAAAACTAGTCATGTTCTTAAATAGCCTCATCAAATTAAAACTGTCAAAAGGACGTCATCCATGGCACCGAACCCAGCTGAAAAAAAAAAAATTGGCGGACCTGAAGGAGACTACCACCACCTTTAAATTTGTTGTTTTTCATTGTTTTTTACTTTTTTCAATCCAATGTTATCGATTACACCCTAAACTTTCAGATTAGCAAAAAGAAAAAAAAGAAAAAAAAATTGGAAAAATTTCAATATTAAAACCAGTTTAAGGTGGTTTTTATAGAACGTTATAGTAAATCAATCCTCCATTTTGGAACCACTCGCCGGTACGACATTACCACCACCTGTAAATTTGTTGATTATCAAATTTTCTTTTATTTTTTTTTCAGTGCAATGTTATCGATTCAACCCTAAACTTTCCGATTGACAAAAAATTTGTAAAAAATTTCAACATTGAAACAATTTTAGTGGTTGGGGGAGGCTCAGTTTTTCATGCAACCTTATAGTAAATCGATCCTGTGCAATTAACTTTTTTGCTTGCGCATATCCAACAACTGAATCTTTTGCAAAATTTGAGTAAAGCCATTCTTGGAGTTTCCGAGAAAGATGTCATCGTATGAACTAAAGACTTGAAAAAGACTAAAACAAGAGCAACAACTCGTCCCCACCCCCCCCCCCAAAAAAAAAGAAAAGAAAAAGCAAAGCAACCTCAACGCGAGTGGTTCCAAAATGGTGGATCGATTAATTATAACGTTGTATGAGAAACTGAGTCCAATCTAAAATTGTTTAAATATTGAATTTTTTTCAAAATTGTTTTTGATAATCAGAAACTTTATTTAATAATCAATAAGACTGTGCTGAAAAAGTCAAAAACAATGAAAAACAACAAATGTAAAGGTGATGGTAGTCTCCTTCAGGTTCGCCAAAAGTCTTTTTAATCATTTCACCCCAAGCATATGATGTGTTTTAGATAGGGGGAAAGTGAAGACAAAGACGAATCAGTTACAGTGGGTGAAAGAGAAAAGACAAGAGAAGGATTTTCATCGGACAATGTTGGATGTTGGTTGTGAAAATGATTTACATTTAAATACAAAAAAACCATCGGATCTGCTATTTATGTATGTGGGAATATATAAGATTTATGTGGGTGCTTCTTTTACCTAATCAGAGTAAAGATTCACTTCGGGATTTGGCCAGTAGTTTCTAGGGAATATATACTTACATTTTTCTTCTTTTATTCTGTGACAAACACGTTAATTTGGAAATTCTTGCAAAAATCAAATTCGGCAATTATTTGATTTTTCCAAAAATTTCAAAATTAATGTTTGTCACCGAAAAAACTAAGTTATGTAATATTATGCTTTCCATTGTAAACTCTTAAAACAATTTGGTTTCCGGATGGTGAAAATAAAAACACTATTGTTTTTTTTTTTCATACTAGCACCTTAAGTTTCTCCTGTCGACTACGTTTACCGTAAAAAATTTTCGCTGACTTGTGAATTTAACTGAACACATGGTATATCAAGGATGAAACCTCTGCTTTTCACTCAAAGAAGTTATGAACCCATTTTCATCTACGGCAATCCAGATGTTAGATAGCAGGGAAGACTGATTTCTATAGCCTTTGTTAGTAACCAATCGAGGAGAAGGCAAAATCTAAATTCAAAATGTTTTCAAATTCATTTCAATAGAAAGAAAATGTTTATTTATTGGTTCGAAACCATCACGAAGAAATCACAGTATCGTCTTTTTGGGAGGATCAAAGGAAAACAGAATTTCGATTTCTTCAATTATAGAAAATACTTTAAATCTTTAAGTCTGCTTCCTTAAACAATTTTGGGTCAAGTTTCTAGTTATTTAAATGCCATTAAAATTAAAACTAATCATGAGATCGATAAAAAATATCGATTCACTCCATCGATATAAGTGATTGGGTATCCGTGAATAATTTTTTGAACCTTCCAAATAAGTATAGATAATTGGATATATATGCGTGTACTTGTGTTTGTTGCGCGCATTTATGTGTGTGCATCTATTCTCTCATACACATTTTAAGTTAAAAAAAAATCATCTATCACTTAATACTTGTATACATTATTTTGCTACAACTTTGAACGGAAATATATTTGGTTTTGTCATTCACACACATACTAACGTTACCGACATATGAACATACTTAATTCGTCAATAGTTTAAATGCGCTTGACACATGCATTATTTTCGAATACATACACTTACATTTAAAATAAACATCTATTGCTTTTATTACACGTGGCACACGCACATATAAACATGCATTTTTCTACATTTTAAAAATTATCATCTAATGCTTTATTATACGTGACACGTATCTGACAAATAAAATCAAACATCAATGGACATACTGTCTCTTTAGAATTAAAAATTTTTTTTTAAATTATTCGGCTTTAAAAAATCTCTGAACATCTAAACTTATTTATAAATGGAGCTTTGTGTGTGTGTGTGTGTCCATTACCTATAGACTCCGAAACGGCTAGACTGATCTTCTTGAAAATTTACACAGTTGTACTATAAGCTTCTGTGATTGTTCATAGCTAGGTTTTGTGTCGAGGTACCCCCGATCAATATCGAAAATCGATAATCGAAAAAATCGGGTTATAGAAGGAGTGGTCCGATTTTAATCAAATTTGATACACTCATAGACAAAGACATAAGAAACGATATTCAAAAGTTTCAAGGTTGCAGTTCTTACAGTAGTGCAGAAAATCGATAATATATATATATATATATATATATATATATATATATATATATATATAAAAGGCAAGATGTTTGTGTGTTTTTCTGTTTATCTGCCCGTATGTCTGTATTTTTCAGCCCTTTTATTTTAGTTTTTGCTTCGGCTTTGGCTCTGAGTAGGCATAATAGTAGTTTTTAGTCTCAGCCATGATACCATTCAGTCAGAGGACTTATTTAGCCTTCAAAATTCAGTTTACGACGATAAAAACTTATTTGATATCGATACTAGGAAATCAAAATTTGACTTACATCCATTCATTTTTCTTTCAGTCTACGGTTTCGCTTTAACTGGAAACAACTATTGCTTTTTAGTCTTTCGTGCCAACGTCTAAAGAGTCTGAGCTCCAGGACCATGGATTAGTTTTAAAGCTTTCATTACACCCGAGCAACGCCGGGTTATACTGCTAGTGCCTCATAAAGTGAAACATGTTAAAGACACTTTTTCTTTTTTACTTCTTCTATTTGTACCTGTGTATGTATGTATGCCTAATTGTGTCTGTCTGTGCATGTTTATATGTATAATTATGTATACTTATTCATGTGTTCTTGTGTATGTATGTTGTACATACGTGCATATGTGTGTATGTACATGTGGGTTTGTTTGCGTTTATTTTGTGTTTGTACATGTGTTTATGCATGAATGTATGTATTTTGTGTGTATATGTGTATGAATGTGTGCATTTGTGCGTATGTGTATATATTTATGTGCATGTTTATTTATTCGTGTGTATGTCTATGTTTATGATTTAATATTTACAGCGAAGTTCCCACTGTACAAGGCCTGAGGGCCACTCGAGGTACGGGGCTACAACGTAAGAGGCTTAGTTTGTGGGGATAAGTGAGAAAAATAACATTACACTTGATCAGGTTAAGATTGTAGTGATCGGGAAAACATCATATTGGGAGTCACTTCCATAGAGCAGTGGTTATGTGTGTGTGTATACACATGGAAAAAAGACTGGTGTTGATCCAGCAGATCGACACCAGTTATCCGGCAGTTCCATACCAACAAAAGCCCAACAACAAGGCATCTTGTGCCTCTGACTAGAGGCAAATTTATAATGATGCCTACTTTTATTATCATAAATATTCTGATCTTCTTTTACAGAAATAGATCAGGATATTTTAGTATAGAATGTGCTTTTCGGTTTGATGATGTTTAACGTTGTCATATTAAAGACTTTTTCTGTTGAATAGAGTTATTTTTTTTTAATCATGTCACCCCGAGCAAGGCGGTAAGGCCATTGGTGTGCAGAGGGTTACGGAAGAGTGAATAGATTGGAAGAGAAAGCTGGAAACCACGTCCTAAATAGGGAACAAGGGATGAGCCTCTACACCTGTTCAATAGACATGGGTGGAGTGTGAACCGGGCGATAGATTAGTCTATCTACTCTAATCGAAGAAAAAATAAATAAATAAATAAAAGAGTGAAAAGATTGGAAAAGAGAAAGCCGGAAATCACATCCTAAACAGGGAACAAGGGATGAGCCTCTACACCTGTTCAATAGACATGGGTGGAGTGTGAACCGGGCGATAGTTCAATCTATCTACTCCAACTGAAAAAAATAAACAAAAAAGAAAAGCGAAAAGATTGGAAGAGAGAAAGCCGGAAATCACATCCAAAACAGGGAACAAGGGATGAGCCTCTACACCTGTTCAATAGACATGGGTGGAGTGTGAACCGAGCGATAGATTAGTCTATCTACTCTAATCGAAGAAAAAATAAATAAATAAATAAAAGAGTGAAAAGATTGGAAAAGAGAAAGCCGGAAATCACATCCTAAACAGGGAACAAGGGATGAGCCTCTACACCTGTTCAATAGACATGGGTGGAGTGTGAACCGGGCGATAGATTAGTCTATCTACTCTAATCGAAGAAAAAAAAAAAAATAAAAGAGTGAAAAGATTGGAAAAGAGAAAGCCGGAAATCAGATCCTAAACAGGGAACAAGGGATGAGCCTCTACACCTGTTCAATAGACATGGGTGGAGTGTGAACCGGGCGATAGATTAGTCTATCTACTCTAATCGAAGAAAAAATAAATAAATAACTAAAAGAGTGAAAAGATTGGAAAAGAGAAAGCCGGAAATCACATCCTAAACAGGGAACAAGGGATGAGCCTCTACACCTGTTCAATAGACATTTGGGTGGAGTGTGAACCGGGCGATAGATTAGTCTATCTACTCTAATCGAAGAAAAAATAAATAAATAAATAAAAGAGTGAAAAGATTGGAAAAGAGAAAGCCGGAAATCACATCCTAAACAGGGAACAAGGGATGAGCCTCTACACCTGTTCAATATGTTTTACAGGAATTATTTAATGTTTGTTTGGATCTCTAAAGATAACCAAAAACCAACACCATATGTCTTGAAGTTTTTTGGGGTTTTTTTTTTTTTTGGCTTTTTGTTTTTTTATAGTCATTTCACCTCTAGCAAGGCGGAACAATAGCAATAACAATAACAATGTACAGGAGATTACAGTGAGAGAAAAGACAAGGTACAAAGAGTATTGAAGAAAGAATAAAAGATGAGTTTGCGATGCTGTGGATATCGACTCAAAACGACAAATCGGGGAGCCGAGTTTAAATTCCAGTTGAATTCCTCGCATTCAATGACGCACAAATACCCTTGGGAAAGGTATTAATCCGTCCCTTCCCTCCAGTTATAGGTTAAATAATAGGACACATTGGGTTCTATAGCCTTGGCTGGCAATCGAAAGAAAGTAATGGCAACCTACTGCGGGATAATCTTCTGCTCAGACAGTCTTGTCTCTTTCGAGACATGATCGCCCAAGCGTGTATCCCGTATGGCACTTAACTAACTGACTGAAGATAATAGTTGAAAACATGATTAAGGCTTCTACTGGGCATGAAGTGGGGGATCGGTTTTATATTGTTGCTCATAATATATTTTGCCCTGTTATTCCTCCCAAATCTTTCTTTGCCATAATGTATGTCACGCACTTCTTTCCCTTATCTCTACTATCAGCCTTGTAAGTATCAGAGTCTCCAAGCCCCACATTACTTCAGCTGTTTCTAACTGATTTGGAGTATAATTTTTCTTTTTGTATCCATTCTGTAGAACCTTATTTCTGTTGCGTGAGTGGCTTCTTCATCTTTGAGGAGATTTTCCAGCATTCGCTCCCATAGAGGAGGACAGTTATCACATAAGAATCCAGGTCTATTTTGTTTCTTTCCAAAAACATTTTCCTGTCTCTTAATACTCTACTCAGTTTCTGAAATGCATCTTTGGCCATGCCAATGCGCCTATGGATCTCAGTGTCGAATTTTCAGTCCACTGTTAGAACCCTTCCCAGGTATTTAAATTTTGGTACCTGCTTGATTTCAATGTCTTCGACTTGTAATTAACATTTTGGGTTCCTATTTTTGCTGACTATTTTATCATTTGATCTAATGAAGCGGTTGCATTCAACTGACCGGTATATTCAACACGGCTATACCGTGTTGAATACACCGGATCTCGTCCGATCACCGAAGTTAAGCAACATCTAGCCTGGTCAGCACTTAGATAGGTGACCATTTGGGAATACTAGGTGCTGTAAACGTAAAGACCAAGAATGGTCCACTGGTCCTCCAGGTTTGGGGGTTGGGCGCAGAGCTAGCAACTCTGCCCCATAGAAAACATATTCGTATGGAAACAGTAGACACCATTGGGTGTAAAAAGGGTAAGATGATGATGATGATGATTCAACTGACTGCCCAGTAACTTCGGAATGAGTTTGGTGCTAAGTATGACATATAGGAATTTAAATCTGACAAAGCGATTTAAGAAAACGACCCGATTTCTAACATTTGGTTTTCTAGCATTTTGAATTGTTGGATAAAACTAACCCTTGTGATGCCTATTCTACGTTCAATTCACTTATCGCCTCTATTTTATAGTTGGTTATCCGTTCTAGTGAAACGTAGTTGTGTGTTGAATTAGATTAAGTGAATTTGGCCTCGTTAGTAGATAGTCCACTATAAGTTATAAAAGGGGTTATAAAACATGAAAATCAAATTGAGTATAGAAACAACATTTCTATATACACAGATATCAATTAAGTTCTTTTACGAATAAAGTAATGTCTTTAGGATGGGTTCAAAGGACGTTAAAATGTTTATAGCAGTAAATACTGAAAAGAGAGTTTGCGCGTATGTATATGTGGGAGCGTTTGTCAGTTAGGAATGTCTTTGATGTCTCCGCTCCATAGATTGGATAAGTAGCTCTGGGGACAGCGAAGAAGAAGGTGAGAGGAAAAGGTGAGGCGGGCATAGTGGATCGCTAGACGAGGTCAAGGGACGTGCTAATTACGCTCGTACTTTCTCAACTGGCGAAGCTTTTCTGTGTCGGCTTCTTATTTCGTTTTTGTGGGTCCCAGCAGGTCATTTGGGAATTCACACCCTATTTAATTCTGGGCTTCCCATTGATCGATAAATAAAATTCGCGTTGACTCGCGAACAGGAATTTGATATTTAATTATTTTTGGTTTTCTGTCGGTACATATGCGCGGTGCCGGGTGCGCAAAGACCAGTTTTGATCATTTACTTTCTGGTCCTGAGAGTGCAAACATCCGGTCCCTCGCTTTGCTCGGTATCACCTTAGTTTCTTTAATAACTGAACCATATGATTAAATCACTTGTTCGTGAATTTTATGGAATAGTCATTGTGAGTTCAAACTCTGGTCCGAATATTGACTCGGATTCGGTGGAAACAGCTAGTAATATATAATCAGGACAAAATTAGGTATCCATGACAGTTGCAACAGAACGAAATCAAACAAATTTGCAAAAAGACCCGAAAAAACTTGGAAGGCTAAACGGCTGAAATGAAATGATGAGAAAATAGATGAAGACGTTAGTCCAAATGTTAATCATATAAATATGGATAATTACCGAATTTTCCAGCTTACAAGACACTGTGGCTTGAAAGACGCACCCGAATATTGGACAGAAATTTCTAAGAAAAGGAAGTCATTATCATACAACACATTCACCATGCGCCCCTCGCATATTGTCGCCACGTATTGTTTACATTAATCACTCATCCAATTTCGTTTGCATGCCAATGACATACTAGTTGGTGGTTCGTAAATATACTTTACATCTTTTATTGTCCGAGTGTGGTTTTATTTTCATGAAAATGAATTAAAAAATTTAAAATATGCATGTAAAAATATATAACAATCAAAGAAATTTTATTCATCCTCAAACCCTCAAAACTCGTCACTGTTGAATTCATATAAAACTCTAAACTATCATTTGCAGCGCCATCACTACTGTCAGTCATGTATAATAAATGATCCTCACTACCATCCATGTCATGGTGGTAACCATGGTGCTAACTGATACATTCGTCTTGGAAGAGGCACACGTATTTTTAGGGTATTTTTTAGAAAAATAAGTGCGTCTTGTAAGCCGGAAAATACGATATTCCTACGATAAATTTAGGCAGTAATTATTGTAATCATTTTACAAATAATGATTACAAATGTTTGCAGATTCATATTTTAGTGTCTAGGTCATGTTTTAAACAGAACCTTAGATTTCATTAAACCTTTTTCTTGGGGCGAAAAAATTTGATTTATATACACGTTTATTGAACAGGTTAAGAGGCTCATCCCTTGTTCCCTGTTTAAGATGTAGTTTCCGGCTTTCTCTTTTCCAATCTTCTCACTTGTTTTCTTGTTTTTTTGGAGGTTTTTTCAATGGGAGTAGATAGATCTATCTATCGCCCGGTTCACACTCCACCCATGTCTATTGAACAGGTTAAGAGGCTCATCCCTTGTTCCCTGTTTAGGATGTGGTTTCCGGCTTTCTCTTTTCCAATCTTCTCAATTTGTTTTTTTTTTTTTCAATTGGAGTAGATAGATCTATCTATCGCCCGGTTCACACTCCACCCATGTCTATTGAACAGGTTAAGAGGCTCATCCCTTTTTCCCTGTTTAAGATGTGGTTGCCGGCTTTCTCTTTTCCAATCTTTTCACTATTACATAGCCCCTTGCACATCAGTGGCGTTACCGCCTTGCTCGGGGTGATACGATTAAATATATATATATATATATATATATATATATATATATGTAACGATCCAAATATAGGAACTGAGTAGTTAGTATCTCTGACTAGAGGCAATTATTTTAGTCCTAAATTACTTCTAACCAATAATTTTTGAGGGGATATTTAGCAGCTAGATTATTAATGATATTTAATAATTATTTCTAATTCTGGGAATCCATCATTATTATTATTATTATTATTATTATCATCATTATTGTTATTATTATCATTATTATTATTATTGTTATCATTGTTATTATCATTATTATCATTATTATTGTTATTATTATCATCATTATCATTAATATTATCATCATTATTGTTATTATTATCATTATTATTATCATTATTATCATTGTTATTATCATTATTATCATTATTATTGTTATTATTATCATCATTATTATTATTGTTATTATTATCATTATTATCATCATTATCATATTTATTATCATTATTAGTATCATTATTATTATTATCATCATCATCATTATTAATATTGTTATTATCATCACCAGTATTATTATTTTTCTTATCATCATCATCATCATCATCATCATCATCATCATTATTATTATTATGTCATTTTTCATCATATTTCGATTTCTGCATTGGTCTCACTACCAACCAAGTCTGCGGGGAGACCTAAGGCAGGTAGTGGCGTGTTGTTATGACTCCATTTCATGTTTTTCTATCTTCCCTATCATCCCCAGCATTACATAGATAACGTTTTCCTTAGTGTGTGGGCTGTACTTAATAAGACAATTTTTTGTATATCTCTTAAGCTGGGGTTTCCAGGGATTCTTTCAATGTGTTGTTTTGTTCCATTTTTTATCATTCCAAGTGCACCTACTATCACTAGCACAACTCTTGTTTTCAATTTCCACATTTTTTCTATTTCAATTTCCAGGTCTTTATATTTTGACAGTTTTTCAAATTCCTTGGTTGCTATGTTACAATCCGCTGGACACGCCATATCAATTAATAGACAAGTTTTCTCCTTCTGGTTTTTAACAATAATGTCTGGCCTGTTTGCTTCAATTTTTCTGTCTGTGTAGATGGTGTAATCCCATAGAATGGTTACATCTTCTATTTCTGTTACCGGTGCTGGATGATGTTCATACCAGTGTTTGTTTACAGCTTTTCCATAATGTTTGCACATTGCCCAATGTAAATATTGCCCAACTCTATCGTGGCGATTTTTATATTCGTTTGGGGCAAGCACAGAACAGCCTGAGATTAGGTGGTCTATTGTTTCTTGGTGTTTATTACAAAACCTGCATTTTGGATCCATATTATTATGCATAATATTTGCCTGAAAGTTTCTCGTGAAAAGACTTTGGTCTTGTGCTGCAAGTATAAATCCTTCAGTTTCAGACTTTAATCCAGATGCACGTAACCATCGATGAGTATTAACTTTGTCAACATTGGATTTATTGGCACGTACTGGATATTGGCCATGCAGAGGTTTGTCTTGCCAGCGCTGTTTCATCTTTTCAAGAGCTTTATCTTTGGCTTTCATTTTCATATTTTTTGCCGCAATAGTTGGTTCTTGGCTACTGTTTTGCTTTTCTACAGAATCTACTAACTGTAATTCTTGTTTGTATTTACTGCCTTCTTTTATTATTGAATATTTTTTCTTTCTTTCTTCATGTTGCCTTACTAATTGTATCATCCAATCCTTTGTTGTTTCTATGTATGTTAGTAAGCCAATAGTTGTTGTCTTGTATGACAATTCCAGCTGAATAAGACCCCTTCCACCTTCTTTACGGGGTATGTATAGACGGTCTACATCAGCCTTTGGGTGATGCATCCTATGCTTAGAAAGAAGCTTTCTTGTTTTAGCATCCATTCGCCTGATGTCGTTTAGAGTCCAGTTTAAGATGTTGAAGCTATATTGGACAACTGGGATTGCAAGGCTATTAATGGCCATAACTCTATTCTGTGAATTTAATTCAGTTTTTAATATCATTCGTAGCCTTCTATAGTACTCTTTACGCACTATTTCTTTCATTTTTTTATGGTGAATGTTTTCGCTCTCATTTACACCTAGGTATTTATAAGCTTCTTCTGGTTTCAATTCTTTTATTGTTACAGCAGGGTCTAGGCTAATTGAGGATGTTTCTTGTATTGATCCACGTAAAACTGTAGCTTTAGCACATTTATTCAAATTAAATTTCATTCCAATGTCTTCGCTGAAGCATTTTACAGTTTGCAGAAGACCTTCCAGCTCATTATCATTCTTAGCATATAACTTTAAGTCATCCATGTAAAATAGATGGCTTATTTTCTTTTGGCCTATTTTATAACCACATTCTGTCTTATTAAGTTGACTGGTTAGTGCTATTAATGATATGCAGAATAGTAAGGGAGATAAAGAATCACCTTGAAATATACCTCTTTTGATGTTTATTTCATCAGACTTATAGGTTCCATTTATATGATTGAGGTAAAGGGTTGTTTTCCATATAGACATGCACTGTTTGATGAAATTGATGATGACGGGCGATATCTTGTATATATTTAAAGTCTTTAAAATCCATTCATGTGGCACACTATCGAATGCCTTTCGGTAGTCTATCCAGGCAGTACTAAGATTTTTCTTTGTCTTGTAGCAGTTTTCCAGGATCATTTTGTTAATTAGCAATTGGTCTTTACATCCATAACAGCCACGTTTGCACCCTTTTTGTTCAAGCGGTATCATGTCATTTCTTTCTAAGAATAAATATGTTTGTTTTGTTAAAATAGATGTTAATAGTTTATATGTTGTCGGAAGACATGTAATTGGTCTGTAGTTTTTCGGGTTGTTTGTGTCACCATTCTTGGGTAGAAGAAATGTAATTCCTTTTGTCATCCATGCAGGAATTTTAGTGGGATCGTCAACCATTTCTTGGAGTTCTTTGGCTATTTTTTTATGTGCTGCATTTAAATAATATAGCCAAAAGTTAGGAATTTTATCTATACCTGGAGTTTTCCAATTGTGTGCTTTTTTTAGTGCAAATTGAACATCATCTTCTGTAATTCCAGACCATGTCATTCGTTCTATCTCCTGCGTAATCCAATGTACTTCCTTGCTAGGTTCTTTAGGGCAAGCCCATATCTTTTCCCAGAACTGTGTGACTTCTTCCATTCTGGGGGGTACTGTCACTGCAATTCTTTTTTTACCTATTTCCCTGTAAAATCTCTTTGTATCAGTCTGAAAGGTCTTGTTTTGTCTGTAAAATTTTGCTCTTTTTTCATAGCGTCTTATTCTTTGAGCCTTCAGTTGGATTTTTTGCTTTATTTTTTCTTTATTTGATAAGACGTCATTTTCATTACTGATGTTATATTTTTTTTCGGCTCTTCTTCTTTTCCTAGTTCTTACATTTATTCCTCTACTCAGTTCATCCAGTACTGACAGTTCACTTCTTAGTTGTTCGATTTCTTTTTCGATTTTTCTTTTCCAAGGTGGATCTTCACGTCTGCGTGACTGCCTTGTTTTTATTTTGATGTTTAATTTTTTTGTTGCTGCTGTTGCTGATGCATATATTACTTCGTTAAGATTTGTATTCGGGTCTTCATCCAGTATTGATTTCAGTGCTGCATTGTACAATTTAATAGTTCGGAGGTTTTGTTTTGTTGGTTGGAATTTTGGGAGCTGTTCACGTTCCTCCATTGTAATACTTTGTATTTGACTTAGCTGGTTTTTTATTATTATTATTATTATTATTATTATTAATATTATCTTCATTATTACTATTATTATTATTTCTTGTAGATCAGAAAATGCGTTTAAATAAATGAGTTTCAACTTTTAGAAAAAACTTTCATCATTGAAGCAAACTCCATTTTGATTTCAAGAATCTATAAATAATCAATTTATTGGATTTCAATAAAATATTCAATACTTATTAATTTTCTTAGTCATTTCATCCCAAACAATACAGGACTGCCACTGGTGCGCAGGGGTTTACAGTTAGAGTAAAGTTTGGGTACAAGGGCTATTGAGGAAAGGATAAAAAGATGAATGGGATTTATGAATGACTATGAAGACGACTCCATAGCAGTTTCGTAGTAGTTGATAAATTTAGTGCAAAGATTTCCAAAGAGGGCCAATTTCCTGACAAGTGGGGCGTACTTAGCTGAAAGATTCAAACAAAGCTAAGTAAAGGACTGCCCATTATGCAGTTTGTGTCTGTGACTGGAGACGAGTATGTTATTTCAAATTTTTCTATGTGCGTTGTGGTACAGCGGATATCGGCTTGGAACGAAAATCCGAGGAGCCGAGTTCGAATTCCAGTTGAATCCATTGTATTCACTTACGCGCAAATACCCTTGGGAAACGTATTAATCCGTCTCTTCCTTCCAGTTATGGGTTAAATAACAGGACAGATTGAATTTTATATCCTTGGCTGTCAACCAGTCCACCGCAGAAAGCAATGGCAACCTACTGCGGGATAATCTTCTGCCCAGTCAGTCATGTCTCTTTCGAAACAAAATAGCCCAAGCGTGTATCATGTATGGCACTTAACTGACTGACAGTTACTGATAAAACCTTTAAAAGGGGATTTATAACCAGCAATTAGCTAATCAATAACTTTGTTTAATACTAGCGTTACAAGGATGCATTTATATATAAAGATAATATTAATACTGTCTAAAAAGTTGTAGTAAGAGATTCTATTGAGTCCCAATTGTTATTACAAAAAAGTTTTAATTCATGAAGTAGTCGTAAAAATAAGGAAATTAGAAAGAGAATGTTTGGAAGATGCTAGAATGTTCGAAAAAATTCTAGTAGATTTGAGAGCTGTCGAGAAATATGCAAATTAGGCGTTAAACCCTATAAAATAGGTTTTGGGAAGAGAGTAGTTAGTTGTTAATAGGATTTGCTGACATTATCAACTCCGGCCCGATTCGTGGATCTGTGCATCCAGCCGAAAGAATCTTTTAGAAAAGTTGCGACCAACTAAAACCTGAAAAAAAACCTCATGAAATTAAAAGGGTAAATAGATATTTTTGACTCTTTCATTAACCAAACTAATAATTATTTTTATATACCCATTTGAGGACTTCCATAAAGTATAGCAGACTACTTCGTTAGCTTAAGAGGGTAAAGATACTTGACACCTTACCTTCCCCTTCTCTCGTAACACTCGCCAGTAGTAAATTCTGTTTCTTGTTTTGAATGCAACAAAAATTGTATATTTGTAAATATTTTATTTGGTGTTTTTTGTAAATTAAATATTTGTCTGTGATTTAAGATGTGGATTCCGGTTGAGGAACCGCACAAAATAATGAACAACAAAAACAGATATGGAGATAGAAAAGTAGGTTATATTAAACGTAATATACAAACTTGAACACAGGTTAGTAAATCCAGGAATACTATTAGTAAGAAAATAAATATATGCAAGTCTTGAAGTGAAGTCGTTAGTATATCCGTGTATATTATTCTAGCTGAGTGGAGCTCAAAGCTAGTCTGACTTTTGATGCGGTAATCTCTGGGTAACTTCGGTATCTCTCGGTAACTTACGTATCAGTTCCGACACGCTCCAAAACTCTAACGGATCTCTATTATAACTTTCAACTCTCAACTATATTTAGTTGTCCCTCCCAGTAAGGGCAACATGTGACACATGATCAGTTATAACTGGGATTTCCGGGCTATATGGCTCGGCAAAAAAATGGCTGTCTATTTTTGCCCAGTCGTGCTTTTACCCTTCGGCGGGACCACGACTGGGTTATTGCTCTCTGCTCGGAAGCAGAGAGCGCCCTCCACCCAAAGGCAGAGAGCGGACAGTGTCATAGTCGGAGCAGCAGAGACAAATGCCAACTAAACTCTCAACTGCTGTTCTCGCTATTGCAGGATTATATGCATACTCAGTTGAGTCCTTTATTATATATAAAGGGGCGATCCCACAACAATTTAGCTCTGGTCAATCATTTTTTTCTTTTGTTACAACTTAACACGTAACACCAGGAATCAATTATTAATTCTTATTGGTGAAAAAGCAGAGAAAATCTTCCTTCTGTATTAATCAATCAAAAGGGCATTTGGGCTTTTATAAAATATACTCATGAGGCTTAGAATAATTTAGTAAAAACTGATAACATGACCCAGAAAAACAATTTTGATTGTATTTGAAAGTTCCAATAAGCTCTCAAAGAATGGGGCCTCCCCGAGGAAACATTAGCGAAAGTTATGTATCCGATTAGTGATGATGGAATGCCACTAGTTTGGATTTTGAGGCCTCGAATATGACCAGCCACCCTCCTACATTGAGCTGTTAGAGATTAGTCAGAAGAGAGAGCAGCTCACTGGCGCAGGTCAACTAGAATTTTGGTGGTGCACCCATTATATAATCAGAATAGATATTTACAAATAGTCAGAGTATACTTGAAGTCAGATCATTTATGTAAAGTAGGAAGAGGGTTGGAAAAAAGAGAAACTTAGAAAACGCTCGCATTGATCGTTAGTGCCTCGGAGGACTGGTCATTAACAACCACCTTCAACGGCCTACTCGTTAGATTGCACTTTATAATCGAGAAGACTTTTCAAGTGATTCCATAACTAGAGAGCTTTCTCTTGGACTGGTTAGCATCCAAGGCTAGAGAAATCAGCCTATTCTGCTCTTTAACATATAAAAAAGGATTAACACATATCAGATGAGTTTACATTTAAAATATAGTTATTGCTACTAATGCAATAAAAATCAATTGATATTAAGATGAGGGTAAAACTTTAAAAACTTAATAATGCCCTTCAAATTGTTCAACATATATCGGCATTATTTTAAATCTATCTTATACTGTTTTATCGAAAATGTTAACACTTTTATTCATATTTTAACTTGTGAGGTTAATCTTATTTATTCACTCAGAAGAAATTTATTAAATATAAAAATATGCTTGGTGGAGACATCCTTTTGACTGATTCATTTTTCTTCCTACGAACTTGAATTCGATTGGATTCATTGGTGGCACATATTTCAATGAAAAGAATTCATCCGGTTATTAGATTTTTTATTTTCTCTTACATTTGGTTTCTTTTTTCTCATTTTATTCGGAATTATGCCCGATGATGTCAGGATATTCGATTAAATAAAAATACGAAAAAATGTTCAGTTGTGCGGATCTATATCTGGAGGGATTATTTGTGAAATTATCTGTGAAATATTCAGCAAAGATTTGCTTTGCTACCGTCAGTTATTACTAATATTTGCATCGTTATATATATATATATATATATATTTTAATCGTATCACCCCGAGCAAGGCGGTAACACCACTGATGTGCAAGGGGCTATGTAATAGTGAAAAGATTGGAAAAGAGAAAGCCAGAAACCACATCTTAAACAGGGAACAAGGATTAACACATATCAGATGAGTTTACATTTAAAATATAGTTATTGCTACTAATGCAATAAAAATCAATTGATATTAAGATGAGGGTAAAACTTTAAAAAATTAATAATGCCCTTCAAATAATGCCCTCTTAACCTGTTCAATAGACGTGTATATAAATCAATTTTTTTCGCCCCAAGAAAAAGGTTTAATGAAATCTAATGTTCTTATTTAAAACATGACCTAGACATTAAAATATGAATCTGCAAACATTTGTAATCATTATTTGTAAAATGATTACAATAATTACTGCCTAAATTTATCGTAGGAATATCGTATTTTCCGGCTTACAAGACGCACTTATTTTTCTAAAAAATACCCTAAAAATACGTGTGCCTCTTCCAAGACGAATGTATCAGTTAGCACAATGGTTACCACCATGACATGGATGGTAGTGAGGGTCATTTATTATACATGACTGACAGTAGTGATGGCGCTGCAAATGATAGTTTAGAGTTTTATATGAATTCAACAGTGACGAGTTTTGAGGGTTTGAGGATGAATAAAATTTCTTTGATTGTTATATATTTTTACATGCATATTTTAAATTTTTAATTCATTTTCATGAAAATAAAACCACACTCGGACAATAAAAGATGTAAAGTATATTTACTAACCACCAACTAGTATGTCATTGGCATGTAAACGAAATTGGATGAGTGATTAATGTAAACAATACGTGGCGAGAGTATGGGAGGGGCGCATAGTGAATGTATTGTATGATAATGACTTCCTTTTCTTAGAAATTTCTGTCCAATATTCGGGTGCGTCTTTCAAGCCACAGTGTCTTGTAAGCCGGAAAATTCGCTAATTATCCATATTTATATGATTAATATTTGGACTAACGTCTTCATCTATTTTCTCATCATTTCATTTCAGCCGTTTAGCCTTCCAAATTTTTTCGGGTCTTTTTGCAAATTTGTTTGATTTCGTTCTGTTGCAACTGTCATGGATACCTAATTTTGTCCTAATTATATATTACTAGCTGTTTCCACCGAATCCGAGTCAATATTCGGACCAGAGTTTGAACTCACAATGACTATTCCATAAAATTCACGAACAAGTGATTTAATCATATGGTTCAGTTATTAAAGAAACTAGGTGTTACCGAGCAAAGCGAGGGACCGGATGTTTGCACTCTCAGGACCAGAAAGCAAATGATCAAAACTGGTCTTTGCGAGCCAACGCGATTTTTATTTATCGGTCAATGGAAAGCCCAGAATTAAATACGGGTGTGAATTCCCAAATGACCTGCTGGGACCCACAAAAACGAAATAAGAAGCCGACACAGAAAAGCATCACCAGTTGAGAAAGTACGAGCGTAATTAGCACGTCCCTTGACCTCGTCTAGCGATCCACTATGCCCGCCTCGCCTTTCCCTCTCACCTTCTTCTTCGCTGTCCCCTGAGCTACTTATCCGATCTACGGAGCGGAGACATCAAAAACATTCCTAACTGACAAACGCTCCCACATAACGCGCAAACTCTCTTTTCAGCATTTACTGCTATAAACATTTTAACGTCCTTTGAACCCGTCCTAAAGACATTACTTTATTCGTAAAAGAAATTAATTGATATCTGTGTATATAGAAATGTTGTTTCTATACTCAATTTGATTTTCATGTTTTATAACCCCTTTTATAACTTATAGTGGGCTATCTACTAACGAGGCCAAATTCAGTTAATTTGCTTCAACACACAACTACTTTTCACTAGAACGGATAACCCACTATAAAATAGAGGCGATAAGTGAATTGAACGTAGAATAGGCATCACAAGGGTTAGTTTTATCCAACAATTCAAGATACTAGAAAACCAAAAGTTAGAAATCGGGTCATATTCTTAAATAGCTTTGTCAGATTTAAATTCCTATATGTCATAAAAGCCTGTTAGTTCAGGAGTAGTTTTATTTTGTTTTCGTTTTTTTTTTTT
Source organism: Ascarosepion bandense (assembly GCA_037127315.1). Lineage (NCBI taxonomy): Eukaryota > Metazoa > Mollusca > Cephalopoda > Sepiida > Sepiidae > Ascarosepion > Ascarosepion bandense. The sequence continues at coordinate 1,461,774 of JBBBDQ010001446.1, forward strand.
TTTTCAAACTTGGCCACAATGGAACGAACGCTTAGCGAAATAGAAATTCCATATTTGCAAACTAGTCCTAATAAACTGTAAAAAATTTTATTAAAAAATTTACAAGTGAATGTTTGTTAGTTAAGAATACCAGGAGTTAGCACAGGAAGTTTAATCAAATACGAAGATTTAAATTTTATAATCAGAAAATGATTTCTAATTCAATTGCAAACATTGATGTTGAAGGCTTTTTAAAAGATGTCAGCCTATTAGCATGAAACACATTGATAGATGACTTTTATTTCTTTTGAATTAAAACAACATATCATTTGTATATAAGTAAATATTACTCATATTCAATGTTGGAAAATTGATGTTTTTGTATTGAATCTTCACTTATGATAGAATGCATTTATTTATTTATTCTTATTGTTAATGTGTAATGCCCAATGATGTTGGACACACAAAACACACACACACAAAACACACACACACATACACAAAATACACACAAAACACACACACACAAAACACATCATCGAATGAAGAAAAACAAATGCATGCAAAATAAATTGAAAATTGCCCGTATGCAGCTACGTTCATTTTACGCAAAGCCCTTTGATAAAAACTGTCTCTCAAACGCATTGTTTTCTTAGAACTAAAAATGGTGGACCTGAAGGAGACTACCACCACCTTTAAATTTGTTGTTTTCCTTTTCTTTTTTTTTTTATTTATTTTTTTTACTATCGGTTATTACATAAAGTTTCCGATTATCAAAAAAAAAAAAAAAAAAATTAAAAGATTTCTATATTTAAACGATTTTAAGTGGGTGTTCACTTTTTCATACAAGCTCGCGTTTGGGTAGCTTTGTTTTGCTTTTTTTTTTGGGGGGGGGGACGAGTTGTTGCTCTTGTTTTTTGTTTTTTTCAAGTTTTCTTTAATTCTTACGATGGCATCTTCCTCGGAAACTCTAAGAATGGCTTTATTCAAAAATTTCACAGAGAATTCAGTTGTTGAATATGCGCAAGCAAAAAAGTTAATTGCGCAGGATCGATTTACTAGAAGGTTGTATGAAAAACTGAGCCTCCCCACCCCCAACTAAAATTGTTTAAATGTTGAAATTTTTACAAATTTTTTTGTTAATCGGAAAGTTTAGGTTTTAATCGATAAGATTGTACTGAAAAAAAAAATTGATAATCAACAAATTTGCAGGTGGTAATAAAGTCGTACCGGCGGGTGTTTTTAAAATGGAGGATCGATTTACTATAACGTTACATGAAAAACTGAGCCCCCACTAAAATTGTTTAAATATTGACATTTTTTCCAATTTTTTTTTTTTTTTGTCAATCGGAAAGTTTAGGGTGTAATTGATAAGATTGCATTAAAAAAAAAAACAACAACAAATTTAAAGGCGGTGGTAGTCTTCGTACCCGGGTTGCATATAGTCTTTCGTTGTATTTTCTGCTCTGAGAACGGGTATTAGAAATCTTATCTTATTTATAAATGAAACTCTGTGTGTGTGTGTGTGTGTGTGTGTGTGTGTGTGTGTGTGTGTGTGTGTGTGTATCCGTTACCTATAGACTCCGAAACGGCTGAACCGATTTTCTTGAAAATTTACACAGTTGTACTATAAGCGTCTGCGATTTTTCTTAGTTAGGTACTCCCGATAAATATCGAAAATCGATAATCGAAAAAATCGGGTTATAGAAGGAGTGGCCCGATTTTAATCAAATTTGATACACTCATAGACAAAGACATAAAAAGTTTCAAGGTTGCAGTTCTTACAATAGTGCAGAAAATCGATAATATATATATATATAAGGCAATATGTTTGTGTGTGTGTCTGTTTGTTTGTCTGTTTGTCCTTTATACAAATCCACAATTTTTATCTGATTCTCACCAAGCTTCACACAAATATTCTTTAGGCAAAGTCTGAGCTCCAAGACCATGGATTAGTTTTAAATCTTTCATTACACCCGAGCAACACCGGGCTATCCTGCTAGTATACTCTAAGGATCCCAGCTAGATTATTTTCCTGTGCAATGACTACAGACCTTCGGAGGGTTCTTTTGTCTTCTACCGAGTGGATGCAGTACGCCAGTACGCCAGTACACGTTCAATAGAGCAGTGACAGAAAGTCATAAGAAATGCAATGGCGTTTCTTGGCCAGGAGAGATTCTCTGCAGTGCACCTTCAAAGAAACTGAATTTTATCCAACATCTTCACACAAAACTCTGGCGATAACCAAAGCGGGTGTGCCATTTTTCTGAAAGTCTATCACAAGCACCTTTGTCTGTAAGGTGTTTGAAGCAAGATTACCCTCTGAGCTCTATTCTACCAAACTTTTTGTTTCACTTTTTATTTCCGTTTTAACACACACATCAACCACAGGAGTGTTGTCCGCAAAATCAATGACTGAGTTGCTGGGATGAAAAAGGATGCATTCGCAGGTGTAATGGTGGTGTACAGTCAGTTAAGTGCCATAAGGGATACAGGCTTTGGGCGATCATGTCTCGAAAGAGACATGACTGATTGGGCAGAAGATTATCCCGCAGTAGGTGGCCATTATTTTCTGCGGTAGACTGGTTGCCAGCCCCGGCTATAGAACCCAATCTATCCTATTATTTAACTCATAGAGATGTATTTTATTATTAAGTAGTAATTAGTGGAGGATCAGTTTATTACTTTATAACAATACAAAACTAATCCCCCATTTTATGCCCAGTAGAAGCCTTATTCATGTTTTCAACTATTATATTCAGTCAGTCAGTTAAGTGCCATATGTGATACACGTTTGAGCAATCATGTCTCGAAAGAGACATGACTGACTGGGCAGAAACTTATCCCGCAGTAGGTTGCCATTGCTTTATGAACAGTCTGAGATAGATAGATAGATAGATAGATAGATAGATAGATAGATAGATAGATATGAACAGAATGAGATTGATAGATGGATAGATAGGAAGGAAGGAAAAGAAAAGTGTTAATTGGCTGTAGAATGACAGGTTCAGGTTACTAAAATATGACAGTTCATAATGTTTACTTTTTCAAATTACCAATTCTTTTAATCAAGAATTTAAGCAACATTGTACGTGCAAAAATTTGTTAAAATCTACAATTGTTTAAATTTCATATTCTCTAAGAAAGGAATTGACAACTTGCTCACACAGTAAAATAAATGTACAAAACACTCGCTGACGCAGGGATTTATGATTTGAAGAAGAATTGTTTTCGAATATTAAAAAAAAATGTATCCGCAATTATGCGTTAAGAGTTTTGATATTTCAATTGCCATTATAATTTTATTTAATTTTTAGTGATTACATTTTCAAATTTACACTTTTTGCCAGAGCAAATGAGGCAGTTATTCCAACAATATCCTAGTTTGAAACCAGATTAAAATAAAGGTACTCTTTTCTGAGTATAGTACCTGTGACACTCTGATTGGATGGATAAGCGATGAAACTGATCACGTTACGAATGAAAATTTAAAAGGTCAGACATCGTCCAGATGTTAGAAGAAAAAAGAAACAGCTTTCACGGAAAGGAACGAAGCGCTTTGCTGTCTTCTCTCAAGAATATTTATAGGCCTCGGTCGCGAGTGAAAACCGTTCGTGAGTGGTGAAAGGGTTTCTCAATATTACAAAGCCATTTGGCCATGAAGCAGATCGATGGAGGATAAACAGTTCCAAATGTCACCAAATATCGATCCAGTTTCATGATTGATGTTTTTAATCGAATGTTTGCCGAACACATTTTACTCACCAGCTATTTTGAAAGAAGAAAAGAAAAAAAGAGCCAGTGGATAGCTTAAGTTATGTAGGCGCCTGTTTATATATATATATGTGTGTGTGTGTGTGTGTGTGTGTGTGTGTGTGTGTGTGTGTGTGTGTGTGTGTGTGTGTGTTTTGAATATATGGATCGAAATCCTTATGTATACAAAACGTTAAAATTTCCGTTTTCTGATTCCATGCCCCTATGGCTTAGGTAGGTAACGACTCCGACTAACTCCAAATCGGTCGAGTTTCGATCCCGGCCGGAAGCAAGTGGATGCGTCGAGCCGTACTGATGAGCTGTGATACAGCGAAACAGGCTTATATGTGGATGACTAATATATATAACAAAGTGAAACCTGCTTTCTTGACTTGATTACGCGTTTCGCCATCGTTAGACTTCCCCAGATGAGAATGAAAAAATTATGTCTTTAATAGCAAACTGTTAATACTTTTTCCGCTAAGATGGCGTCTCTCAATTGGGTTGAAAGAACAAAATTGTTTGACTTTTGTATAAAAGCCGTTATTTTATTTTCTGCTATTTTCTTTTGTTTTCAAGTTTCTTGCTTTGTCGAAATTTGTTTTTTTAATTCTTCCAGTGAATTTAAGGTAAATCCTCGTCTAATTTTTCAGAAGGCTTGAGAAAATTTCAGCAATTATACACAAACTAATCAAATTATTTCTTTTAGATTTTCTTGGTATAAATATTTTCACATCTGTTATCTCCTCCCAACTTATTTAATTTTATACATAAATTTTCTTTTGTAAAGTTTAAAGTTTCTATTAGTTGTACACAAAAGTCATTGGAGAATTTAAATCATCAATTTTCATGTAAAACAGGACCCTACTTACTTCTGAAACATAAAATAAAGAATGTTATAAAACGAAGAAAAACTTAACTAGAAAAACTTTCAATTGCTTTTCTGAATAAAATATATTATGGTCTCTATTGTCTTGAATAAATAACTTTTTTGATTAATTTTTACAGGAATTGTTTCCACATTTTTAAATTAGAATTAGAATTATTTATAAAGTTTTAAATCGTATAAAATTAATTTCTACCAATTATATGATATTGCTATTGTATACTAATCATAGACAGAAAAGACTACTACAGTTCAGTGAACCCCAATATTCTTAAAATAAATTTTGAATTTTTTTGTGTATAAACATGTCGATTTTTGCAAACGCGGACATCTATATACGATATTGAAATATATTTAAAACCAATGTACCTAAAAAAAAAAAGAGATTAAAAAGAATATTTTTTAAAATTTTCAAGATTACTTGGTAGTAAAAACATAAATAAAAAGTTGTTCATGTTATAGTTATCAAGTAATTTTTACAGATCTACCCCCGTATAAAAAAATTAGATAAACTCATAGTTGTTTAGTACAGTCGTCAACTTGTCAACATCTTAAGTAAACACCTATCTTCGTGTTAAATTGCTTTCTGTGATACTTTAAATTAAAATTAAATATTTGTTTCAAATCAGATTAATTAAACTTAAATCAGTTAACATTTCTCAAATGAAAATTAAGAAAAGTATATTTTATTTTCGAAGGATTTTTTTTTAATCATATCACACCGAGCAAGGCGGTAACGCCACTGACGTGCAGGGGGCAACGTAAAAGAGAAATCCGGAAACCATATCCTAAACAGGGAACAAGGGATGAGCCTCTTCACCTGTTCAATAGACGTGGGTGGAGTGTGAACCGGGCGATAGTTTAGTCTATCTACTCCAATTGAAAAAAAAAGAAAAGAGTGAAAAGATTTGGAAAAGAGAAAGCCGGAAACCACATCCTAAACAGGAAACAAGGGATGAGCCTCTACACCTGTTCAATAGACGTGGGTGGAGTGTGAACCGGGCGATAGTTTAGTTTATCTACTCCAATTGAAAAAAAAAAGAAAAGAGCGAAAAGATTTGGAAAAGAGAAAGCCGGAAACCACATCCTAAACAGGAAACAAGGGATGAGCCTCTACACCTGTTCAATAGTTGTGGGTGGAGTGTGAACCGGGCGATAGAGAATTACATTGCGCTAGCACGTGGCTAAAATCAGCAATTTTAGCAATTAAAAAAAAGACAGCTTCTAGTGAATGTACTCGAGTTTTTAAATAAATCAAAATAGTTTGCTAATTGAAAATATTAAATTTAATCTATAAGCATGAAATAAAACTAAAATAAAAATTAATTTTAATCCTTAGATATCGCGTTACTTTTAGGTATCTTATGGATGTTATGGCTATTACTGCTGGGTTGGTTCTTTCACCTAAACATCCAAGTCTTGTTGAATAGCTTTCGTCGTTGAAATAAATAGGCAAAGAGAAAAAGGAAAGATACAGAGACACCAGAGGGACAGTTTGGACACTGATTTTATTTTTTGATTCCAACGACCTCTTGTTGGGGAAATTCCTTCCCGAACAGTCGGCACGTCTTTACCAGTCAAAGTCCAGCAGAAAAAAAAGATAGAATTTATTTTGGCGCCAGGAAGCCTCCCTTTTTTGCACATGCGTAAATTGTCTTTCCTGTCAGAGGACTCCTGGGAGATTTTTATGCTTATTTTATTTTGTACTATTATTTTATTTTGTATTTTTATTTTATTTAGTGTTTTTTTATTTTATTTCGTGTTTTTATTCAATCCCTACAACCTATTCTATTATAATTAATGAACAAGACAATACTTATTTGTTTTTCCGAACTTCAATATAGTTTAGTATACCATAGTTACTTAATCAAATGTTCACCTCATCCATAGACCCTGCAGCTGTCACTTTAGGGAGCGCTATAATTTAGACAGGTATCCCTTTCCCCTGTTGGGTAGATTAACCATTTAAACGTGGACGGTGTAAGGGAAGCTACTATGTAAGGATCCATATATTCAAAATCCCACAATACAATGTAACTTCCGCCCAGACAATGACTAGTTGAAAGATTTGGAGGGAATTTTGTTTATAAAGAGTTGGACCTTAGTAGTTCTTTGATACTGGTTACGGCACACAGGTAACTTTATTTTCCCGAATCTCCCGTGCAATTTCTGGATTTTATAAGACCCCTTATTTAAAATTCTTCTTTAATGTGCCTTGTCCCTTCAGGACGTAGGCGATTATGGCTTTCCTTATCCCTGGTGGCTCTTAGCACGCCTTCTTCTGTTACACCAGGCAACCCTCGTGCCGTCATCCACCGGATTAGGTCCTTCAAATATATTATCCGCTGCTTTTCCCCGTCTCTTTTCCCTCTATCTGGCCTGTTATTATCAGGTTCCCCAAGCCCTCATTCCTCATTGCATGTCCCAGGAACTTCAGTTGTCTCTTTCTAATGCTCAGTATTAATTTCCTTTTCGTTTCCTTTATTTCCAAAACCTCATCATTGCTCACATGCTCGATCCATGATATTTGCAGCATCCTTCTGTAGAACCACATTTCAGTTGCTTCAAGTCTCTCCTTCATCTTTGATGATTTTGTCCAGCATTCACTGCCATATTGAAGGACGGACAGTACGTAGCAATCCAGTAGTCTCTTCCTAGTTTCTAGTGAAATTGTCCTGTTTCTTAATACTTTACTCAACTTCTGAAATGCTTCCTTCGCCATGCCAGTTTGCCTTCGCATCTCTGTGTCGCACTTTCCGTCTTCTGTTAGAACACTTCCCAGATACTTAAACTTCTGTACTTGCTTGGCTGTACAACGAAAATATATTTAAAATTAGTAACGATTAATTGTGATGTTTTTCACAGTGTTTTGGATTAAAAACGAATGTTTATTCAAACCCCTGCTGCTCATCTCAGTCTTCTCGACAAGTTCCAAAGGAAAATCTGTAATGTGATAGGTCCAGACTTGGCAGCTCGACTCCAGCCACTTTCTCACCGGCAAGATGTGGCTTCCCTCTGTCTCTTCTACAAATATGTCCATGGTCCGACGGACTTACGTCACTGGTGCCCCCGTCACAAGAATTTACTCGTGCAACCAGACTGGCAACAAGGTCCCACCCATTTACAGTTAGATCAACCAAATGCAGCCAACAATTCTACTCCATCAGCTTTTTTTTTCTCATACTTCCCGCCTGTGGATCTCCCTTCCATATACTTACTTTCCTGACGGTTACAACCTTAAATGCAATGTCAATACCCATCTATTATCCACTTGACTCCACTTCTTTCTACATCACCCTGTATATCTTTTCTTTTCTCTCTACCTTTGCAAATGTCTTTACACCTGTGTTCCCATCTTTCTCTTGCCCTTTCTCTGACACCCGCTGTAACTGGTCTGTCTTTTTCTTCACTCTCTTCCTCTCTAAACTTTTACTCTTATGTAGCCCCCTGCGCATCAGTGGCGTTACCGACTTGCTTGGGGTGAAACCAGAAGTAGTATGATGGAGACGGTACAGTAAATTACTCGCCATCTAGCAATGAAATATCTCGCAACTAGATTGAAAAGAAAAAATAGAGGAAACCCCGACCATTACCGTGAGAAAAGGTCAGTCAGTCAGATAAGTGCCATACGTGATACACGCTTTAGGCGATCATGTTTCGAATGAGACATGACTGACTTGGCAGAAGATTATCCCACAGTAGGTTACCATTGTTTTCTGTGGTAGACTGGTTGCTAACGAAGGCTATAGAACTCAATCTGTCCTGTTATTTAACCCATAACTAGTGGGTAGAGACGGATTAATACCTTTCCCAAGGGTATTTGTGCGTAAGTGAATGCAAGAAATTCAAGTGAAATTCGAACTCTGTTCCTCAATTTGTCGTTTCGAATCGATATCCACTGCACCACAACGCACATCATAAAGAATGGTAATCCTCGGTAAACCAAAACCGAAGCAAATTGAGGGCGACAAATAAAACGGTGATTCCAAATCTGATTGTCAACTTATTTTCTACTGAGAGTGATGGTTGGTCTTCATTGCTCTTGAAAAAGAAATGCTTTATAAGAAGAACTATCCCTTTAAACCTTTCATCGATCGATTCGGAAACACTTTGCAATGGAACGGCGCGATCCAAACAAATTGTCTGAAGATCATGCAGATATTCGAGGGACCCCGTCTCAAGAAGTGAGACGGCCTGAACTCCAAAGATGTCAGGCAAAAAAGATGCTGAATTTCCGAAGAGAGGAAACGACGAAAGGGAAAGAAAATTCATCAGCTTCAAGTCTCAGGTAAATTTTACTAGAATAAAATTAGAATCGAATGCCCAGAAGCTGATCTAAAGGAATTGATAAAATCCTGGAACAATGTAAGAAAGATGAACAAGTTTATGAGAGTTTACGAACATTGACCACACTACTTCCAGATACAAGAAGTAATCTCTGAGGTAATCATGGTTCTAAAGCAATGGTTACCAACCTTTTTGCTGCGAATACAATTTCACTATTATCAATTACTCCAATGAACAAAATACCCGTAATATAGGAAAAGAAATAATTATATTTTATAGGGGCTAACACCTAATTTGTATATGTCTAGAACATTTCCAATTCTCTCGATTTTATTCGAATTTTCTTGAACATTCTATCATCTTCCAAACGTTCTATTTCTAATTTCCTTATTTTTTACGACTACTACATGAATTAAAACTTTTTGTAATAACAAGTAGGACTCAATAGAATCCGTTACTACAACTTTTTAGACATTATTATTATTATTATTTTTATATATAACACCTTGCTGTATAGGTTGAATAGATCTGGTGAGAAGACATTTTTTATTTAAACCCCTTTCTATTTCTGTTTATCTGCTGAACTCATTTCCTGTCCGTATGTGACAGTATAGGTTCTTGATTATTCTAATGTATTTTGATATTGCCCCCCCCCTCTTCAAAAAAATTTACGAAATCTTTGAAATGATTGGAATCACTTACGGTATAGGCTTCCAACCTGTTTGCTGCGATTACCCCAAAATACAATTTCACAATTATCCATTACCCCAAAATACAATTTCACTATTATCCATTACCCCAATGAACAAATACCTGTAATATAGGAAAAGAAGTAATTATATTTTCATACATCGAAATCAAGCAAAGTTAATGGAAATTATTCAATACAACAGTACCAATCTATAATAATCAGAGATATAGTAGCCATAACCTAGCCGTGATTCTTAATGTGAGTGTTGAGCTTGTATTGCTTGTGCCAGTTTATTTATTCCTTGGCTTTGTGACTGAAAGGGCTATTCGGACGTCGTTTGCCATGTTGAGTCTGCTACGTTTCTTGGTCTTCATTCCAAGGACAGTAGAAAAAGCCTGTTCACATATATAAGTGGTTGAAAATCCTATGAGACTTTGTACTGCTCTAGAGGCTAGTGTTGGTATATCCTGCAGACGAGAGATCGAAAAGGTGTCTAGACCAGACTTGGTCTCAAACAAAGGCTTCCATGCATTGTTATTCCTGAGTGTGAGAATTTTCTTCTTTTGTTGGATAGTCCTCATCAGGAATGATATCTTCACTCACAAGATATGGATTTCTTACCCATTCATTGTTAGAATTATTCAAGTTTGGAAAGTACTTACGTAAGTTTTCCAAGAGGCCATTTAGGTGATCACTGATGTCTCTCTTCATGTGGTTGAGGATGCAAAATTAACTTTATCAAGTGTGAAATTATAAGCTGATTGCCTCTTTTCAAACCAAACATTCATTACCCACAAAATATGGGCTAATTACTCCACTGGGGTAATTTACCCCGGGATTGGGAACCATGGTTCTAAAGGAAGGTCAAAGAGAATCCAACCAAATCTTTATCCATTCTTTTCCAGTTTATAGTGGAGAGTCTGTTCTAGTGAGGGGTAGTTGTATCTTGTTGCAGATTAACGGAATTTGGTTTCGTTGTAGATAGCCCACTATAAATCAAGAAAAGCAAATTTAGTTGAAAAATAATATTTTATATATACACATATCAATTAAGATTTTTATAATTAAAGTAATACTTGAAGTATAGGTCCTACGGACGTTAAAATGTTCATGGCAATAAAATGCTGAAAAGAGAATTAATACTTAGGAATGTGGGAGCGTCGTGAGTAAGGAATGCCTTTGATGTATTCTCTCCTTAGGTCAGTAAGTATTTTTGAGACAGCGAAAGATAAGATAAGAGGGAAGGGAGGCAAGGATAGTAAGCCGCTTGACTTAGGTCAAGGGGATACTAATTACACTCTCTCTCTCTCTCTCTCTCTCTCTCTCTCTCTCTCTCTCTCTCTCTCTCTCTAGTGAATCTGTGTGTGTCGGCCTGCGTCGGTCTGTCTGGCGATGCTTTCTCCATCGGCTTTTTATTTCGACTTTTTGGATCGCTGCAGCTCATTTGGGAATTCATATCCGTATTTGATTCTGGGCTTCTCATTGGCCGAAAAATAAAATTCGCGTAGGCTCGCGAACTGGAAATTTAATATTTAATTAATTTTTATTTTTCAACAGGAACATCTGCGCGAACCCGGATGCGCAACAACGACTTTTGGTCATTTGCTTTTTGGTCGAGAGAGCGCAAACATCCGGTTCATCGCTTTTGCTCGGTCGGCATCACCACACAGTCACTGTCAAAAAAACCCTCTTCGGGCTTATTGCAGGGTGAAAATGTCAGGTCTATTTACGGCTTAACTGTGTCCAGTTTCCGTAGAAATTGCTGCCAGGAATCTCAAATATCTATACAAAGCAGGATGAGGCAGCAGCGCGTTTGGCCTTTAAAAGGCGGAAATCCACCGAGATGATGACATTTCCAGGCTAAGAGAAAAACTCAAGAAGTTAGATAATCAAAAAGATCTGGAAGTGATCGAAGCCGTATACTGAGGCAGACGGCAACCATATAACGGAGGCGTCAGAAGCGGGAACACCTAATAGGCATGAACCTTCAATTTACATTAACAAGCCATAGAGTAAGACGCCCCAAATAGCTTCAACTCCATTCTTACCTGAAACTAAGACAGAGATCAGATTGAGTTTGAGTTTTGTTTAACAGTATATCAACCTCTGCAGGTTATTTAATGTCAAAAACGTGGGGTTTTAAGGTATTTTTTAATGTTCGGCTATAGTGAGAAGGTTGATTTAGTCAGATTTTAATCAATTTCTTTTTGTTTTTATTCTTTTTTTAGAAAACTGAAAATGTCTTCTAGTTTTGTATTCAAAAATGTTTTGCTAAAAATAATTTTTCCTTCAAAAATGTGTTATGGTAATAATTTTTCTTCCAAAATGCATTATTTGTAATATTTTTTCTTCAAAAATGTATATATTTCTTTTTTTATAAAAGTCTACTTTTCTATAAAAGTGTATTTTTATACTTTCATAGTGTTTTGATCCTAGTTTGGAGGTTAGCTATTTGCCCATAGCTGGGACCCAAACAGGTGCTACCACTCAGGGTCAGGGTGGACATGGGAACAACAGCAATTAAGAGGTAGTTCCATGCTCCTCACAACCTCCCAATCAGAAGCCTTGCTGCCGGATGCAGTTTACCGTCATGCTCAGGACCTAGACAGAGATGAAGATGAGAGTGGACTCACTTATGCAAGCATTAAGGGAATCCTTAGCCCCCACACCAGAACCATTTGTCTTCACAGGAGATCCTCTTAAAGTTATTGAGCAGAGCACCACCTTTAAGGTTCGAAGAGAAACGAACTTTACGAACTCAACTAACAAGCGATTCGATTTTTTAAAAAATACATCGGTGGCGAATCTATTTCGGCACTAGAAGAGTTGTTCTATTGAACAGATGAAGAAGCTTATACCCAAGCTTGGGATATCCTACATAAGCGTTATAGTCACCCCTTTGATGAGCTGTGATACAGTGAAACAGATCTGTCAGCGGATGACTATATATATATATATATATATATATATATATATATATATATATATATATTTGTGTGTGTGTGTGTGTGTGTGTGTGTGTGTGTGTGTGTGTGTAAATAATGAAAATAAGTTGGATGCTTTTATAAACCCGTTGGTAATATTTTATTTCGTAGATCTCTTATAGACCGCTCATCCGTCCAAATTCATAGAACAATGAATGGTTTAAAATTATCCATAAAAAGGAAAAAAGAAGAAAAACTAAAAAGAAAAATCCGCAGACAGATCTGTTTTGCTGTATCACAGCTCATCAGTACGGTTAAACATCTGATTGTCTTTGCCCAGAATTGAAACCCGACTGAATCGGCGTTAGTCGGCGATTCTACCTATGAGCTATGAGCGCTCGGTAGAAGAATGCAGGATCTTAGCATATGAAGTATCATACGCCAGTAGCTAGCGTCCTCTACTTCATTACTGAAGGAGAGATGCGTAGATGCTACAGTAGCTACTGTTTTTCCAAAGTCTACCATTCCTCCAGAGGGCTCAATCAGGGTGTGAGATCGTAAATAGTCATCCGCAGATAGATCTGTTTCACTGTATCACAGCTCATCAGTACGGCTAGACATCCGATTATAATTCAGCACCGAATATTTACGATTGCGTTCAAGGATGAACCTAATGTTTTTCTTTACACTGCTTATATTTCCATACGCTATATCTCGGATATATATATATATATATATATATATATATATATATATATATATATAATTTAGCAAAAATTTTAGATCTTCTACAATTTCATAAGTAACACGTATTTCGCAGCAAAACCTGCTGCTCGTCAACCCCGCAAAAAACGAAATATGTATTACCCATGAAACTGTTGAATATCTAAAATTTTTTCTAAATTATATTACTCTGTTAAATTAAATAAATAAATTTAACATTGAGTTCTTTTGAATTCGTCTCTATCGGAATTTACCTGACTTATATACCAAGTATTCTACGTGATATATATATATATATATATATATATATATATATATATACTAAAAAAAGCACCTGCCGACAACAAAATTACAAAAAAAATGCCTACTTTGCCTACATGAAAAAGTAGCAATTATATCTTATACCCCACAAAAGAACTTACTAAACACAAGATCAGAACTAATTTCCAAATGCAGACATGAAAATAAATACCTGTTATCACAATTTATACCAAACGGATAAAAAAAAAACTCTGACCACGCCGTAGTCTCCGTAAACATATCAATCAGCACTAACTCTACCCAAGAAAACCATACCAGCAGAATATCATACTGCTACCAAAGAGCCGACTGGGACTCGTTCAGGGATTTCCTCTGCGACGTCCCCTGGAACAACGTCTTCGATCTTCCTGTCGAAGACTGTGCCTCCGAAGTCTCCTCTTGGGTTAAGGCTGGCATCGATGCTTTTATCCCGGCCAGGAAATTCCAACTAAAACCAATTCGTCCCCCTGGTTCTCACCCGCTTGCTCGGCCGCAATTGCCCACCGGAACCATTTCTTCCGGTTCTATCGAAGCTGCTCGTCGAACCAAAACAGGCGCCTTTTCACCTCAGCACGTAACAAGTGTAAAAAAGTACTGAACGAAGCCAAGAGGGCGTTTGCTACCAGAATTAGGCAACGCATAGCATCCTCTAAGTTTGGCTCCAAAGATTACTGGCGTCTCTGCAAAAGCGTGCTCAGCAGGAACAAGATTTCAATACCCCCACTAATCAATGAATTTGGAAGTTCTCACCTCCCCAGCCGACAAGGCTGAATGCTTTGCCCGTAGATTCTCAACCAATTCGACACTGGACTCGTTAGGAATACCTACACCAGACTTCCCACCCAGAACTAAGGCTCAACTAAATAACGTCCACATAACAACCTCGCTGGTCGCCAAGATAATTGCACAACTTGACCCACACAAAGCGAGCGGCGGTGACGGAATCCATGTCATAGTACTGAAGAAATGTGCCCCAGAACTCTCCTCTGTCCTCTCTAAACTCTATAACCTCTGCCTATCTGCTTCCTGCTTTCCTGCCTGTTGGAAATCCTCCTGCGTAGTTCCTATATTTAAGAATTCTGGCGAACCCTCAGACCCCGCCAATTACCGTCCTATTAGTCTCCTTCCAATCTTTGGCAAAGTTTTCGAAGCCATTATCAACGCCGAGGTGATTCAGCATCTTATGGCCAACGGGCTTCTCTCTGACAAACAGTACGGGTTTCGCTTCACCAGGTCTACTGCTGATATGCTAACAACCATTACCGAGTACCTATACCAGGCACTCGACAAGAATGGTGAAGCCCGAACCGTTGCCTTGGATATCTCCAAAGCATTCGACAGGGTCTGGCATGCTGGCCTCTTGTGCAAACTGCGGAGCTATGGGATAACTGGACATCTGTTTGACCTCATCCAGTCTTTCCTCTCTAACCGCACATTGAAGGTGGTATTAAATGAGCATGCCTCCTAAAACTACCATACGAACGCGGGCGTCCCTAAAGGTTCCATCCTAGGGCCCACGCTCTTTCTGATCTACATTAATGATCTCCCCGACACCATTAGATCCCAAGTTGGCATGTATGCCGACGACACAACAATCTACTCTCGCATCGATCAGAAACCAGGTCTGGACGAGAAAGTGAACCTCGCTGCCGTACTTTAAAGGGACCGCCAATCTGTAGTGGCCTGGGGTAGGAAATGGTTGGTAAATTTCAATGCCTCTAAAACAAAGCTGTTATCAACTAACCACCATAGACAATCGCATCTATCTCCCATTAGCATGGGACAGGCTAGCCTCCCAGAGAGTAAAATACTACGCCTCCTTGGCCTTACACTTTCGGAGGACCTCAAATGGAATGACTATATTGAATCCATTGCCAAATCTGCTGCTATGAAAGTCGGCTCCCTGTGCAGGGCCCGGCAATTTTTCCCACCTGAATCTATTCTGCACTTATACAAATCTACCATCCGCCCGTGTATTGAATATTGCTGCCATATCTGGTCGGGTGCCCCTGCTGCTCTCCTTGGGCTTCTTGACAAAATACAAAGGAGGATCTGTAACGTGGTTGATACTGACTTGGCAGACCGGCTGCAGCCGCTTTCTCACCGGCGTGATGTGGCTTCCCTGTGCCTCTTCTACAAGTACTTTCATGGCTTCTGCTCCGATGAGCTTAGATCACTGGTGCCGCCTAAGCAGGAATTTACTCGAGATACTAGATTAGCAACTAGGTCCCACCCTTTTACAGTTAAACAAATAAGATGTAACCGTAAATTCTACTCCAACAGTTTCTTTTCTCGCGCTTCCCGCCTGTGGAACTCCCTTCCACAACTCTGCTTTCCCGACAGTTACAATCTCCAGGTGTTTAAATGTAGGGTCAATAGACACCTCCTATCACACTAACTCCCAACTATTCTCAGAACACTCTCATCTACCCAACCCTCATTCTCAGTATCCTTACCCGCCTATCACCCACCCTCTGACATTTCCTATATTTAATCAGCCTTTCTCCACTCTACGTAGCCCCCTGCGCTGTAGTGGCAGTGACATGCCTTGCTCGGGGTGAAACGCTTATAAAAAAAAAAAATCATAATCCTATCAACTATTCTCTAGTTCAAACTACCACCATAAAAATTGCATTTATTGTTATTATCATCACACCACCATTACTAATCACTACTACCGATTTACAATAACTATTTACTACCACAATTGTTATTATCATCAAATATTTACTATCACAGTATTAGTCCGCAATCATCATTAACGTAAATTACACATCTCTGCCATAGTAAAATTAATACACCACACATAAACACTAACAAGAATTACAAATTAGAATTTCTACCATTTAAATATACGCAACCATAAAAAAACAAGCTAATAACCGACTTTAAAATAAAAAATAACAATACAGCCTTAAATAAAATAATAGCAATTCTTACCTATCATAGTTTCACACAGAACCCATCATAAGTACATATGTACGTACGAGAAATCGACAACTGTCAGCGCGTTGACATCGCTACACTATTCGAATACACCAACCGAATGCGTATGTATGTGCGCAACGGCACACATATACATATATATGCCGAGCCCCGCACGATTCGCAGATGTATGTTTATGCACGCCCCAGTGGGCGAACACGCGTGTGTGTGTGTCTTTGCGGGCGTCAATGGGTGTACAGATATATATATATATATATATATATATATATATATATCTGCGTTTATCATGACGACAGACTTTTTCCCCCACTTCCACAAAAATACACGAATATACGCAACCCTACATATAACCAATTTTTAAAAAAATTAATCAGTTTGTCTGACGATTGCAAGAGTGTGAAACCCAGGGTTACAAACTCATATCTATCTATCTATCTATATATATATATATATATATATATATATATATATATATATACGAGAAAATCTAAAGTGAGCCACAACCTACCGCGGTTTCACACTACGGATCGTCAGGGAAAGAGGGTATTTCCCTGACGATCCGTAGTCTGAAACCGCGGTAGGTTGTGGCTCACTTTAGATTTTTTCGTGTTTTTTGCTCAACTATTGTATTTTCGTACTTTCGTATTGAGCACTTTTCTTGTGTTTAGGTTCCGTTTAGGTTTTTTTTTCTTTACTGCGGATACTTGACATTTTGTTCTTGTTCCGCTGGTTTCTTTTTTTCTCCCCCTCTATCCGACGACTTAGTACGCCGGATTGTAACGGATTTAGGTTCTGTTTGTTAACAGTTTTTTGAAGGTTTAGATTAATGTAAACTTACGGAGTGCAAACTTACGGAGTCTAATTAGTTATTATATATATATATATATGTGTGTGTGTGTGTGTGTGTGTGTGTGTGTGTGCGCGCGCACAGGTTTGTTTTACATGAGAACAATTTGACAAGTTCTAAACTCTGAACCTCACTAATATGGCTTTGATTTCTGTTAAAGTTATCTGAAGATTTTTCTCTTCGATTTTTTTCTTTTTTGTTTTTTACATTGGTTTTTCTAAATTCTTCTACGACGCACATTTGGGTTAAGTTCAATGGTGGACGCAGATACAAAACAAAACAAAAAGTAGCGTATCATTCCTTAGTTTTGTTTCGCCAACTGGAAAGTTGATGACCTCTTATATTTCATCCTCATATCTACCAATGAGGACAGAAGACAAAGGAACCATTCTTCATACCAATCGGCTATTTGGTCATACAGTCCTTCTTTTTTATACCGAACGCTTTGTCAAAAAAGGTGTGTTAAAACACTTTAAGTCCAACTATCGAAAAAGAAACATTCTTTAAGATAGAAATTATTAGTTTACTTTGATTTTATATATATTAGCATGGACCAGGCTTGCCTCCCAGAGAGTAAAACACTACGCCTCCTTGGTCTCACACTTTCAGCGGACCTCAAGTGGAATGACTATATGGAATCCATTGCTAAATCCGCTGCTATGAAAGTCGGTTCTCTGTGACGGGCCCGGAGTTTTTTTCCGTCTGAATCTATCCTGCACATTTATAAATCTACCATCCGCCCGTGCATTGAATACTGTTGCCATATCTGGTCGGGTGCCCCTTCTATACTCCTTGGGCTTCTTAAAAAGGTACAGCGGAGGGTCTGTAATGTGATCGATACCGACTTAGCAGACCGCCTGCAGTCTCTCTCTCTCACCGGCGCGACGTGGCTTCCCTGTGTATCTTCTATAAATACTTTCACGGATTCTGCTCCGGTGAACTTAGATCACTGGTACCCACTAGGTTCGAATTTGCACTAGATACTAGATTAGCACCTAGATTCCACCCTTTTACAGTGAAACCGATAAAATGCAACAGCAATTTCTACTCTAACAGTTTCTTTTTTCGCACTTCCCGACTGTGGAATTCTCTTCCACATGACTACTTCCCCGACGGAAAGCTAATTCCCATTCTTTCAAACACTCTTCCCATCCTCCAAACTATCTATCACCTCCTTCTGTCATTTCCTATATCTAACCACTCTTCCTATTTACCTCCCCCTATGTAGCTCCAAGCGCAATAGTGGCAGTGGAATGCCTTGCTTGGGGTGAAATGATTAAAAAAAAAGAATATTCTACAAATACTTTCACGGTTTCTGCTCAGATAAACTTAGCTCACTGGTTTCTCCTACATATGAATTTACTCGAACCATAAGATTAACAACTACTTTTTACTGTGAAACCAATAAAATGTAAACGTAAATTCTACTCCAACTGCTTCTTTTCTGGCACTTCTCGCCTGTGGAATTCCCTCCCGTTTACTTGCTTACCCGACAGCTACAATCTCCAAGAATTTAAATGTAAAGTCAGTAGTCATCTCCTATCTCACTAACCTGCATCCTCTCTCTCATGCTCCTTTCTCCGTCCACTCCACTTTCATCAGTATTCTTATCCTTCTCTTACTCACTTTTTTTACACCCCCTATAGCCTGTCATTCTTTCTCATAACTTTCCTCCTATGTAACACCCTGAAAAACAGTGGCAGTAGAAAGCCTTGCTTGGAGCGATATGATTATAAAAATAAATACTTATGAAACATATTAATACCTTTCCCAAGGGTTTATGCGTTGCACTCACTTACAAGCAAATGCCCTTGGAAAAGGTATTAATCTAGGTATTTTCACTCATTTTCGATATCTAAATTTTAAATTGAATTTTTAAAAATTAAAACGTTTTCTTGAAACTTTTATTTTAGTTTTAATTGAACATAAATGATTAAATTTACTATTTCTGGAAAGCAAAATATTCTGGTGTATTTCAAACAGAAATTATATTCATTAAAATCTAAAATTTTTCAATTTTTTTAAATCTTTCAATATTTCGGTCATTTTTAAGTGATCGACACATTTGTAAACAAAAGTTAATTCTCGGTTTTAACAATCTTGCAAAAACAAAATATACATCTGTGACACATTATTTTTAGAAAATTAGCAAATTTTATGCTAAATTAATCTGATTTATACAAGTATTACTTATTTATTGCCTGAAATTTAGAATAAAACTCTTTCTTAATCACAGAGTTGAACTTTTTGATATGTCCGCAGTATATCAAACGTGTTGATAGGTTGTAAGTTTAGAGATAAGATAAGTGTATGGCGATCACAAATGACAAAATTGTCCAAATTTTTGTTGGGTAAGGGGAGAAAACTCTGACCTTTTAATTTGCACATAGAAATTACCATGCAAAAAAAAAAGTTAAAAAAAAACATTAAAAATAATTTTAAAAATAGGGAAGCCAAACGATTTATATTAATTTTTTTCAATTTTCAATATAAAATTATATTTAGTAATCGAAATTCGCTTAATTAGTTTTTAAACTAATCTCAACAAATCTCTGAAGTATTTTAAAAATATTTGTGAACTTTATAAATTATTATAATTAAAAACAAATGAATACAATTCTTTTAAAATTTCATTATTAATTGAACAAAATATTTTTCTTCAGACTCTTAATTTTTATTATTTATTCCAGCAATTAAAAGGTTTTTAAATTAAATAATGTCATAATTATATTGCATTTTTCATTTTACTACTGGGAGCAGATTTTCGGAAATATAGGCCAAACTTTTCAAAAAATTAGATGATTTATATTCTGCAGTGAGTCCTGCGTTTAATTAATAAAATTGTTCATCGCAACAAAAATTTAATTTTGGCCTGGTGACAGACTATTAAAAGCTGAGTGTGGCATTATCATTTGTGGTTAAGTATACATCTCGAAGGGGTGTTTGATGACTGTGGTCGTTGTTCTGATGTGGCCGAGTCGATTGAATCTCTAACTCTTACTGAAAATCAAAGTAGATTTTTAATACTCACAGAAATTTTCTTTTTCTCGTTCATGGTGTGTATTAATTACTTTTAGTGTCCTTTGTAGAAAATAATGCCGACTACTCGTCAGTGAAATAGAGAGAAAAGGTGAGTAGAACGAAACTTCAAGCCAGCGTGTTGAGCACGAGGCAGAAATTCTCGCTGAAAATTTTGAAAGTTGTTACATTTTTACAACGAATTCCTTGCTGTGTCGCTAACTGTTAAATCATCAGTTCACAGTCGAATGAAGAAGCAATCCACTTCACACCTGCAACATCCTTCCTCTTCTTTTTCTTTATTAGAAATGTGCGTTGTAGTGCAGTGGATATCAGCTTGGAACGAGAAATCGGGGAGCCGAGTTCGAATTCCAATTGAATCCCTTGCATTCACTACCACATAAATACCCTTGGGAAAGGTACTAATCCGTCTCTTCCATTCAAATATGTGTTAAATAATAGGGAAGAATGGGTTCTATAGCATTGGCTGTCAACCAGTCTACAGCAGAATGCAATGGCAGCCTACTGCGGGATAATCTTCTGCCTAGTCAGACATGTCTCTCTCGAAATATGATCGCCCAAAGCGTGTATCACGTACGGCATTTAACTGACTGACTGAATATAGTAGTTGGAAATATGATTAAGTCTTCTACTGGGCATAAAGTGGCGGATCAGTTTTATATTGATATGAAGTAATAAACTGACCCACACTAATTAGTACTTATTAATATAATACATATCTTCCCCCTCTAGTTATGAGCCAAATAACAGGACCCATTGGATTTTATAGCCCTGGCTGGCAACCAGTCTACCGCTGAGAAAGCAAAAGCAAACTATTGCGGGATAACCTTCTGCCCAGTTAGACATGTCTCTTTCGAGACATGATCGCCCAAGCGTGTATCACGTGTGGCAATTAACTGAACTGGCAACGTGACATCCAAGATCGGCCGTCAGTTGTTATCATGCTTTTTCTTTCCTCCATTGAGAAATTTCACACGTTGTTGAAATTCAAACTTCCGGAAAATATCGAAGACCCTAAAAATTTTTTAATAGCTAAGTGTTTTCTATTCATACCAAGTGGTTTCATCATGTTTCACTTATTTTCATTAATTTATCCTAAAGATGAATTAATTTTCTGAGAAACTGAAAATTTCAAAATATACCTTTAAAATTATAGGTTTTTAGTTGATTTCGCATAGTTTTTTAACGTATTTGTAAAAGTTTTTAAACTCCTGTAAATTTACGAAACCTCAAAATTTTTTGGAAAATCTAAGCGTTTCCTATTGTTACCTAATGTTTTCATCATGTTCTAATAATTTTTATTAATTTATCTAAAACATAAATTAATTTTCAGAAAGTTTGAAATTTTCAAAATTTACGTTAAAAATCTATTGCATTTTGGGGATATTCAAACTTCCGGAAAATATCAAAGACCCTAAAAAAGTTTTAATATCTAAGTGTTATCTATTCATACCAACTAGTTTCTTCATGTTTCACTTATTTTTATTAATTTATCCTAAGGATGAATTAATTTTCTGAGACTCTGAACATTTCAAAATATACCCCAAAACTATAGGTTTTTAAGGTATAGTTTAAGGTTTTTTTCTTAAATCGAGAGTATCCGTAATTTATATCTCTTTATATCAGAAAGACAACACCCGGTTCCGTCTACTAGTTAAAGTATTCTTCTTTTTATATTCTAATAATAAAAATACAGAAAACAATTGAATAATATACTTTACATCGGTTGCAATATACAAGTCAATAGGCTCAATCAGGCATAATAATAATGTAGAGCGGATGTGCATTCTGATGCAGTGAATATCGACTCGGAGCAGCAAATCGGGGAGCCGAGTTCGAATTCCAGTTGAATACCTTGCATTTGCTTACGCACAAATACCCTTGGGAAAGGTATTAATCCGTCTCTTCCCTCTACTTCTGGGTTAAATAATAGGACAGACTGTGTTCTATAGCTTTGGCGGGCAACCAGCCTACCGCCTGAAAGCAATGACAACCTACTGCGGGATAATCTTCTGTCCAGTCAGTCATGTCTTATTCAAGACATGATCGCCCAAAGCGTGTATCACGTATAGCAGTTAAATGACTGAATAAAAATCGCCGTAAACTTTTGCATACATTTTTTTATTTCTATTTTTCTACTCCTCTTTTTACTTTCCTCCTTAGTTTCATTTCTTCTTCCTCTTTCTACTTTTTCTTCCTCACTTTTTTTCTAGCTCTCGAACGACAAATCAGGGGACTGAGTTTGAATTCCAGTTGAATTCCTTGCATTCACTTACGCACAAATTATCTTGGGAAAGGTATTGATCCGTCTCTTCTCTCCAGTTATGAGTTAATAACAGGACAGATTGGGTTCTATAGCCTTGGCTGGCAACCAGTCTACCGCCTGAAAGCAATGGCAACCTACTGTGGAAATAATCTTCTGCCCAGTCAGTCAGGTATTTTTCGAGACATGATCGCCCAATGCGTGTATCACGTATGGCACTTAATTGAATAATGAAGATCTCAAAAACATAAATGCTATGATAATGGCGTCTGATTAGCATGTCAAAGCAAAATAATAAGGACCTGGATAAAGAAATTTGCAAGAAAATATGACATTTAAACACATTCACTAATGTCAGTAATAATAATTTTAATAGCATTAACAATGATTAAATAAAATCTTTCTTCTTCGAAACATAGACATTGTGAATATAAGCGCAGGGTCTCATTAATTTGCAGTTTAAATAGTTAGAACCGTAAGTCCTATGGTAAGAGCTTCTTCTCTCGCACTACTCACTCTTTTCTGGCTTCTTGCTTTCCAGTTAACTTTGACCTTCAAAAATCTAAATGCAATGTCTACTGTTATATTCCTTCTTCTTAATTCCTGTTCTTTTATTTTCCCTCTCCTTAATAATGTTTTCTTTGAAACGATTAAGAAAAATGTTGATATCTTCATTAAGCAAATACTGCTGCCACAACTGGCCGGGTGCCTCTGCTATTCACCTCGAGGTCCTTGAGAAAATCCAACGGAGAATCTGTAATGTGATCGATACCGACTTGGCAGCCCGGCTGCAGTCACTCTCTCACTGGCGTGAAGTGGCTTCCCTGTGCTTCTTCTATAAATAATTTCATGGCTTCTGCTCCAATGAACTTAAAATACTGGTGCCCCCTATGTATGAATTTACACGAGCTACTAGATTAGCAATTAGGTCCCACCCTTTTACAGTGAAACCGATAAAATGTAACCACAATTTCTAATAGCTTCTTTTCACGCACTTCCCACCAGTGGAATTCCCTTCCATATACTTGCTTCCCCAACAGCTACAATCTCCAGAAATTTAAATATAAGGTCACTAGACATCTTCTATCACACTAACTCGCATCCATTCTCTCAAGCTCTTTTTTCATCTACTCCACCCCATCCTCGGTATCCTCATCCGTCTATTACCCTCCTTCTGACATTTCCTATAAATAATCCCTTTTTTTCATTACTTTCCCCTATGTAACCCCCTGCGCAACAGTGGCAGTAGAATGCCTTGCTTGGTTTGAGATGATTAAAAATATAAAAAGAAAAGATAGTAATGTAGAGCACTATGCTCATAATGCCAAAAATCTCGCTTAATGCATATAAAGCAATACATTTCTAAGAAAAACGTTCCTTTATTTCTTAATAAGTTTTAATAAGTTTACTTTAGTAGAGCATGAAATAGCAAAATAGAGATATTACTATTAATAATAATAATAATAATAATAATGCTTACTAATTGATATGGACTGTCCTGCAGGATGTAATATTTGAAAGAATTTGTAAAACTATCGAAATACCTGAAAAACGAAATAGAAACAAAAATGTGGAAATTGAAAACAATCATAGTACCAGTGATAGTAGGTGCGCTTGGAATGATAAAAAAGGAATAAAACAACAAACTGAAAGAATCCCTGGAAATACCAGCTTAAGTAAAATAAAAAGAACTGTCATGATAAGTACAGATGACGCACAAAAGACAACTTTGTTCATGTAACGCTAGACCTGTCATGGGAGTTAGAAAAATAAATCATAAAATATAGCCATAGCAACACATTAATACCTGCCTTAGGTCTTCCAGCAGATTTGGTTGGTTGTGTGGCCATAGCAGAAATCGAATAATAATAATTATAATTATAATAATAGCTAGCCGTATAACCCGGCGTTGCTCGGGTGCAATGAAAGCTTTAAAACTAATCCATGGTCTTGGAGCTCAGGCTCTTTGGAACGTTGGCATGAAAGACTAAAAAGCAATAGTTGTTTCCAGTTAAAGCGAAACCGTAGACTGAAAGAAAAATGAATGGATGTAAGTCGAATTTTGATTTCCGGTATCGATGTCAAAGAAGTTTTTCGTCGCAAACTGAATTTGAAGGCTAAATAAGTGCTCTGAGTAAATGGTATCATGGCTGAGACTAAGAACTACAATTATACATACTTAGAGCAAAACTCGAAGCAAACCCAAAATAAAAGGGCTGAAAACCTGATTTTGATCAGACCCGATAGGATATCGGGGTATCGATTTCCAATATCGGAATCAAATAAGTCATTCAAGGATAAACAAAGTAAGTTGATGAAAACTTAACATACCCATCGGGAGTAAAATTGGAGAAAATGAGCCATATTGATGGCTGAATATCGATTTTTGATCAGATTCGATAAAATATCGGGGGTATCGATTTCCGATATCGGAGAAAATGAGTTGTCTGAGAAGATCTACTAATGTTTGAAACTAAAAACTATAATTTTACCAAGTTAGAACAAATTCTTCAACAAGAACCACAATAAAAGGGCTGAAATCCTGATCTTCATCAGACCTGACTGGATTTCGGGGTATCGATTTCCGATATCGGGTGGGGGGATCGGAAAAAATAAGTATCCCATGACCTGACCGGAAGCCTAAAGAATATTTGTGTGAAGTTTGGTGTAATCAGATAAAAATTGTGAACAAATATACAGACACACACATCTTGCTTTTATATGTATAGATAATTGAGAGTTTGAGATTCAACCGTATCGCCCAATCTAGGCCAGTTAACCGGATCTAATATTAATGAACAGGACGAAGAAAAATTGCGGCTGACCAAAGAGCAGATATAAAAAAGATAAATATGTATGTCGACCTTTCCAGAAAACAGACGAAGTTAAAATAAACGCCGACCTTCAGAGAGAATCTCATCTAGAAAAAATTAAAAATCAAATGTACTATTCGTTCGAAAGCTGAAACCCTTAATCTTGACGCAGAAAAATAGTCAAACGGATTAAGTGACCGACTATTTAGAAGCAGAAATCTTTGAAAGAATTCAGGACGAAGGAAACCTCACTGTGGCAAAAAAATCGATTAAAAGATTCAACAAGAAAAATGATCCTGCAACTTGGATTAGAAAAGAGATTTACGAACATGTTTGCTAATTTATAACAAATGCAATGAGAAATTGGAAACTAGAATTGCCGGAAGATAATCCCGATCTGAAGTCAGCATAAGAAAAGACGTTTTCCAAAGGCGACACTCAAACACGATTACTTTTCATCATGAAAATGATTACAGTTTAACTGAATCTTGCTGAGAAGCAATAGGAGATACTAATTTAGAAAGTTACTAGTAAAATCAACTACTTTATAACCATGGTCGAAAAATAAATAAAAAAAAAAATTTGTTACGAACAGCCAAGATCTTCAATATGATATTGGAAATGAGGTCGGAATTCAGAAATCTGTTTAAGAAATCGTTAGGAACGTTTGCCCATTATTATTGGCATATCTGCAATCCACCTGAAAAGATTCGTAAAAAAGGAAAGGAACTTTTTCAAATCATTTCACCCAACGCAAGACAATAAAGCTACTAAGATGCAAAGAAGGAAAACAGTAAAAAAGGGAAAACAAAGGAATAGGAATTAAGAAGACAGAAGATAACGAATGAAATTGTACTTAAATTAAATTTTTAGCTGGAGGTAAGAGATGGATTAATACTTTTCTCAACGATATTTGCATTCACTTTCGTGCAAATGCCCTTGGGAAAGGTATTAATCCATCTCTTTCCTCCAGCTATCGGTTAAATAACAGAACAGATTGGGTTCTATAGTCTTGGTCGGCAACCAGTCTACCGCTGAAAGTAATGGCAACCTACTGCGGGAAAATCTTCTGGCCAGTAAGTCATGTCTTTTTCGAGAAATTATCGCCCAAGAGTGCATCACGTATGGTATTTAACTGGCTAAATTGTAAAATCTCTCTCACCAACATTACAGAATGACTAAATTCTATGACTGTGTCGAGTACTGAGGAAACTTATTGTTACTTGATATCTAGAAAAACAACGAAATATAATTTGTGTCAAAATATAATACTGAATTTGTATGACTATGAAAATAAAATTTGTTGGACAATATCATCAAAGATGAAGGAAAAACTTGAAGCAACTGAAATGTGGTTCTACAGAAGGATGCTGCGAATATCATGGATCGATCATGTGAGCAATGATGAGAATTTAGAAATGATGGAAACAAAAAGGAAATTAATACTGAGCATCAGGAAGAGACAGCTGAAGTTCCTGGGACATGCAATGAGGAAGGAAGGCTTAGAGAACCTGATACTAACAGGCCAGATAGAGGGAAAAAGAGACAGGGGCAAGTAGTATAAAATATATTTGAAGGACCTTATCAAGTGGATGATGGAACGAGTGTTGCATGGTGTAACAGGAGAAGGCATGCTAAGAGCCACCAGGGACAGGGAGATTTGGAAAGCCATGATTGTCTACGTCCTGATAGGTCACGGCACATAGAAGAAGAAGATATATGCCAACTGTTTATAAGAAACTATAATGTAGATATAAAGTGGGAGATCAAATCTATATTATAATCAATATATAAACTGATCTCTCATTTTGTGGCCATGTTAGTTTCTTTACGTTTATATTCTAGATTTATGGGCTTGAGTTAGTAGATGACAGAACGAGGGTTGCATGGTGTAACAGGAGAAGGCGTGCTAAGAGCCACCAGTGATAGGGAGACGTGGAAAGCCATGATCGCCTACGTCCTGAAGGGACAGGGCACATAGAAGAAGAAGAATTAATTTCACAAAAGACAGCCTAAAAAAATCTGGTTTTCAGGAATTTTAGACACATAACTGAAGATGTAAAAAGAATTCACGATTTTATATATGTACTATACTAGCAGTATAGCCCGGCGTTGCTCGAGTGTAATGAAAGTTTTAAAAATAATCCATGGTCCTGGAGCTCAGACTCAGCCTTAAGAATATTTGTGTGGAGTTTGGTGAGAAGCGGATAAAAATTGTGGATTTGTATAAAGGACATACAGACAGATAAACAGACACACACACAAACATCTCGCCTTTTATATATATTATCGATTTTCTGAACTATTGTAAGAACTGCAAGCTTGAAACTTCTGAATATCGTTTCTTATGTCTTTGTCTATGAGTGTATCAAATTTGATTAAAATCGAACCACTCCTTCTATAACCCGATTTTTTCGATTATCGATTTTCGATATTTATCGGGGGTACCTCGACACAAAACCTAGCTAAGAACACTCGCAGCCGCTTATAGTACAACTGTGTAAATTTTCAAGAAAATCGGTTGAGCCGTTTCGGTGTCTATAGGTAACGGACACACACACACACACACACACACACACACAGACAAATTTCCACTGATAAATAAGTTTATATATATACATATATATGTGTGTGTGTGTGTGTGTGTGTGTGTGTGTGTGTGTGTGTGCGCTCATTTTTCTTTTTTACGTTTGTAATTGAAATTTTTGTTTTGTCTTTATACTGGTTATTTTAAGTTTTGTGTATATTGTGTGCATATATGTGCCCCATCGGTGTTTAATTGTGTATGTTTGTTTGGTGGGTGGTTATATTTATTGACTTGTTTTGTTTTTGTATTTTAAATTGTTTTTCCTTTTATAATTTATGTTTCAATATGTGTGGGTTTGTGACGCCGCCCTCGAGTTGCTAGTCGTCTGATGGTTTCGACACAGTAGCTGGTCGCCAAGACGTCTATTATAACGGCCCTCCCCCTCGCGCCCGCTGTGAATTCTGATCCAAGGAAGGCACGCCGAAATCTTGCTAGCTGTATCTTTTCCACGTCGAAACAGGCCGGAAGCGCGCGTACATTTGCTTAACAAACAAACAAATATATATATATATATATATGGCACAAAAAACAAATAAATAAAAAAACAATTTCGATAATTCCTCAATAAGTTGCGAGAAGAGTCTTTCACAATGGAACGAAAGTTTAAGTTTTGTTTAAGAATAATCAGAGCTTTCAATTTTCCAAATAAAAAGTCTTTTAAGGGCTCTATACCGAAGCTTTACGGAAACGGCCGAAGTGGGGTGGTAGGTAGTGACAGCAACAGTAAATTCGTCTTGTCTCTTTCGCTCGGAAGCTCCTACTGATTTGCTTTGCCGGGGTTTCGATTTTTATACTTGTTCCAAATTCTCTTGGGGGTTGCGGAGAGACACGTGGTATCTATGCAAATCAAATCTTTGACCAATGAGTATACTTGCACCTCCACATTTTGGTTCAATCAACGAGACAACAATATTTCTTCTGACGTAATTTCTCTTCAGCCTCTTCTTCTTGATTCAACCGGATTACGTCAGCAAATCTAGCTTCCAGCTTGGAAATCCCATTTCCAGTGAGATTTATAATTCGTTTTTATTCCCATAGTTAAAGCTTTAACCTTTTTAACCACATCAAAGTCTTTTGCCAATCTTGTGACTACCGCTATTTTTCTAAGGATTACATTTCTTTCTTTTCGTACAATTTTTACAAAGCAATCTTAAGCAAGACAATTACGTTTTAAAAGTATCTTAAGCTGGATAATTACGGGTTTACAAGTTGGTGTATTTTTGTTTTCAATTTTTGTGATATTTCCGATACAATCATTACTTTAATGCTGTATGTTTCTATACCCTTTCACCTAACCTCAACATTTGTTTCTAGTTTTTAACCTATATTTTTTATATTCAGCATTAAATTAAACTATTTGATTTTCCGCGTCTGACAAGACAGTTTTGGTTTACACTGCAGCCGAAATAAATACGGATTTATAACCTTTTAATTATGCGCTGAGTTTTCCTTTCTGTATTGTATATTGCTTTGGATAATATCCATTGAGTTCCCAATTAGTATCTATTAAATATTTTGTATTTATTATCCTTTTCGTTTTTACGGATTTATCATATATATATATATATATATATATATATATATATATATATATATATAGTCATCCGCAGAAAGATATGTTTTGCTGTATCACAGCTCATCACTACAGTTAAACTTCGATTGCTTTTTACCAAGGATTGAAACTCGACCGAATTGGCGTCAGTCGGCGATTCTACCTCTGAGCTAAGAGCACTCGGTAGAAGGAGGCAGACTTTTTAGAGTGTATATTATCATTATACATAGCTAAGAGTGTTCGAAGTCATTGCTGAATGAACGATGCGTATTTGCTAGAGTAGCTACTGTTTTTCAAAGTCTACCATTCTCCCAGAGTGCGCAATCAGAGTAAGAGAGCGTAAATAGTCATCCGCAGACAGATCTGTTTCGCTGTATTGCAGCTCACACACACACACACACACACACACACACATATATATATATATATATATATATATATATATATATATATATATGTGTGTGTGAAATCGCCAAAAGACTCATGGTAGAATCCTAGGTTGCGTAATAACTCGTTTACAAATGAAGAACATTCAAAAGTTCTACAATATAATTGTATTGAACACTTTCTTTTACAGATGTGTACTGGTCTAATTTTATTATGACCAAAAACTAAGTAATTAAGCAAACAATATATATATATATATATATATATATATGTGTGTGTGTATGTGTGTGTGTGTGTGTGTGTGTGTGTGTGTGTGTGTGTGTGTGTGTGTGTGTGTAATTAGGCAGCAAATTCTCTTTTAGATTTGTCAGATTAAACATTATTTCGGCACATTTTTAATAAGGGTTTTTGTACTCACGGCTAATCTTTTGTGTATTACAATTGAAAGATGTAAGAAATGTGCTTTAACTTTTACTGTTGATTTTATTTTTCATTTCTCGATGTTCTTAAGTACTTTCAGTCTTCTTCTGATATCATCTTTAGGGGTGTACGTTGGGATAACAAAAAATAACCGCAGAACTGTGTTACTAAAAATTACAATACACATTTTTTTTCTTGATTCAAATATAATGATATAAATAAATTTCTAATTGGACAAATAATAGAAACTAGTTATAACATATATAAAAAATTGCATATATATATATATATATATATATATATATATATATATATTAATTTTAATTTGATTTATTTCCTCATAATTTTAATTATTCTAAATTATTTTAGTTTTTCACATCTTATGAGGAAATAAATCAAATTAAAATTAATTAAATCAAATTTAATAAGGGGTTATGACAATATATACCAAATATGTTAATTTTTACTGAGGTAAAAAAGCAAAAATTAAAATATATATTTAAAAAACAATGTATATAAAATATACAAAGATAGTGAACAGAAATGAAAAACTTAGAACTTGCGTGAAAAGGAGCTATAAAAAACTGGAAGTTATATTTTAATTATTCAGTATTAAAAGGCTTATAAGGCAAAATAAGCCAATCATATTAGGGGAAATATATTATAGATGAAAAAAAAATTAAATCATACTAAAAAAGTAAGAGTTAAGAAAGGGTAAAATAAATGATTGTTGTAAGTAGTTATACATTATATAAGAAGAAAGAAAAGGAAACAACTGTCAAACGGAAATTTATATTTGGATTATATTTAGTGGGGTTAATACCTAAATTTAAAATGTGGATTTGTGACAACATTTGCTTATGAATTCTTTTCTTAAGTTTAAAAGCAGATTTTTCTCAGAATATTTTACGATTTCAATTTTTTTCTACTAAACATAAATTGCATCTATCAATGTTGTTGGGGGTGCGGGCAGAACCTCTTAATCACCAATTCACAATTGGATGGAGTCTCTCATCTTTCATTTCCCAAAAGGTTCCGGAAAGAAACGTCTGGAATTTTAGATTGGGGTTGGAAAAAGAGTGTTTATGAGAGTAGTAACGTTATCTAAATTCTCCCACCGAAATTCTAACATAAACTTGATAATTCTTTATAGGTTACTTGTGCAGACCTGCATATGCCTTCCATCAGACAGTTGTTAATGGACCTACAATTGCAAGATTGAAAAATACGAATTTTGGCATTAGCGCTAACCAAATTCTTTAAAATTTATCTACTGTGGGAATTAATAATATTGTCCATATTGTGTATGCAGGAATAACTAAATTTTTCTAAAAGGAATATACCATCAATGTATGGAACATTTATTTTAGCTGACAACAAAAACGAAATCGATTATCTTAAAAATACTTTTGAAAAAAAATCTGTTCTCAATTTCACATATGAGCTTAACTTAAAAAAATGATTACCGATGAACCTGAAGCAGACTACCACCACGTTTAATGAACGTAGTTTTTTCATTTTTTATTTTATTGAAAAATTACAATATTTAAACAAATTTGTGTGTGGGGGGTGGTCAGTTTCTCATACAACGTTAAAGTAAATCGATCCTCCATTTTCAACCTACTATAAAGTTGTATGAGAAACTGATCCCCACCAAAAAATTGTTTAATATTGAAATTTTTGCGAATTTTTTTGTTATTCGTAAAGCTTAAGGTGTAAAAAATAATATTGCACTGAAAAAAGTCCTAAAAATTTGATTATGAACAAATTTACAGTAGTACCGGCGACTGGATTCAAAATGGAGGTTCGATTTACTATAACGTTGTATGAGAAACTGATCTCCCCAGGAAAATGTTTAAATATTGTAATTTTTCAAAATTTATTTTGTCAATCATAAAGCTAAGGGAGTAATCGATAGGACTGCGCTGAAAACAGTAAATAAAAAAAAATGAAAAACAAATTAAACATGGTGGCAGTCTGCTTCAGGTCCGCTCAATTACCCATTTGTGGATGTTCTTGTAGATTCTAGTAATAATAATTTTACTACTTCATTACATAAAACCTCAAGAGCGAAAGTTCTTGCCACCTTAATTTTATTAGTCAATGTCTTCTTAGATACAAAATTGGCGTTATTAAAAATTTCCTCACGAGAACGTACAAGAATTCATTCACTTTTCTCCAAAGAACTTCATAATTTGAAACAAACGCTTATCAACACCGGCTCTTCAAATTATTTACTTAGTAACCCTGTAAGAATTTCTCATGCACACACGTTAAAATGAGTATCGACGGACCCAGGATTCGAATCCAGGAATAGATATTCGGAGAATATCTATGTGTGTATATTTTTTGTCTTTTTTCTTAGGAAGGGCTGAGAGAGAGAGAGAGAGAGAGAGAGAGAGAGAGAGAGAGAGAGAGAGAGAGAGAAATAATCGTTGGTGTGGCCGAGAGAAAGAGATAGGCGAAACGCAAGGCATTTACGAGATGATGTGAACTGATATGATAACGATTTAGCAATAACCAGATGTCAAAGATGGCCTTGCGAAAGGGGGAAAATTATGTTTCTTTCTTCTTTATTATCTGTTTCTCTCCCTTTCTCTTTGAGAAAGAAATAAAGAATCAACCGAAGGCGGAATTATCGGACGGAGTTGGAAGGAGACCACCCACGTTAGGATGGAATTGTAATTAACGGTGACAGGTGAATGTATAAAGTAAAAAGAATCGTGTCTCCAAGTTTCCAGGATGGCGAAAACCGTAAGCGGGTGATCTAAGCCAGATACTCGAAGTTGACGTTAAATTTTAATGGAGAGACAATTCAATCATTTACTACCCCGCACCATATCGAAACGTTTTCAACAAAAGACAAGGGATTTTAAATCAAGTCAGAACGACGCAGGGATTGTCACAGAGGACGTCAGAGAGACGAAAGATTCGGTCAGAACGCGCGGAGCAAAGGCGCTGAACCCCCCTCTCTCTCTCTTTCTCTCTCTCTCTCTCTCTCTCTCTCTCTCGTTCTCTCTCTCTTCCATGTGCTATTAACATGTACACCGCTTATAAGGAGAACCCCTAAAGGAAGTGGGTAGAAAAACAGAATTACTTCTGACTACAGCAGACATAGTAGCAGTAGAAATTTGTGGACTCTGAAAAAAAAGTTGGATTGTATTTTCTTTTAATCCTTTTTTACTCTCTCTCTCTCTCTCTCTCTCTCTCTCTCTCTCTCTTTGTTTCTTTCTTTTACTGTACAAAGAAATACAAATACAGTGTAATCATTACTTCACATGGAGTGAATTCCACTACTATCTTGTACTCTGTTTTTTTGTGTCTTGTTCTTGCCTGAGAGATTGTTACCCAAATACACAATATATATATACATATATATATATATATATATATATAAACCCAACGGTCTTTATTATAATATAGAGGATATATACATTCTTCACTACTCGACGACATAATTATTGCAAAAAAAAATACTAATAAAATAATAAGGCACTGTTAAAGAGCAAACACGCGGCAATACCTTTCGTTATTGGCAGTAAAGTTTAATAACTGGAAGTAAAGAGAATGAACTGAGTCGACGCTGCTTTGCTATTTTCTCTCTCTCTCTCTCTCTCTCTCTCTATGAGCGTAACAGGACAGGAATATATATATATATTAGCCAATTGAGCTCAATAGAGAGAAAAACTTTAAATACAGTAAGCACTTCCGCGATTTTCTCATTACGCTTTAGGCATGAATTGAGTTCTCTCGACTGCTGGTGTATACACAGCTTACGGTTTTCGCCATTTCAAAATTTATTGTCGTATTCAAGGACACTTCAGTCAGTTAAGTGCTATACGTGATACACGCTTTGGGCGATCATGTCTCGAAAGACACATGACTGACTGGGCAGAAGATTATCTCACAGTAGGTTGCCATTGCTTTCTGCGGTAGACTGGTTGCCAGCCAAGGTTATAGAATCCAATCTGTCCTACTATTTAACCTATAACAGAAGGGAATAGACAGATTAATACCTTTCCCAATGGTATTTGTGTGCGAGTGAAAAGCAAAGAATTCAACCGGAATTCGGCTCCCCGATTTGTCGTTCCGAGTCGATATCCACTGCACCACAGACGCACATCCCCAAAAATTATCAAAGAATAAGTCAGCTAGTTAAGTGCCAGTAGGTTGCCATTGCTTTCTGCGGTAGACTGGTTGCCAGCCAAAGCTATAGAACTTAATCTGTCCTGTTATTTAACTCATAAGTGGAGGAAAGAGACGGATTAATAACTTTCCCAAGAGTATTTGCGCGTAAGTGAATGCGAGGAATTCAACTGGAATTTGAACTTGACTCCCCGATTTCTCGTTCCGATATCCACTGCACCACAACGCACATCCACACATCCCTCAGTGGATAAAAGCGTTGCTTAGATCTAGTGATGTAACCCAAAGGATTTGTGATTTCAATACCAGGCCACAGTAGTGGCAACCAAAAAACTTAGGGTTAAGTTAAATAGAGATAACTAAGACATGCGGAATTGGCATGATTTATCGAACAAGAACAATCTATCCCAGTGATCGAAATAAATCGTTGGTTTCAAAATTTCAGTAGCATGAAGACGGTCGAGCGTACAACGGGTGAAACATCGTGAATATGACAATAAACATGAGGAAAACAGCGGGAACAATGTAAATATCTCATTTAAGAAATAATGCCAAATAATTTTCTCATCAATAAAGACTCTGATTCATCGTCTTTGTATGGATATCTGCCTTGTCCAAATTCTGTTATAAGTTAGAAAACCTACAACTTCAAATAAGTGAAAATCATTTGTATTAATGAGATTCTCTTAAAACTGTGGTAAATTCTTCTTCTTCTTCTTCTTCTTCTTCTTCTTCTTCTTCTTCTTCTTCTTCTTTGTGCCTTGTCATTTCAGGACGTAGACAATTATGGACTTCCACGTCTCCCTATTCCTGGTGGCTCTTAGCATACTTTCTCCTGTAACACCACGCAACCCCCATTCTGTCATCCACCTGCTCAGGCCATTCAAATGGCCTGTTATCCGCTGCTTTCCTCTGTCCCTTTTTCCCCTCTATTTGTCATATTAGTATCAGGTTCTCCAAGCCCTCCTTCCTCATTGCATGTCCCAGGAATTTTTGTTGTCTCTTCCTGATGCTCAGTATTAAATTCCTTTTCGTTTCCATTCTTTCCAACAACTCATCATTGCTTACATGCTCGATCCACGATACCCGCAGCACCCTTCTGTAGAATCGCCTTTCAGCTGCTTTAAGTTTTTCCTTCACTTTTTGATGATATTGTCTAGCATTCACTGCCATATTGAAGAACTGACATCACATAACGATCCAGAACACTCTTCATTTTTTCTAGTGAAAAGTTTCCTGTGTCTTAATACTTTACTCAGCTTCTGGAACGCGTCCTTCGCCATGCCAATTCGTCTTCGAATCTCTGTGTCGCACTTTCCGTCTTTTGTTAGAACACTTTCAATGTATTTAAATTTTTATACCTGCTTGATTTTAGTATCCCCGATCTGTATCTGCTCTAAAGTGAAAAAGTAACATTTGTAAGTTGATGAAAAGTTAAGGAAAAGAAAACATTTGGGAATATGAAAGAGCACTGCCTTGCATGAATATTCTTCTGAAAGATTCTTCCTTGCTACTACTCTAAATATGATTTTCCAAAGAACTTACAATAGTCATCTTAATTTATATTAATACAACCAACATTCAACGGATATATAATTTTACTGCTTATAATATTAAAACTTTATTGCTTGCCATTGTCTTCTCTGTTTGTTGACTATTTTCCTGGCGGATCCAACCTCTAGACCGACAAGCAAACTCATCTAATGTGACTTTATATTCATCAATAAGTGTCGTGGACCCGGTTAAAGGTCCAGCCAGAATAATACAAAACAACCAAAATAGAAAATAACGAATATATATTAAACATGGCAAAATACAACACTTGAAATTTTCTTAGTAGAACGATAAATTTGGTTAGTAATATTATAATTCGACCCTCAAACTGGGACTTGTAATGGTCGTTACGGTAGCAGAGTTTGTAGACGACCCTCGGCTGAGTTCAGGGCGCTCCCCTAAGGCTACTCTCTCAGGCTACTTAGGCTATCTCCTTGATACCTACACTCACCTCTTGTAAGGGGAGGTATACGTAATGGTTGGAAGAGTTCATTCCGTTGTGGGTGATGCCGCCATGACACTAAGAATTACTGTAAAGAAATCTGTTTTCATCTACTTCTTTCACCGACTTTGTACATTTCTTCTTGTGATGACAGCTTGATTTTCTTACCAATGTTCTTAATATTACAAAACTTTTATTGCCGTTTTCATTTGCAGCACCCGCTTCTTCAAAACGTTCTCGTTGATCAATCAACTTTTATTATTATTATGTCATTTTCATCATAATTCGATTTCTGCTATGGTCGCACTACCTACCAAGTCTGCGAGAAGACCCAAGGCAGGTTGTGGTGTGTTGTTATGACTCCATTTCATGTCTTTTCTATCTCCCCTAACATCCCTAGCGTTACATAGACAAATTTCTCCTTAGTGTGTGGGAATGCAACTCAAGACAATTTTTTGTATATCCCTTAATTTGGGGTTTCCAGGGATTCTTTCAATGTGTTGTTTTGTTCCATTTTTTATCATTCCAAGTGCACCTACTATCACTGGCATGATTCTTGTTTTCAATTTCCACATTTTTTTCTATTTCAATTTCCAGGTCTTTATATTTTGACAGTTTTTCGAATTCCTTGGTTGCTATGTTACAATTAGCGTGACAGGCCATATCAATTAATAAGCAAGTTTTTTCTTTCTGGTTTTTAACAATAATGTCCGGCCTATTTCCTTCAATTCTTCTGTCTGTGTAGATGGTGTAATCCCATAGAATGGTAACAACTTCTATTTCCGCAACCGGCGCTGGACGATGCCCACACCAATGTCTGTCTACATATTATTATCATTATTATTTCAAAATTTCTCAAGGTTTCTTGCCACATTCTGAAATATTTACGCCAATGTTTTTTTTTTTTAATTTTTATTTTATGTTTAATTGATTTGTCATTTTTGTTCAATTTATTTCCAATTCCAAAATTCTCTCAATTTCTTGACAATATGCGAATATTGGCTCGTTTACGATTCATGGGTCGGATATGTGTTGTGGTGCACTAGATATCGGCTCGGAACCAGAAATCGGGGTTCGAATTCCAGTTCAAATTCCAGTTGAATTCCTTTCATTCACTTACGCACAAATACCCTTGAGAAAGGTATTAATCCCTCTCTACCCTCCGGTTATGGGTTAAATAACAAGACATATTGGGTTCTATAGCCTTGGCAGAAAGTAATGGCAACCTACTGCGGGATAATCTGCCCAAGCGATCATGTCTGTTTCGAGACTGTGATACAACGAAACAGGACAGTTCTGTTTTCTCTGTATCACCGCACAGTTAGACATCCGATTGATTCTAACCAGGGTTGAAACCCGACCGAACTGATATCAGTCGGCAATTCTACCTCTAAGCCATGAGCGCGCAGTGGAGGGAGGCAGATTTTAGCGTCTTATATACACAATGTAAACACGCGATATATATAGTGTTCAACTGTAATCATGCATAGTGACAAAATTGGTGTGCTTTTTTTTTCATTAGTTTACTAATAGAGCATCATTTTATGCATATATTTTAGGCAATCAGATTTTTGTCATAAAGTGCTCGATGTCAACACAGATATAGAGCATCAATAGAATAACATCGAAATAACACTGCTAAGTGACAAACTTCTCCACTCACTCTATATATATATATATACTATCGGCCATAATTGTTAGGCTACCCCAGTGTTTAAAAAGAAATGATGTATTTCATATTATTTTTTGGCATTTATTGCCAAGTGAATAATTGTAAATGAAAATAGAATGGTTCTTTTGATAATACTGCACAACCTGTGAATCAAATGAATTTATAAATATTTAATAATTACCTATATTGCAGCGTCATCAATTTAGGGTGGTTCGGACGAGTTCATCTTTACTTCCTTGCCTTGTAAAATTTTGCAAAGTAATAATAGCAAAAGAACCAACCTATTTTCATTTAGAATTATCCACTTAAAAATAGTATGAAATACATGGTTTCTTTTAAAAACTGGGGTGGCCTAATAATTATGGCCTATAGCGTATATCTATCTATCTATCTATCTATCTATCTATCTATCTATCTATCTATCTATTACAATATATATATATATATATGTGTGTGTGTGTGTGTGTGTGTGTGTGTGTGTGTAGGTGTTTGTGTACGTGTGTGTGTATTGTATTATCTCTCAATTACAATAGCGTTCGTTTAGATATCAATTCACTGTAATAAAGAATTTCCTAAAGGGAATGCTTTTCCTTAAAGAACTCTTTAACGTAATACAAATAATGGTCAACAACGATTTTCTAACAAGTGCTACCACCCCAGTTTTTAAAAAAAATTATGTATTTCATACTATTTTTAGTATTTATTGCCAAGTGAATAATTGTAAATGAAAACAGAATTGTTCCTTTGTTAATATTGCACAATAACATGTGCATCAAATGAATTTATAAATATTTAATAATTACCTATATTGCACTTCCATCAATGAAAGAATGAAGAAAATTTAGGGGGATTCGGATGAGTTCATCTTTGCTTCCTTGCCTTGTAAAATTTTGCAAAGTAATAATAACAAAAGAACCAATCTATTTTCATTTACAATTATCCACTTAAAAATAGTATGAAATACATGATTTCTTTTAAAAATTTGGAGTGGCCTAATAATCATGGCCGGTTGTGTATATTTCTTCTGAATATTAAAGATTATTTTTAGTGGGTACACCGGTTTGAGCCGCTATCCCTAAAACAAGGAATGCAACTCAAGCACGTGTCCCCATAACTTTTATAACTTTTATAGTCACAAGAAATAAAATCGAATAAGAAAGTCTTTTCCAAAAAACGACTGCTGTTTACAATTCGCGTAGGAAACTGAATCTTGCAGATATAAATTCGCAGGAGTGTCAAGTAAAACGTGCTGACGTTAATATAGATCATTTAAACCTTACCCTCTCTGGCTCAATCTGCAGCCGAAATGACATAGACACACTTTGGCTCATTTTTTTTTTCTGATCGGTAAATCGATGGAAGTTCAATTCATGTCGGAGTCATAATTATTCTTTTATAGGATTTTTTAATTTAGGTCGGTTGGTATTAATTTCACTGTTTAATAAAATAAAATTAAGAACTGGTACACCAGTTCTTAATTTTATTTTATTAAACAGTGAAATTAATACCAACCGACCTAAATTAAAAAATCCTCAGTTCTTAATTTTATTTTATTAAACAGTGAAATTAATACCAACCGACCTAAATTAAAAAATCCTATAAAAGAATAATTATGACTCCGACATGAATTGAACAACTCGAACCCGCTAAAAAAACATTTATAGTAATAAAAAAGATATATATATATATAGTCATCCGCAGACAGACCTGTTTCACAACTCATTACTACGGTTAGACATCCAATTGCTTTTAATCCAGGATTGAAACCCGACCGAATTGGCGTCAGTCGGCTATTCTACCTCTGAGCTATTGGCGCTCGACAGAAATGTGTAGATTTTTATGATGGATCATACGCCAGTAGCCAGAGTGCTCTAATAATTCATTACTGAATGAGCGATGCGTAGATGCTGGAGTAGCTACTGTTTTTTCAAAGTTTACCATTCTATATATATATATATATATATATATATATATATATATATATATATTAATTTATACTTTTAATTCAAAAGGATAATCAGGTCGGTAAATCCCAAAAACCCGATCCTAATTAATATTAATTTCATTAATATTAAAATTGATCAAGGTGGAGGGCTCGATGCAAACATTCTAATTACAGAGCCAAATATAAAAATAAAACAAAATTTCGATGTTTAAATCCGTTGAATAGTCATTTCTACGGAGACTTTCCCGTTTCCTCAACAACGGCGAAACGAAATATTTATTCAAATTCAAATTTGAATTTGAATATATATATATATATATATATATATATATATATAATATGACATTTATAGTAATAAGATATATATATATAAACTGAACAAAATAAACTATGAAATCCCCACAAAAATTCTTAAATACCTTTAATAGATAACAGAAGCGATTGATTTTCCCAATAGCTTTCCATACTTAATACTTTTCTGGTCATGTGTGACTTCACAAACTGTAGTTCGATTTTTGCTTCCGGCACGCACGCACGTGTTCGTCGTTGCTTTGAAAATTTTCCATGCAGCGAAAATAGAAGACTACTACTATTGTCCGTCCGCAAACTGTTTAATACACTTAATATAATCGTCATCTTTGATAATGGCTGATGTAAGCCGAGAGCTCAGAAAGGTTTAAAATAAAAACATGTATCAATATTGGGATTTTCTTTCTTCGTTCAACGATAATGCTATTAAGCTTATCAGACGATATGAAAAGAATTTACATAAAAAATAGACAAAACTTGTTTATATTATTTAATGAAACATGCATCATATATATATATATATATATATATATATATATATATATAACTTTATCGTCAAAAATAACATTTCACCCAAAAGATCCAAACTACAACACACCAACATTATTTACGAATTTAGATGCCCTTTGAAGAGGTGCGTTCTTGATCCGCCTAATTTCGTAAATAATTAAATCAGCCACAAAACTACAAAACTGTCTCGAAGTTTCACGTTGTATCTGTCAGAACACAAATATCACAACAGGCTAGCCTCCCAGAGAGTAAAATACTACGCCTCCTTGGCCTTACACTCTCGGCGGACCTCAAATGGAATGACTATATTGAATCCATTGCCAAATCTGCTGCTATGAAAGTCGGCTCTCTGTGCAGGGCCCGGAAATTTTTCCCACCTGAAACTATTCTGCACATATACAAATCTACCATCCGCCCATGTATTGAATATTGCTGCCATATCTGGTCGGGTGCCCCTGCTGCTCTCCTTGGGCTTCTTGACAAAATACAAAGGAGGATCTGTAACGTGGTTGATACTAACTTGGCAGACCGGCTGCAGCCGCTCTCACACCGGCGTGATGTAGCTTCCCTGTGCCTCTTCTACAAGTACTTTCATGGCTTCTGCTCCGATGAGCTTAGATCACTGGTGCCGCCCAAGCACGAATTTACACGAGATACTAGATTAGCAACTAGGTCCCACCCTTTTACAGTTAAACAAATAAGATGTAACCGTAAATTCTACTCCAACAGCTTCTTTTCTCGCGCTTCCCGCCTGTGGAACTCCCTTCCACAAGTCTGCTTTCCCGACAGTTACAATCTCCAGGTGTTTAAATGTAGGGTCAATAGACACCTCCTATCACACTAACTCCCAACTATTCTCACAACACTCTCATCTACCCAACCCTCATTCTCGGTATCCTCACCCGCCTATCACCCACCCTCTGTTATGTCCTATATTTAACCAGCCTTTCTCCTCTCTACGTAGCCCCCTGCACAGTAGTGGCAGTGACATGCCTTGCTCGGGGTGAAACGCTTATAAAAAAAAAAAAAAAAAACATAATCTAAATGCAAAAAAAAAAAAGAAAAGAAAAAAAAACAAAAAAGGCTGAAAATAATGGAAGCATTATTTATAAAAATGAAAACCCCAATACTCAACAATATCAACTACGAACACGCTAAGAACGTATTTTGTGTGTAGGGGACTCGGTGATATCTATCAAATTGGCCTTGAAACAAACACAATCAAATTCCCTACAATTTAAAATGTCAAAAACTTGATTGAAGGTTAGAAGAAAAAAAGTGTTTTTGAGTGTAAAATAAGTGGAATTTTATTAACTGAACAGAATAACAAATTTGTAAGAAGTAAAATGTTCAAAGAGAAAACGTACCTAATTAAATGTTCCAGAAAAATAATAGTAAGTAGCAGAATGTGTGTATGTAAAAAGATTAATGGTTAATAAAGACTGTGTTCCTTTCCTTTTTTATGGTCGGCGAGAAAGTGAAAAGCAAGGTGAAGCAATAAAGGAAATTGTACTTATCGGACGTTAATTTTTAGGAGTCAGTTGAAGATATCTTGATGTTGTTGTTGTTGTTTCTTTGACGGCGAGTGGGTGAAGACAAAGAAAAAAATTCGAAGGAGAGGAAAAACGAATGTATGTCGACGAGACATGACAGGGCCGGCGTTTTGAAATTTTTTCTTTACATTGTGACGAGGTCCTTATCAGATCTCTGCTCCCATCGAACTGACTTTGGCCGGTCAAGAGACGTGGATAAGTAATGAAATTTATGCACGTGACCGGATACAAGCGGAAACTCATTTTTTAGGTATTAAGAAAATATAACCGGGATCATAGTTCACTTTGCTATTTCCTATCCAATCAGAATCCAGAATCTTAATTTTAACACCGGCTTGTGAAATTTGCCTTGGTCTGGTTTTCCAAAATTTTTTCATTCATTCTGATCAGATTTTGCGGGTGTGCAATTTTACTTTTTCAGTTAATTGCTGGATGATATAGGATTTATATCCTA
Source organism: Ascarosepion bandense (assembly GCA_037127315.1). NCBI lineage: Eukaryota > Metazoa > Mollusca > Cephalopoda > Sepiida > Sepiidae > Ascarosepion > Ascarosepion bandense. Next base: position 1,504,756 of record JBBBDQ010001446.1, read on the forward strand.
TAGGTGCATAAAACATAACACTACTCTACAAACATGCAACGCAGTACATACAACATGTTACACGTAAAATAAGATCCATCCTCAATAATGGCTAAAAATGTAGCCGAAAGATCTCGGATAAACAAAACATCTGGACAACTTTTATATAATTTATGTCTTCAAAAGAAAAAATCATAAGATCACAGGAAAAATTAAAAAATAGAAAAAAAACTTAACCACCAAACCTTGTTTGTAATTCTTAATGAAACCTGCATAAAAGAGAGATTGCTACCCAAATATACAATGTGTGCATTATGTGTATTTAAGCAGCAAGTGTTCTTTAAAGCAAATGTTGTTAAAGACAACAAACATTTTGTGTTGATTAATTTTATTGATCGACTTTTCTAAATGACGAATAATCCTTCTCAGATGAGAAGGAAATTCCGTTTGAAATTGTCCAGAGCTCATTTCAAAAGAAATATAGCCCAACCTTTGAACACTTTCTGCAGTCATCATCTACAAATCTCTCCATTTGTCTTTACCTACTCTGATAATTAAACTAATAGATATAAATAATCCGTTTTCTTTAATATATTCTAGCAGTATAGCCCGGCGTTGCTCGGGTGTAATGAAAGCTCTAAAACTAATCCATTGTCCTGGAGCTCAGGCTCTTTGGACGTTGGCATGAAAGACTAAAAAGCAAAAGTTGTTTCCAGTTAAAGCGAAACCGTAGACCGAAAGAAAAATGAATGGATGTAAGTCAAATTTTGATTTCCTGCTATCGATATCAAATAAGTTTTTTTCGTCGTAAACTGAATTTTGAAGGCTGAATAAGTCCTCTGAGTAAATGGTATCATGGCTGAGACTAAGAACTACAATTATACCTACTTAGAGCCAAACCCAAAGCAAAAACTAAATTAAGAGGGCTGAAAAACTGATTTTGATCAGACCTGGTAGGATACCGGGGTATCGATTTCCAATATCGGAGTCAAATAAGTCATCCAAGGATGGAACTGCAACCTTGAAACTTCTGAATATCGTTTCTTATGTCTTTGTCTATGAGTGTATCAAATTTGATTAAAATCGGACCACTCCTTCTATAACCCGATTTTTTCGATTAACGATTTTCGATATTTATCGGGGGTTCCTTGACACAAAACCTAGCTAAGAACACTCGCAGGTGCTTATAGTACAACTGTGTAAATTTTCAAGAAAATCGGTTCAGCCGTTTCGGAGTCTATGGGTAACAGAGAAGAATAATTTTATATTTTACGAGGCATCAAAATAAAGTTTAAAATCACCCCTGTCCTTACACTTTTGTACACTACCGGTAGTGTGCAAAAATAGTAGAACAGGGGTGATTTTCCTAAAAACCTCACTGAAATTCAAATACAGGTTGAAAAGCCAAGTAAATTGCTAATAAATATTGATTATTTAAAACTAGGTGTAAAAGAAATGTGTTAAAAAGAAGTTATATTTATTTTTTTCTATTTTCTATTAAACAAGTTATTTTTAAACTACTCATTCTATTATTCTTGGATATGACTGACTTTTTTCTTATTCCCCCCTCTCGAATTGATAAATCTAATGTTACTTCGCAAGACACACTTTGGGAACAAATACAAGCTGCTTGGTAGGAGATACCATTAGATACATTGAAGAAGCTTGTGATGTCAATGCCTGGCAGAATGAAGGCTTTGATCAAAGCAAAAGGCTATTATACATAATATTTTATAGTATTTTTTCTTGTTAAAGCATTTGTTGAGTAAATCAAATACAATTACTTTAATTAAATTGTTTATTTTCTGTCAATATTCCTCATAAAAGATAAAATAGCTCTTGTCTTAATACTTTTACACAGTACTGTATATATATATATATATATATATATATATATAGTTATGTATCAATTTTACATTGCGACATGGAAATTTCTGTTTCGAGATAGGATCTCATCATCAGGCAATGTTGATGTAGTTGTGCAGATGATTTACATTTCATGGAAATGTAAATCATCATGATTTACATTTCCATAAAATATAAATTATCTGCACAACCACATCAACATTACCTTATGATGAGAACCTATCTCGAAACACAGAAATTTCCATGTCGCAATGTAAAATTGATACATAACTATACAATTATATTATATTAAGCTCTATAATACTCATTATATTGAGCACTGTTTATAATAAAATAAATGCCAGAGTACTCAAAATAAAAAAAACCTTGAGTCTTCTTCACTTGGAATTTATATATATATATAAAGCACAATAATGCATTATATTATAAAAATACACTATCAAATCATACAAAACCTATTCCAAAAGGTGTAAAAGAAAATATCGATTAATGCGTCTAACGTAAATAAACTTGCACCAATCTTGATGAATGGTCATCGATTCAAAGAAAAGCAGTGCAGTGAACGCCTACTGGGTTTAAAGCTCACTTATGGTCTGAAAGAACGCGTATATTGGTGCTGGAAGATGCTCGCTTTTTCAAACAACTAAAACTGTAACGAATCTACAGCTGTGTCTACTGCGATGAATGTTGGGTCTTTATGTCGGTCCAGAATGTTTTTACTCAACAGAATCCATCTTGCACATTTATAAACATCCGCGAATCGAATACTGCTGACATATTTGGTCGGGCGCTCCTGATAATCATCTCGTGTTTCTCTACAAAACACAAAGAAGGATCTGCAATATAATAGGTTCTAACTTAGCAGCTCTCCTTCAGTCACTTTCTCACCGACGTGATGTGGCTTCTCTCTGTCTTTTCTACAAATATTTTCATGTCAACTCCTCTGATGAGCTTTTTATCCTGGTGCCACTTTCATAGGAATTTAAGCGTGCTACTAGATTGGTATGTAGAAATAGTGAAATGCAAGCTCTTCTACAAGGACAGTTTCTTTCCTCGCACTTTCCACCTGTTGAACTTCTTTTCCACCTACTTATAGCCACAATCTCTGAAAATTTAAATGCAACGTCAATTGCCATCTTCCCTCTCTCGACCACGAATGACAAATTGTCGGTTGTTTCGTTAATTTCCGTAAAATGTTTACATTTGTTGACATTACGATACATTTCCGGGCAGAGATGGTGATTACGATGAATTCGAAAATTGTGTTATATAGGCTTGATTTGACTTCGTTTAGACAGATCGTTATTCGTGATTGAGAGGTCGAAGACGCGCCAGATCACATGGTGGCTTCCCCTATGTGGATAAGGGTCGTAGGTTCGAATCCTGCCGATTGACACACATTTTCGTAACAAAAATTTATCTTAAATAATCAGGCCGGTAGAAATAAATATATAATACTGTTTGATTATAAACAGAATATCTACTTAAATACGAGTATAAATCAAAAATAATGTTCAAACAAATCATTTCAAATAGTCGGTTGTTTATAACCAGTTTCGTTAATCTTCGTAAATTTCCGTAACATATATATATATATATATATATATATATATATATATATATATATATGAAGAGTTAACAATAAATATCAATAACTATACTCTTACTTGTATATATTTATTTGCAACATGATGAACAAAGATCAGTTTGCATAATTTCATATTCGCATAAAAATTATAGCAGATATTCCTAATAAAAATAGATATTATAAGTTGCCATTGATTATGTAAATATATCTTAAAAGTTTACGAGTATCGGTTGCTTAATAGGAATTGTATTGTGCAAAAGATTGACTTGGCTAATAAAATCTGACGCCATCTGAGGAAGTGAGGATGCGTTGCTAGTGAGATATTTGAAGCTGTGTGCTATCTACGTCACCACTAAGGATTAGCATGTACTTTGTGATCGACCCCTTTAAGGCGAGAGTTGATCATGAAGCAGCGATGACGTAAGCCTAAGCGGTAATGAAATTCCTTCATCTCTCCAATTACTAAAGGTGGAAAGAAAGAAAGAAAGAAAGAAAGAAAGAAAGAAAGAAAGAAAAAGTGGGGTGAAAAGGAGGAAAGACGATGTCTGAAAAAAAAGTAAAGATTTTTATGTAGAAAAGCTAAAAATTAAGCATTGTTAAAAAATGTAAAATATTAAAAGGAAAACATAAAACCACGAAAAATAAATTTGAAATGCACGCTAAAAGGTGACAGACAAGACGGTAAAAAGAAAGAAAGAAGATTTAAGAAAGAAAGAAAGAAAGCAAGAAAGAAAGAAAGAAGATTTAAGAAAAAGAGAAGATATAAGAAGAAAGAAAGAAAAAAAGAAAGAAAGAAAGAAGATTGAAGAAAGAAAGAAAAAAAGAAAGAAACTTTAAGAAAGGAAGAAAGAAAAAAGAAAGACATAATATTTAAGAAAGAAAGAAAGAAAGAAAGAAAGAAAGAGAGAAAGAAAGAGAGAAAGGAAAGTGAAGAAAGAAAAAGAAAAAATTTAAGAAAGAAAAAAGAAAGAAGATTTAAGAAAGAAAGAAAGAAAGAACAGCAACAGGAGGAAAAAGAAAGAAAGAAGAAGTGAAAGAGATTTTTTACGGTCCTCTTCTAATCGTTTTATCTTTTAAAGAAGAGTGAATGAAACAACTATATCGACAAGAAAAGAAAGAAGGGAAGAAAGAAAGAGAGAGAGAGAAAAAGAAAGAAAATAATAGAAAACGGAAAGAAAAAGAAAAAATTGAAAAAAAGAAAAAATAAATGAAAAAGAAGGAAAGAAAATAATTGAGAAAGAAAAAATTTAAAAAAGAAGATAATTAAAAAAGAAAGTAGTTTTTAAAAGACAAAAAAGAAAACAAAAAAGAAAATAACGATTGAAAAACAAGAAACATGCGATAAGCAAACAAATAAATAAATAAATGAAAATAAAAAAGATAAAATAAACGAAAGAAAAAACAGAAGATAAAGAAAGAAAAAAGTAAAGAAATAGATAAAGAAAACGAAAATATTACAGAAGAAAGAAAGAAAATATAGAATCAGAAGACAAGGAAACGAAAATTAAATAAAACATCTCTTAAAGACCAACAAAATAATAATTGAAAAAAAAAAAAAAAAAAACACGGCAAAAAGAATAAGAAATTAATGAAAGATACAAGAAAAAAAAGAAAAAAAACTGGTCATGTAAATTAATTTGGAAACAGAATATCAAAATAAAGACGCAAGAGAAAAAAGATGGAGAATCGGTAAAAAGTAAAAAAAAATGTAATAAAAAAACAGAAACCGAGGTTTCAACAAAATAAAAAAAAATTGAAAAAAATGTGGGGAAAGAGAGTGAGAGAGAAAGAAAGAGAGAGTTAGAGAGAGAAAGAGAGAAAGATCGTCCGAATCGTTAATAGCGATGGTGGTGACTGGGAAGGGTAGCGAGAACAAATTCGCTGGCTTCGTCGTTATAATGATAATGGTCTTTACGGATATCCTTCGCCAGTTTAAGCGCATTTTGATTGCCCTAGCGAACGTAAAAACTGCGCCTACGCTTATCATTTATAGCGAGGAGAAAAGTGCCGACAAGCCTGCACGGACAAGACTGTATTGCCTGTGGAAGACCAACAAAATAGAAGCAGTAGTTGCCTTGGTGGCTGGGTTATAATCATCAACAACAGCAAGACGTACGAGTCGGCAGTCGCTTTTTAGAGGAATATTACTATTATTATTGCAGTGATGACGATACTTGTGCGTGATAATGATAACTGTTTGCGAAGCGGTAGTTATACTAGTGGCGATGAACAAGTAGTTTACCTGTCGATATAAGGAGAGTATCTCTGAACGATAGAACGAGCAAAATTTTCGTCCCTTTTTATATTTTTAAACCACTTTTCTTCATTTCGGAACTCAGGTAATAGAAGACTATGTAGTGATCGTCAATTTTTACCATATTTAGCTATATAGTTGCTTAAAAAATTCGTGTTTATTAGTTCAGTTATTAAATATCGAAATCTATTGAATGATGTATTTCAATACCCTTTTTTTTTCTTTTTAAATCAGTTTAATTTCAAAGAGAATAGACTAGTTTATGTTTTTATCAGGATTCGAGTCTTATATCGACCTGAGTTCTCGCAATAATTATTGATATTTATTTTAAGAACCCATTATAGAAATATACCAGTTTTATTGTGGAGGCATTAAATCTATGATTTAAACTTAATGTTCATATTTCGTGGTTATCAATCGAGATTGAGTGACAGCTTGTCTTCTCCAAACTCCAGCACCTTCCGCAGTATCATTGCAAACCCTAATACTTCGTTAACTTCAATTTCTCTTCGGATTTCCAGCGATTACTCTTGCTACACCGACTATAAGACATCCGAGTCTAACCCTAAGTTGCACAATTTTCTTAGCTATTGAATTATTTCGTAATCGTCGAAATTTCTCAGTATTCGGATCTAGATATCAAAAGACAGTGAGTCTCCACTCTACTCCAGGACTTACCGCAGTATTCGAGCTAATTAAAAGAAAGTTGTTGTCTGGATTGTTCATATTTTTCCCATTTAGAACCGTATACCAACACAAGACAATTCACTCACTCTCTCTCTCTCTCTCTCTCTCTCTCTCTCTCTCTATCTATCTATCTATCTATCTCTATCTCTCTCCCCAAAAACAACTCTTTTCAAATATAAAATTTTAATTATTTCTATTAATATTGTAACATATATATATATATATATATATATATATATATATATATATATATATTGTGATTTTGTTATTACAATGGTTTATAAAAGCATAATGTCACTACACAAAATTTTTCATGTTTCAGAACAAAACTGTTCCTCTTCAGGTGATATGTTAAAACAAATTATGAAAATGATTTGTTTTTGAAAATATAAGATGAATTTCTGGTTATTTAGAAAATTAGGGGGTAGTAATTGGGGGAAATGCAATAGGTGTGTCCAAACAGTCTAAGCAGCATTTAGACAAAATTAAGTGACATGTCTAGATCTATGCCATCCTACCCCCTTTCCTAACCCAAATCTTTAAATATCCATGAGTACATAATTCTAAATGCTGATTGAAACATGTAAATTTTTGTGTAGTGATATGCTTTTATAGAGCATTGTAATAAAAAAAATTACAATATTAAGCACTACTTTGTATCGAGCACTCTTTATAAAAGTAAATGCTTGAACAGTTGGGTTTTAAACTACGTGTTCTTTCACTTTTCTATAATACATACATATATATATATATATATATATATTCTTTCATCCGAAATGGACAAGTGGGAAGTTAAATTCCAAGAACCTGATCCTAAATGATGCAGGAGGAGAGCTCAATGTACTTAAGATTACAGCGTCAATATAAATTAAAGAAAATTTTCAAAATTCAAAAATGTCGAATGCACATTTCGACATGAAATTGCTAATAGAGAATTCACGTCTCCTCAGCGACACGGTTCTATCTCAAAATGTGATGAGATTTTGAAAATTTTCCTTAATTTATATATATATATATATAGGGTGTCGTAGGGAAAATTATAGCCATTTTATTTCTTAATTTTGCGCATAAGTTGTTTGATTTTGATGTTGTCGACTGCGCAGTGTAGTAGGGTCAGTTGGACAGTGTCTGTGAGAAAAAAGATCACCAGGACGCAATTCACTCTGTCAGAAATTTGGAAATGACATGCTGTATTGCTTGGCATTCGCACCGGAACCTCCAGTAGGAACATTTAAGAGTCTGTCAATTTGAGAACAGTGCAGAGGATTCGAAAAGAGTTAGATGAGTCTAATGGTGATTACAAAGTTACAGCAGCTCAGAAAATCCATTTTGATTGTTCTGATAAGAAAAGAACACCTGAATTTGTTCGTGGGGGCTTCAAACTCAATACCAAGACCTACATCAATTGTTTTGAGGAGATAGCGCTGCACTGGTTCAAGAGAGTGGCTGCTGGAAAACTCTGGCGACAGTATTCTGCACCATGCCACACAAGCAGAAAGTCATAGCTGTCAAACAATTTCTGCAACCACATAACCCCTTGGACACCTAACTCCTTAGACTGCAACCCTTTTGATTATTATTTGTGGGGTGCAGTTGAACGAGAGACCAACAAAATTTCTTGTAAGACTAAAGATAAACTAAAAGGAAGGATTATGGTAGATTTCACCAACTTAAACAAGAAGACAGTCTAAAAGAGCTGCAAGAGATTCTAAAGTCATCTGGAGACCATGGTTGAAGCCAATGGAAATTTCATTGAATAAAATACTTTAGTATTTCAAGAAATTTTTATGTCATCTTATAAAATGAAATGTCAGTGTTATTTTCATTTTTGCGCTATTTAGGTGGCAATTTATTCATCGCGCCCTTTATATACAATCCAACTTTTGATAAAAAGTAACAATTGACAAGGAAAGGCTTAAATTAATAAAACAGCGCTTAATATATTGTAGAACTTTTTGAATATTTTTCATTTGGAAACGAGTTACATACATTTAAATGGATAGACAATGATTGTTTACAGCAAGTTGAATTTCAAATTTTAAAAAACTTGAAATCCATCTCGCTGTTAAAAATTACTGTCTACTCATTTAAGTAATGCATCACAATAAAAATTATATATATATATATATATATATATATATATTCTGCTGTATCAAAAATACATTTACAAATTTGGGGCGGGTTCCACATCCAAAAACAAGGACAAAGATCATCATAAACATATGTCCGAAAATTCCTTCGTTCTTTAGGATTTTTGTTATTTTTTAAAATTTTTTATTGTAGACGCTGTTAAATGTACAATCGAAGATACAATAAAAACATACTTTTACTTTCGGGAAGGGGCGGGTTCCTGACAATCAAACAAGGTAAAATGTCCAGATATGCACATGTTCAAAGGGCCATCGTTGTACCTCAGCCCAATAACCCATAACAGATGTTAGAAACGTCTTCTACACACGCATGCACCCGTCGAACCCTTTTAAATACTCCCATACGGTTTCGAATCGTTTCACGGGACTTTATGCCTCTTGTACTTGTTTTGGTGTGGGGAACGTTCGCCCAAATTTTGTAAAACTATTTTTGATACACCCTGTATTTGGATATTTTGTTCTGAACTTATGTATAACAGTTTTGAATGTAGTTGTAATTATTTTAATATTACTAAAGTTGAATATATTACATTCAAAAGTAGATGTTAAAGAGTAGGCAGATAGAATTATAGGCCTATCTTTGATTATTATTATTATTGTTATGTGATTTTTCATCATATTTCAATTTCTGCTATGGTCGCACTACCAACCAAGTCTGCGGGAAGACCTAAGGCAGGTAGTGGCGTGTTGTTATGGCTCCATTTCATGTTTTTTTCTATCTTCCTCATCATCCCTAGCGTTACATAGACAAAGTTCTCCTTAGGGTGTGGGCTGTACTTAATAAGACAATTTTTTCTATATCTCTTAAGCTGGGGTTTCCAGGGAAATTCTTTCAATGTGTTGTTTTGTTCCATTTTTTATCATTCCAAGTGCACCTACTATCACTGGCACAACTTCTTGTTTTCAATTTCCACATTTTTTTTATTTCAATTTCCAGGTCTTTATATTTTGACAGTTTTTCAAATTCCTTGATTGCTATGTTACAATCCGCTGGACAAGCCATATCAATTAATAGACAAGTTTTCTCTTTCTGGTTTTTAACAATAATGTCTTGCCTATTCGCTTCAACTTTTCTGTCTGTGTAAATGGTGTAATCCCATAGAATGGTGACATCTATTTCTGTAACCGGTGCTGGGTGATGTTCATACCAGTGTTTGTTTGCAGATTTTCCATAATGTTTGCACATTATTATTATTATTATTATGTCATTTTTCATCATATTTAGATTTCTGCATTGGTCTCACTACCAACCAAGTCTGCGGGGAGACCTAAGGCAGGTAGTGGCGTGTTGTTATGACTCCATTTCATGTTTTTCTATCCTCCCTATCATCCCCAGCATTACATAGATAACGTTTTCCTTAGTGTGTGGGCTGTACTTAATAATACAATTTTTTGTATATCTCTTAAGCTGGGGTTTCCAGGGATTCTTTCAATGTGTTGTTTTGTTCCATTTTTTATCATTCCAAGTGCACCTACTATCACTGGCACAACTCTTGTTTTCAATTTCCACATTTTTTCTATTTCAATTTCCAGGTCTTTATATTTTGACAGTTTTTCAAATTCCTATTATTATTATTATTATTATTATTATTTTCTATGTATATTTTTTAGAGAAAATTTAGATCTTCTATGTATATTTTTTAGAGAAAGTAATAATGATTTTCAATAATATTCTTATTCCTGTAAATAATAGGGCTGCAGATCCTTCGTGTTCCGAAATAAAATCCTATAATTTAATCCAGATTTTACAATGATAGGAATAATAGTTTATGGATTCATTCTTGCTGGTTGATTTACTGTAAGCTATCTAGTTTTAGTTGTTCTTGGTTCTATTTGGCGTAAGTTTTTTTATAATGCTTTCATCATTATAAGGAAGCGAATTTTCCATCTCCTTTCAAAAAATAGCGTTTGCGACCTGATGAGCCATTGTCCTTTCAATGTCGGAAGAAAATGTACACTTTGCAGTAGACTGTAATTTATACATGTTCTAAATTATAATATATATATATATATATATATATATATATTTTATAAGCGTTTCACCCCGAGCAAGGCATGTCACTGCCACTACTGTGCAGGGGGCTACGTAGAGTGGAGAAAGGCTGATTAAATATAGGAAATGACAGAGGGTGGGTGATAGGTGGGTAAGGATACCGAGAATGAGGGTTGGGTAGATGAGAGTGTTGTGAGAATAGTTGGGAGTTAGTGTGATAGGAGGTGTCTATTGACCCTACATTTAAACACCTGGAGATTGTAACTGTCGGGAAAGCAGAGTTGTGGAAGGGAGTTCCACAGGCGGGAAGCGCGAGAAAAGAAGCTGTTGGAGTAGAATTTACGGTTACATCTTATTTGTTTAACTGTAAAAGGGTGGGACCTAGTTGCTAGTCTAGTATCTCGTGTAAATTCGTGCTTAGGCGGCACCAGTGATCTAAGCTCATCGGAGCAGAAGCCATGAAAGAACTTGTAGAAGAGGCACAGGGAAGCTACATCACGCCGGTGTGAGAGCGGCTGCAGCCGGTCTGCCAAGTCAGTATCAACCACGTTACAGATCCTCCTTTGTATTTTGCCAAGAAGCCCAAGGAGAGCAGCAGGGGCACCCGACCAGATATGGCAGCAATATTCAATACACGGGCGGATGGTAGATTTGTATATGTGCAGAATAGATTCAGGTGGGAAAAATTTCCGGGCCCTGCACAGGGAGCCGACTTTCATAGCAGCAGATTTGGCAATGGATTCAATATAGTCATTCCATTTGATATGCAATTGTTTTATATATGTTATAAACTAGTTTCTATTATTTGTCTAATTAGAAATTTATTTGTATCAGAAGTATTACTTAAGTGTTGATGCATGCCATCTTGAAATCATTTCGAATTTATTTTACATTTATTTAAATTTAATTTTCTTTTAATAGTTGTTTTTCCAAATGAAAAATATTCAAAAGTTCTACAATACAATTACAACTGTGTACTGGTCTAATTTAATTATAAACAAAAGATAACTAGTTCACTAATTATATATATATATAATATTATTAACTTTAGTAATTACAATACTAATAGTAACAGAACAAATAGTAACCGAATTAACTCTGCCAAAACTAGTACTAATTAAGCTATAATTTAAATCGTCTTGAACAAGCCATCGAGGATGAACTCTGAGGTAAAAGAAAGGGGACGTAAAAAAAGAAACAAACGAAGTCAGTCAGTCAGTTAAGTGCCATACGTGATACACGCTTGGGCGATCATGTCTCGAAAGAGACATGACTGACTGGGCAGAAGATTCTCCTGCAGTAGGTTGCCATTGCTTTCTGTGGTAGACTGGTCGCCAGCCAAGGCTATAGAACCCACAATCTGTCCTGCTATTTAACCCATAACTGGAAGGAATAGACGGATTAATACCTTTCCCAAGGATGTTTGCGCGTAAGTGAATGCAATGAATTCAGCTGGAATTCGAACTCGGCTCCCCGATTTCTCGGTAGGTTTATTGGCTCGTGCTTAGATTTTCTGTATATATATATATATATATATATATATATAACTCTCCTTTTATGCAACATATATATATAACTCTCCTATTATGTAACATTTTACTCTCCTTTTATGATATATATATATATTATAAATTATGTTTTAGAACATATACAATTTTTTTTTTATAATAAGTATTCACAGCTCTATACATCATATATCGAGCACTGTTTTAAATTAATGTTTTGGACGGTGAAAGAAATTTCTTTCTTCGTTCTGTACTCACTCGTATATATATATATATATATATATATATATATATATATATATATATATTCTGCTGTATCAAAAATACATTTTCAAACTCGGGGCAAGGCAGTAATGCCCCTGCTGCGCTGTTGACTACATATGAGGAGCGTGAAGAGAAAGAGGAACCGGTTACAGGGGGTGTTAGAGAATGGGTAAGAGAAGGATGGGAAGACTGGTGTGAAGAGAGCTACGTGAGAGTAGAGTGAAAATGGAGAAGAACAAGATACAGTGAGTGTTGGGGAAAGAATAAGAGAAGGATGGGAAGTCAATTGGATAAGAGATGGCAATTAAAGTTGCATTTAAACTCTTGGAGATTATAGCTATCAGGGAAGCAATTATACAGAAGGGAGTTCCACAGGCGGAAAGCACGAGAAAAGAAGCTAGTAGAGTAGAAGTTATCTGCTGCATTTGGTTGTTTTGAGTGTAAAAAAGTGGGATTTTGTTGCCAGTCTGGTTGCTTGAGTAAATTCATTTAAAGGCTCACCAGGGAGCTAATCACATCGGAGCAGAAGCCGAGAAAATATTTGTAGAAAAGACAGAGGTAATCCACATCCAGTCGGTAATCAAGTGAATGTAGTCGATGTGCCAGGTCGGTATCGATCACATTGCAGATTCAGTTCTGGATCATGTCAAGAACATCGAGATGAATACCAGGGGTGCCCGTCCAGATATGACAACAGTATTCAATGCATGGACGGATGGATGGTTGATCTGTATATGTGCAAGATGGATTTACACAGGAGAAAAAAATTCCTGGTCCGACACTGTGATCCAACCTTCCTTGCAGTAGATTTAGCTATTAATATTTGGCATGGCCGATCTTCAGAACTCCATAATAATTTCCCACCAAATATATATATATATATATATATATATATATATATATATATATATATGATGGTGGACATATGTATAGTATTACTATTCAGGTGTTCATAAAACAGTGCTCTACGTATGAACAGAGCTATATATATATATATATATATAGTGTATCGAGGCAGCAAGTAATTTTCTAAACATATACCGTTAAATATAAGAGACAATGAATGTCTATAATGTTTAATCATGAGCCGTTCTAAACGTCGTATTTTTGCTTTAATTTCAGTTGAAAATAAAGACAAAAATTCTCCAACATTTGGATAATTATTTATTGATTTTCTTCTAAGCTTTCGGCTCACATGAGCCATCTTCAGAGAAGTTGTTTAGACTGAAATATTATAACATCAACCATCACCGACGATTTTATTTTGTGTTGACATAAAACTCCGCTTGGCAACGGCAATAGTTACCAAAAATAATAAACGCAGTTCTTAAATTTGCGATGCAGTTTTATGACGTCACACCGCGTGATAGCGCGAAATGACAACAAAACCATATATATATATATATATATATATAATGAATTATTTTGAACATTATTTTTACCGATACTCGTATTTAAGTAGATATTCTGTTTTTAATTAAATAGTATTTTTATATTTATCGGCCTGATTATTTACGATAAATTTTTATTACGAAAATGTGTGCTATCCAGCAGGATTCGAACCTGCGTCCCCTATTACATAGGGAAGCATACCATTTGATCTGGTACCGTCTTGACCACTCGACCATGGATAACCTCAATATAATTCATTACAAATTGTCGGTTACTTATAACCAAGTTTTGTATATATATATATATATATATATATATATATATATATATATATATATATATATATATATATATATATATATATATATATATATATATATATATATATATATAACATAGTACACGTGGCATACAATTCAGGTAAATTCCTATAGAGACGAACTCAAGAGAAATCAATGTTAAATTCATTTATTTAATTTCACAGAATAGTATTTTTTATAAAAGATTTTAGATTATTACAATAGGTAATACATATTTCACTGCGTCCTGATGTTATTATCGTGGCTCGTCCGGCCAAAATGGTACAACAGTTGGTCCTCAAAATATCCCCCACCCAAAAAAAAAAGTTTTTTCTTTTATTTAATTTTACATAGACGCTCACATGTCTATATTAGAATAGACATTTGTAACGGTTATTTACGAAAATGTCTCGCTCATTAAAAAAAGAACCCCAAAGAAAGAGGAAAGCCAGCATAAAGAAAAGATACACGATTGATTAATGTAAAGAAGAGAAAAAAAGGGGAAAAAGGGGAAAAAAAGAGCAAAAAAGAAAAAATAGCAAAAAAGAAAAAAGGCGAAACAGAAAAAACTGAATGGAAAACAAGAAGAGAAAAAGAAAGGACAAAGAGATACAATAAAAGGAAATACAGTATCACGAGAAATAAATGTTGACACCATTTATTGTAATAGCGTCTCAAACCACCTAACTGTTCTCTTAGAGAAAAACATATTTCAAATTTACTGGGATATATTTACGGTACAAAAAAAAACGAAAAATTGTACATCATAATTCGAATACAATTTGAAAAGGTAACTACTCTTACTATTAATTTTAAAAATTAATGCTAATTTTTAAAAAATATTGTTAAAATAATTAAAAATACTAACATTAATATAGAAATAGGAAATATTTGATGAAACCTAACAGAAGGAGGAAATACTCAAAAAGAAGGAGCATAAATGCGTACCTGTTGATTGAATCTGTCACAAGTTTCCCAAAGAGCACACCGCAGGTTTTGAAGTCAGAGTTGTTCCCCTAGACCGTTGACCACCCAAGACTATAGCACGCAATCTGTGCTGTTATTTAGCTGGAGGGAGGGGGTGAAGAGAGATTCATAAATTTTCCAAGGGTATAAACAGCTAAGTGAATGTAATGAACTTGACTGGAATTCGAACTTACCTCTCTGATTCCTCAATCGCAGCAGATATTCATGAATTTACTGTGCCTCTTCTCATTCTCTCTCTGTCTCTGTCTCTATATGTATGTACTTATATATATATATATATATATGTATATATATATATATATATATATATATATATATATAAGCATGCGATTTAGATATATAATAATCCAAAGGAATATCCTGTACATAAAGTGGTAGGATAACTATCAAAGAGAGCTCTAAATATATATGTATATAAATACATGTAGAGCGGAATTATAGGCCTAATTTTTACACACACACACACACACACACACACACACACACACATATATATATATATATATATATATATATATACTAGCAGTATAGCCCGGCGTTGCTCGGTTGTAAGGAAAGCTTTAAAACTTATCCATGGTCCTGGAGCTCAGACTCTGTGGACGTTGACACGAAAGACTGAAAAGCAATAGTTTTTTCCTGTTAAAGCGAAACCGTAGACTGAAAGAAAAATGAATGGATGTAACTCAAATTTTGATTTCCTGCTATTGATATCAAATAAGTTTTTTTGTCGTAAACTAATTTTGAAGGCTAAATAAGTCCTCTGAGTCCATGGTATCATGTCTGAGACAAAGAACTACAAAGAAAACTTCTAAGAAAGCCACGTTTCGCCGGTGAGAGAGCGACTGCAGTCGACCTGCCAAGTCGGTATCAATCATATTACAGATTCTCCGTTGGATTTTGTCAATAACCCCGAGGTGAATAGCAGGGGCACCCGACCAGATGTGGCAGCAGTATTCAATACACGGGCGGATGGTAGATTTATATATGTGCAGGTAGATTTAGTAAATTTTCGTTTTAGGCTTTTCCCCCTTTAAATTTATCCAAAATAGCATTATTTCTGTGCAAATGTATATGCTGAACTCAAACCAACAATTAGTTATTGAAGAAACCTACCTTTATTGATCTGAACGCCCAGAAAAAAAATTAAACTTCATCTCGCTCATTTTGTCTCCCGTAACTCTAACGCAGTCATGTAATTAACTTCTGAATGACTTTCGGCGTAGGCAACAAATTCCAGCCTATTTTCGGCCTATTTACTTCCTTTTCTGAAATGTCCGCCTATTTCCTTCCTGTAATGAAAATAATACGCGATTTTTTTTCTACTACTTTCATGACAGGAAGTAAATAGGCGGAAATTTCAGTAAAGGAAGTAAATAGGCTGAAATTTGTTGCCTACGCCGAAAGTCATTTTGCGGTTAATTACATGACTTCGTAAGAGTTACGGGAGACAAAAAGTGCGAGATGAAGTTTAATTTTTTTCGGGACGTTCAGATCAATAAAGGTAAATTTCTTCAATAGCTAATTGTTGATTTGAGTTCAGCATATACATTTGCACAGAAATAATGCTATTTTGGATAAATTAGAAAAGAGAAAAGCCTTCGGGACCTAAAACGAAAATTTACCGTAGATTTCTTGACTAAAACAAAGAAAGAAACGCGTGGAAGAAAGAAAATAAAAAACAAGCTGAGAAAAAATTGTAAAGAGAGAAAGAAAGAAAGAAAAATGGTTGTCAGAAAAAAAAGTCGGTGGCAGCCAGAATACAATTGACATTAAAACATAATATAAATTGCTTGAACTCCAGGGGTAGCTGTGCTCCCAGGCAGTCCCCCACCTTCGGGAGGGGACTAGAGTTAATCGCTGGTGCCTGAGGCGTCACCGAAACGGGAAGTGCCGAGAGGAATTCAACAATTTTTGTCCCTATCGCATGTTCAAGTGAGACTTCCTCTCTAAACTCGGACTTATGCCCCTATTCCGTTCAAGCTGACGTTCGAATTAATACCGCCGTTGATTTTACTGTCTGTTGAAAGCATGAACCAGTGTTTAATTAACTCATTGGTGCCAAACTAAAACTAAACATTTTCTACTGACAATTCGGTCAAAAGACGATTGATAGATTTGGGGGGGTACCTCTCTTGTAACAGAAAAAATTGCTCTTGAGAGAGATAGATAGATAGATAGAGAAACAGTGAGAGAACATACAGATAGAGAGAGAGAACAGATAGAGAGAGAGAAAGAGAGAGAGAACAGATAGAGAGACAGACAGAGCGAGAACAGATAGAAAGACAGACAGAGAGAGAACAGGCAGACAGAGAACAGAGAGAGACAGACAGACAGAAACAGACAGACAGAATGAAAGAACAGCCAGAGACAGCAAGAGAACAGACAAACAGCAAGAGACCAGATAAACAGACAGACAGACAGACAGACAGAACAGATAGAGAGACAGACAGAGAGTGAACAGATAGAGAGACAGAGAGAGAGAGAACAGACAGACAGAGAACAGAGAGAGAGAGACAGACAGACAGAAACAGACAGACAGAATGAAAGAACAGCCAGAGACAGAGAGAACAAAGAGACAGCAAGAGAACAAACAGCAAGAGACCAGATAAACAGACAGACAGACAGACAGACAGAGAGAACAGATAGAGAGACAGAGAGAGAGAGAACAGACAGACAGAGAACAGAGAGAGATAGACAGACAGACAGAAACAGACAGACAGAATGAAAGAACAGCCAGAGACAGAGAGAACAAAGAGACAGCAAGAGAACAGACAAACAGCAAGAGACCAGATAAACAGACAGACAGACAGAGAGAACAGATAGAGAGACAGACAGAGAGAGAACAGATAGAGAGACAGACAGAGAGAGAACAGACAGACAGAGAACAGAGAGAGACAGACAGACAGAAACAGACAGACAGAATGAAAGAACAGCCAGAGACAGAGAGAACAAAGAGACAGCAAGAGAACAAACAGCAAGAGACCAGATAAACAGACAGACAGACAGAGAGAACAGAACAGACAGAATCAGTGGATATATCGATATTGATCCTAAACTTACATCTGAATAACGAAGTGAAAGTGAAGGCTGAGCGATGCTATAATTTAAGAAAATACTAAAGCACAATATTAAAAATGATCTTTAAAAACATTAACTAATATTGTTGCTGTATTGATACATGCCCAATACAAAAAAATTATTAGAATTTCATTCATGAAATTAGAATTTCATCCGGAAAACATACAGAATCGCAGATTATATCAGAAACTCTTTAAGAAATGTATCATTTTTCATCTTGCCTTCAGAAAATTGTTTTTTCTGTGGCCGAGGCGGTTAAGGTACGAAGCAATAATATATATACCATTATATATATATATATTTTTTTTTTTCTGGTGTGATTATTATTGTGTTTAGTTACTCTAGGTTTTTCTTTTTTTTTTTTTATCAATAACGTGTTTTTTCCCCATTGGTGTCTTCAATATTTTTTTGTCATGTGGTTGCGAAGTATCTATAAATTACCGCTTTGCTTCCGCCTACACAAATATAGGGTAAGTATGAAAACACCATCCTTAAAAAAAGTGCTCAATACCAAGTAGACCAAATAATATGTATTTAGAATTTAAAAGATAAATATGTCATAATATCGCTACAAAAGTAGCCATTTTGTTTCGACACTGCTTATGCCTTATCAAGTGATGAGTTGTATTTCAAGATGAAGTGTTTTATTCTTCAAATTAGAAATTAATCGAAAATCAGAAAAATTTAAAAAAAGACAAATTAGAAATTATGATATTCCCAAATAAAGACGAACTGTTAAATGAATGAATAGGATTAAATGCATCCACTGATGTGCAGGGGGCTACGTAATAGTGAAAAGATTGGAAAAGAGAAAGCCGTAAACCACATCCTAATCAGGAAACAAGGGATGAGCCTCTTCACCTGTTCAATAGACGTGGGTGGAGTGTGAACCGGGCGATAGTTTAGTCTATCTACTCCAATTACCCATGAAATTGTAGAACATCTAAAATTTTTCTAGATTATACATATATATATATGTGTGTGTGTGTGTGTGTGTGTGTGTGTGTGTGTGTGTGTGTGTGTGTGTGTATTAAGTTGGGATGAGTCACAGACAGACCAACGCCAAAAAGGTGTAGGAGGATAAGGCAAGGCTTCCATAATGATTACATAATATTTCCTTGGCTGACTCGATCCATACATTGTATTACATTATCATGTGTACCCAACACGACTTGCCGACAAACCAATGATTATAGTTTTCTCCGCAAATTTTTATGCAACGCTTTCCAGTTGACGAATATCATTCGTCTGCATTAACTCCATCGTATTGTTATAACCTTACGCGACAGAAGGCAGATTTTAATATCTCATTGAATTGTATAACATTTCTCGAATACAGCCATGCATGGATCCTACTTTAGTAGCGGCTGCCCACCAATGTCGTCTTCATTTTATTATAACGAAACCAATATTCATTACCAATGATCATTCTTCACAGGAAAACGGTTGATACCAAGTCTACTTTTCAATAGCCAGCATAGATCAGTCATGACATTGATTAAGTTGGAAAATAGTCAAATGATAAGAGACCCATTAAATCCATTGAGCAAATGGAGACACGTTTTCAGATTCATGAACATCTTTCCTGATCGAAAGACGAGAAAATTTATAATTGATGATGTGGAATCAACACCATCACTTGACACGACAAAAGAAATGTTGAAACAAAATAGCTAATTTGTATGTAATAACATAAAGTAGAAATTTTTAATATGTATATACGAAATGGATTAAATGTGTCATATTTTTCATTTTTTTGTTTAAACATTATTTTTAATGGATACTCATATTTGAGTAGCCGCTCTTTTTTTTCATTTATTAAACAGTATAATTATCTACATCTACTGGCTTGAATAATCGAAAAATCTTGTTAGGAAAATATACGTTTTCTGGGTTGGATTCGAACCTGCGCTCTCTAGTCATTAGGTCCCACATGACATAGGCAGCACGACCATGTAGGATCTTACGATCAGCTGAGGCTCGATTTGTGCATTTGAACATAGTTTTTGTCGATTCTCGAAATATCAACCTCGGCGGGTCATTTATTGCCAACTAAATTTTATTTATTGCTCGTAATACCCTTTTCTTTCAACAATTTGTTGTTATTTTTATAACAGTTTTGTGTCTAGTAATACTTTTTTATCGATTATCAAGATTCATTGGGATTTGTTTTTAAGGGCAGGGTCCCCAAGTTATTTAACCCGTAACTTTAGGGAAGAGACGGATTAATACCTTTCCCAAGGGTACCAGTGCTTAATTGAATGGAGGGTATTCAACTGGAATTCGAACACAGCTCACCGATTTCTCTTTCCGAGCCGATATCCACTGCAACACAACGCACATCCGTCACTGTACGCTTACAGCCCGGTGGTATTCCCAAGGCGGTCACCCATTTAAGTACTGACCAGGCTCAACTTTGCTTAACTTCAGCGATTGAGCGAGAACCGATGTATTCAATGTGATATGGCTGTAAGCCTGGTATACTAATGTAAAAGACAATTCCTTTACGAAACTTTTACGAAATAGATTAAATCTGACATATTTTTTTAATTGTTTATTTAAAAATTATTTTTTAATGAATGCTCTTTCATTTTTATTTTTTTTTTTGTTTTGATTTCATTTTTGAATAGTATATTTAATTATTTCTACGGGCCTGAATAATCGACAAACTTTTATTAGGAAAATATGAATCCTCCGGTACTCAGATATGAGAATCCATTAAAAACATTTTTAAACAACATATATATATATATATATATATATATATATATGTATGTGTGTGTGTGTGTGTGTGTGTACCTATTTAAGCATTATATGATCCCACTATATCTATATATATATATTAGATATCTATGTAGTAGTAAAATAATCTATTGTTCAATAAAAAAAAAAATAAAATAAAATCCAACCTCTTGATTAAATAGCAGGAGTTTTATGTCAACACAAAATAAAATCGTCGGTGATGGCGGATGTTATTGTGTTACCGTCTTGGTGACCACTCTAAAGATGGCTCATGTAAGCCAAAATCTTAGAACCAAATTAATAAAAAAATTATCCAAATTATCCAAATGTTGGAGAATTTTTGTCATTATTTTCAACTGAAATTAAAGCCAAAATACGACGTTTAGAGAGGCTCATGATTAAACATAATAGACATTCATTGTCTCTTATATTTAACAGTATATGTCTAGAAAATTATTTCCTGCCTCGATAAACTATATATATATATATATATATATATATATATATATAGGTATAGGTTTCCAGTCCGTAAACGGTGAGCATAATTCAACAAGATTACCTTAATATAAAATATTAATTGGTAAATCCATAGAGAGAGCTTGATGGGTGTTAACCAGAGCGATATAAAGTTTATAAAGGAAAACTCAAGACATCATTTCAATTGGTTATAAACTATAGCTCATTTAAATGAGTTTAATTAGCTCATATCATCAGACCTTACAATATACCTTCCATCTGGGACAAAATTCTTGCCGGAATGAGTCTTTTCTTAAAATGAAGAGAGAGATAACAATAAAATAATTGGATCTGTCTGGAACAACTCAAATTAGCATGCACTTATTGACGGCGTATATATATATATATATATATATATATATATATATATAAGCCGTCAATAAGTGCATGCTAATTTTTATATATCTATTTCTTATTATTATTTAATCATCACCCCAAGCAAGACAGGGCCGCCACTAGTGCGTAGGGGTTACAGTGAAAAAAAAAAGGGTATTGAGGAAAGAATAAAAAATGAATGGGATTCAAAATAATATAAGATGACAACTGAGATTGTATTTAAATTTTTGGTGATTATAGCTATCATGGAAGCAAGTGAACGGCAGGGGATTCCATAGACGGGATGTGCGAGAAAAGAAACTGTTAAAATAGAAGGGTAAGAACCTAGATGGCAATCTAGTAGCAGACTTAAATTTATGTGGCGTGAGCACCAGGGAAAAATTATCATCAAAGCAGTTGCCATGAAAATACAGAGGGAAGCCACATCACATCGGCGAGAAAGTTACTAAAATCGAGATGCCAAGTCAGGATCGATTATGTTGCAGATTTTTCTTTGAATTTTGTTAAGAAACTCCAAATAAATAGCAGGAGCACTCGACCAGATGTGCGTTGTGGTACAGTGGATATCGGCTCGGAACGAGAAAACAGGGAGCCGAGTTCGAATTCCAGTTGAATCCATTGTATTCACTTACGCGCAAATATCCTTGGGAAAGGTATTAATCCGTCTTTTCCTTCCAGTTATGGGTGAAATAACAGGACAGATTGGGTTCTATAGCCTTGGTCGGCAACCAGTCTACCGCAGAAAGCAATGGCAACCTACTGCGGAATAATCTTCTGCCCAGTCAGTCATGTCTCTTTCGAGACATGATCGCTCAAGCGTGTATCACGTATGGCACTTAACTGACTGACTCGACCAGATATGGCAACAGCATTCAATGCACGGACGAATGGTAGATTTATAAATATGCAAAATGGATTCTGACGAGAACATCGAGATGAATAACAGGAGCACCCGACCAGATATGGCAACAGTATTCAGTGCATGAACGAATGGTAGATTTATATATGTGCAAAAGGGATTCTGAAGAGAAAAACTTCCTGGCCCAACACAGTGAGCCGACCTTTATAACCTTGGATGTGCTTTAGGTACATGAATATGAATGTGGTACAGTGGATATGGGCTCGGAACCACTAATCAAATTCGAATTCCATTTGAATACACTACATTACATTCACTTAGGTGCAAATATCATTCGGGAAAAGTACTAATCGGTTTCTAGCTACGGGTCAAATGAAAAAATGACGAGATGAACAGCAGGAGCACCCGACCAGTTATGACAACAGAATTCAATGCACGGTCGAAAGGTAGATTTATAAATATGCAAAATGGATTCTGACGAGAACATCAAGATGAATAGCAGGAGCACTCGACCAGTGATGGCAACAGTATTCAATGCACAGACGAATGGTAGATTTATAAATATGCAAGATGGATTCTGACAAAAAAAAACAGAACTTTTGGGCCCGACACAGAGACCCAGCCTTCCTAGCAGTGGATGGCAGCTACAGATCCGACATATTCTTTCCACTTTAGGTCTTTTGAAAATGTTAGGCCTAGGACGTGCAGTGTGTTGCTTTAAAGAAGACAAGCATTAGCCATGCTCATGGCTAGTAGGAAAGTTTCTTTGTGGTGGTTAAAGAAATTTCTTTCTTAATGTCTGGGATGATGAGTTATTATTATTTACATGCATCTTCATCCTTGTTGTCATCACAATTTTTTGAACGTCGCGTTTTCTTCCGGCCTTCATCAGGTTTATTTCGATCTGGGTAACAACAACAAACATGAGTCAGTATGAGACATGCATATAAATAGTGTACATATGTTTTCTAGCTATTATTAATAAAACTTCTTGTTAGTATCTGGAAGTTCATTAAACACAGAAAATTTATTCGTTGTTTATTTAGTATTTTCAGCGATCATAGGCCGAAACGAGTTGCGAGTATAACAAGACTAGGAGTATAGCCCGGCGTTGCTCGGGTGTAATGAAAGCTCTAAAACTAATCCATGGTCCTGGAGCTCAGGCTCTTTGGACGTTGGCACGAAAGACTTAAAAGCAATAGTTGTTTCCAGTTAAAGCGAAACCGTAGACTGAAAGAAAAATGAATGGATGTAAGTTAAATTATGATTTCCTGCTATCGATATAAAATAAGTTTTTTCGTCGTAAACTGAATTTTGAAGGCTGAATAAGTCGTCTGAGTAAATGGTATCATGGCTGAGACTAAGAACTACAATTATACCTACTTAGAGCCAAACCCAAAGCAAAAACTAAATTAAGAGGGCTGAAAAACTGATTTTGATCAGACCTGGTAGGATACCGGGGTATCGATTTCCAATATCGGAGTCAAATAAGTCATCCAAGGATAGAACTGCAACCTTGAAACTTCTGAATATCGTTTCTTATGTCTTTGTCTATGAGTGTATCAAATTTGATTAAAATCGGACTACTTCCATAACCTGATTTTTTCGATTAACGATGTTCGATATTTATCGGGGGTACCTCGACACAAAACCTAGCTAAGAATACTGGCAGACGCTTATAGTACAACTGCGTAAACTTTCAAGAAAATCGGTTCAGCCGTTTCGGAGTCTATAGGTAACGGACACAAACACACACATACACATACACACACACAAAGTTCCATTCATAAATAAGTTTAGATAAGCGTTCAAATTCAAATATTAAGTCGTATAAGTTTTAATTTTTGGCTCAATCGAAATTTCACTGTTTATAAAGAAAGCCTTTCTCATTTAAGAAATAGCTTCTTTTTTTTTGAGTCACCAATATCATCTAATCAGTCAGTTAAGTGCCATACGTGAAACACGCTTGGGCATCATGTCTCGAAAGAGACATGACTGACTGGGCAGAGGATTATCCCGCAGTAGGTTGCCATTGCTTTCTGCGGTAGACTGGTTGCCAGCCAAGGCTATAGAACCCACAATCTGTCCTGTTATTTAACCCATAACTGTAAAGAAGAGATGGATTAACACCTTTCCCAAGGGTATTTGTGCGTAAGTGAATGCGATGAATTCAATTGGGATTCGAACTCGACTCCTCGATTTCTCGTTCCGAGCCGATATCCACTGGATCACAACGTACATCCCAATCATCTAATCATTTTATGTATAAATGTAAGCGTTCGCTGTGTGTGTGTGTGTTCTCTCGTTAACCCATATCTCTATATTTCCGATGTACAGTCTCTTTCTGGAAGCAGATTACGAGAAATAATTGAACCGTCTTCTAATAAAATATATCTCTCCAAATAAACTTCGTTTAACTATGATTTTGTTATCATAAGAAAAGTCTTTTGAAAAATCTTCGATTGAAAATAAAATATCACCCCCGCTAATTTTCCAAGTTCTCTTCTCTAATCATTTGAATCATCGGTGTTTTTTTTTCTTATTTTTTAAGATTTACTAACTAAAAGTTTGTGGCACGAAAATAGATCACAAAACGAAGGACGCTGTGGAGATTTGTAATCGCCCACTTCCCAAAAAGACGTTAAATTGTTTCCAGAAAGAGAATATAGAAAATATGGTGGAGGAATTAAGTAAGGAATTAAGTAAGTGGAGGAATTAAGTAAGGAATTAAGTAAGTGGAGGAATTAAGTTCTGTGGAATATCCAGTGAGGCACTTGGCAGATTGACAAATTCATTGAATTTTATATTCCCCGAAATTTTAGGGCACATTTTGTGAAACAGATTTCAGCAATTAAGTTTTTATCTATCTATCTATCTATCTATCTATCTATCTATCTATCTATCTATCTATCTATCTATCTATCTATCTCAGTCTATTCCTATCTATCTATCTATCTATCTATCTATCTATCTATCTATCTATCTATCTATCTCAGTCTGTTCATATCTATCTATCTCAGTCTGTTCATATCTATCTATCTCAGTCTGTTCATATCTATCTATCTCAGTCTATTCATATCTATCTATCTATCTATCTATCTATCTATCTATCTATCTATCTATCTATCTATCTCAGTCTGTTCATATCTATCTATCGCAGTCTATTCATATCTATCTATCTATCTATCTATCTATCTATCTATCTATCTATCTATTAGAATAATTTTTAGACATTCTACAATTTCATGGATAATACGTATTTCGCAACAGGAAAAAGCTCCTCGTCAGACCCAAAAGATACAGCAGTTAATAATATTCAAAATAATCCCGAAAATAATTACACACAGACACTCATGTGCCCATATCTAGAATAGACATTTGTAACTGTAATCTACAAAAACAATTCCTCGCTCATTCAAAAAAAAAAAAAAACAAAGAGAGAAAGAAAAAGAAAAATATTGACAATTGATAAATAGAGAGAAGAGAAAGAAAAAGAAAAGAAAGTGAAAGAGAACGGAACAATATAAAGAGGAATTAAAATTTACGTTTTAGATCGACATCAGCGTCTATTGCAATTCATTTGCTTTCTTAGAAAAAAGACATGTAAATTTAACATTAAAATTTAGTATTAAATATAATGGGATATATTTACGGTTAAAATAAATTGTAAATAATATATATATATATATATATATATATATATATATATTATTTAACACTGATAAATCTCACCGTAAACCCACTAATAAAAATCCCTCCACACTCAATTATATTAGTGAATGCCCCCACTATTACAAAATAGCCATTATAAAAAATCTATTATATCGTGCAAAAATCAATTCATCTACAAATCAGATCTTCCACAGTGAACTAAAAAACATAAAACAGACACTCATCAATAATAATTTTCCCAACTACATAGTTGATGAACAAATACGTTATTTTCTTAAAAAGCTTAACATGGAAAAACCAACACATGATACTAGCCCAACCAATCCCAAACATATCACTCTCTTATACCGTAGCCAGATGCACTCCAACTACCAACTAGATGAAAATATCCTTAAAAATCTCATAAATACGAATATTTCTCCGACAGACTCTAACAAAAGAATTAAGTTTATTATTTACACTAAATCCACTACATCCAATTCATTCGTTCGCAACGACTCTTCCCCCACCGTTAGTGATTTGCAAAAAACCAATGTAGTTTATAAATTCATATGTCCATTTAGAGAATGTATCTCTAGCAACCTAAATAATATCTACATTGGCCACACTACAAATTCGCTTTCACGGCGTCTGACATTGCACTTAAATGAAAATTCAAATATATTCCGACATTTAAAACAACACGCTTATCAACGCACACTTCTGAGAAAAACGCTCGTTGATAACACGAACATACTTATAATAAAAATAATAAGCAGAAACTAAAAATCCTGGAAGCAATCTACATTAAACAATTTAAACCTGGTTTGAATACGATAAATTTTGGTATTTCCAATAACGTACTCAAATGCCTGTAATCAGATCAGGGACCACAACGCCACTATTTTGTCACTGTCTTCGGACATCCGCCACGGTAGGGATGGTCTTATATTTTCAATTAAATTCTCTTTATTGTTAATAACTTAAATGTTCTATGTTTACTGTGTGTTAATATTTACTCTTTGATAATGGCTTATGTGAGCCGAAAGCTTAGACCCGATGAAAAAAATAAACAATTACTGTGACTTTTTGTTGTCTTTCAACGATATCACCATCAAGTATATCAGACGGTACGAATGGAATCCTACACAAAATTAATAGACAAAACTTGTCTATATTATTCAATGAAACCTGCATTAATGAAAATATGCTGCCAAAATACACACAATTTATATATATATATATATATATATATATAGAGAGAGAGAGAGAGAGAGTTAGTTTTTTGGCTATAATTAAATAGAGTAGTATTAAAAATGTTAAATATATTTATAATGTAGAGTTTTGAATATTTTTCATTTGGAAATGAGTTATTTCCGCAACCTAGGTTTCAACATTTCGGTAACTTCAGGCGATTGAAAATAACTGATTTTTCCGTTTTTCAAACACATGCACAGGGTTTTTTTTACGAATGCACGACTGGAATTTTCAGATAACTGAAAATTTTCAAAATTAACGATTTTACAACACTTTCATCCATGTTTGTAAGATCCTAGTATGCATTTAAATACATTATTACATCCGGAAATAATTTCTGATCTTTCAGTTAGTTATGTCTTTTTTCGTTCTGGCAAAATCTGCAGACATTGCTACCTTTGTATGGTTTGGCTATTTTCACTATGTTTCAAGTTATATCAGGGTATTTTCCATTTTTAATTTAATTTCCACGCGTGTTTAGCCAGTTTGGTACAATATTTGAGGTTTTCCAGTTTAAATGTAGATTTATGATTATTCCATCTATTTTTAAATCTGTCTTTAGTAGACCTCAAATATGTTTTTCTTTGTCCATCTATGTCAATCTATGTTATGAACCACTGCTTTGTAAATAACCTCTTCTGTTTACAAAATTAACTATATATATATATATATATATATAAACCCGGATAAAACAATTCCCGACAAGAAACCACTCCCTTACGTTGAACTTGCGGTTATGAACTTATGAAAGCGTTAACCGTTAAGCTCTCAGTCAAAATAAAAGCTCAAAACCATAGTAGGGTAACCGGCTGATATTCCCTGCCTATGGAATACTCTCAATATATTTCTTGAATAACCCTTCCCTAATTTTGAAAATTTGTGGTAGTTTAAAAATATTCAATTTAACAAAAATAAATATATAAAAAATCGTTGCTTAAATATTGCTTAAAAATATTTACATTTTTTTTTTGACTAAATGAATTTAACATAAAATAAAAATTATTTTTTTGTTTTACTGAAATTAGAAATACAAAAACTATTACACTCTCAGTCCAGAAATTTTCGAAGAATATTTCAAAAATATAGCCATTTAACTTTAGAGAAAAAACTGCATTAATGCCACACGAATTACAGACAGTCGATTTCCTGCATGAAATATTTAGCGAAAAAAAAAGCTTTGTTTTTTTAAATTTTATTTTCTGAAGTATGAAAAATAAAAAAGACTTAAATAATTAAATTAACTATTGGCACTTATTTTTTTACATATTTTGTTTTAGTTTGAAAACATATTTCAAAATTACGGGAAAAAATATCCAGTTTGTTGACCAAATAAATTTTTAGAACGTCGGAATAAAAAAAAAGCTCACTTTTTTTTAATTAAAAAATATCTTAGTTGCGTTTGGCACGTGTGATATGATTTCTGTGACGTAATTTAGCAAATATCTTAGATCTTAGATGCTTTACAGAGCAAATGTAAACAATCGGCTCCATTGGCCATGAATTGCGAAAGGGAAAATTACTGAACGTAAACTTAAAAAGTATGTGTCGACCTGGCTTCCCTGTAGATATGTGTCCTTAGAAATTTTGAATGTCGAAGCTTAAAAAAAGTAGGCGTGCATAGAAAACAGTCACACACAGACTCACGGATTGCTTTTTATATATATAGATAATATATAATTTATACCTCTGGTATAAATCGTGCACTATTTTATTAACATCAGCTCTCAATGTGCGATATCTATCTATCTATCTATCTATCTATCTATCTATCTATCTCTCTCTCTCTCTCTCTCTCTCTCTCTATATATATATATATATATATATATATATATATTTATGTATGAATATGTCAGCTCTATCACTGATATTGAGCGCTTTCAAATAAGTACCATGCATATATAATAAATAAATAATATAATATATGACAAATTGTATATATGTATTGATATTTATAATTATATACATACACACACTTTTCATATATATATATATATATATATACATATATATATGCATATATATATATATATACATATATGTACATATACATATATAAACATATATATACATATATATACATATACATATATATACATATATATACACTCATATATATATCTACATATACATATATATATACATATGCATATACATATATATATTTTTTTTTTTATAAGCGCCGAAAGTGTAAGGCTAAGGAGGCGTAGTATTTTACTCTCTGGGAGGCTAGCCTGTCCCATGCTAATGGGAGGTAGATGCGATTGTCTATGGTGGTTAGTTGATAACAGCTTCGTTTTAGAGGCATTGAAATTTACTAGCCATTTCCTACCCCAGGCCACTAAGGATTGGAGGTCCTTCTCAAGTACGGCAGCGAGGTTCACTTTGTCGTCCACACCTGGTTTTTGATCGATGCGAGATTAGATTGTTGTGTCATCGGCATACATGCCAACTTGGGATCTAATGGCGTGGGGGAGATCATTAATGTAGATCAGAAAGAGCGTGGGACCTAGGATAGAACCTTGAGGGACGCCCGCGTTCGTATGGTAGTTTTGGGAGGCATGCCCATTTAATACCACCTTCAATGTGCGGTTAGAGAGGAATGACTAGAAGAGATCAAACAAATGTCCAGTTATCCCGTAGCTCCGCAGTTTGCACAAGAGGCCAGCATGCCAGACCCTGTCGAACGCTTTGGAGATATCCAAGGCAACGGTTCGGGCTTCGCCATTCTTGTCAAGTGCCCGGTATATGTACGCGGTAATGGTCGTTAGCATATCAGCAGTAGACCTGGTGAAGCGAAACCCGTACTGTTTGTCAGAGAGAAGCCTGTTGGCCGTGAGATGCTGAATCACCTCAGCTTTATATTTCTGCTGCATCCTGTATTTGTTTTAATCATTTCACCCCAAGCAAGGCAATAAAACTACTATAGGGCAAGGATCTTAATGAGTGCAATAGAATATGAGAAAAATATCCTATTAATGAGAGAATACAATAAACGAAAGTGGAATTAGGATGACATTAAGATGAAGATTCATATTGTATTTACATTTTTGGATCAAGTTTGGCAGCGAAGTAAGAAACCTGAAGAGAAACTGTTAGCATAGATCTCACGGTTATATCTGGTCATTTCAACTGCACAATTTTGGGACTTAGAAATTTAGTACTGAGCTTATATTTAGAAAAACTAGGTACCTTAGAGCAGTGCTTCTCAAACTATCCAATGTGGCGGACCGGTAGATTTTTTTTTTTCAATGGGACCGGCAAACAAAGCAAACCAATCCAGCTGAGTAAGAGGGGGGGAGGGGGGGGGGGGCTGTGAACCCCGAATTTTTTTTTTTTTTGAGATATGTACTATTTTACGGACATTTTGAGACTATCAGTAATAAACATGAGGACATGATATCTTGTTCATTCTAAGGGCAGTTATCATTGACGTAACAATTCTTCCCAGGGTGCCATTGACCGGTACCATATTTGTGCTATATTAGTTATGCCCACTGGTTTCGAGGGTGTATATATATATATATATATATTTTTAAAAATCCAGAAAAAATATTTAAAGTTAATATTAATACTTCGTAAGCAATTTTAATTTAATAAAAGACATTAATCTTTTAAAAAATCACTAAAAAACAAAAAAACAAAAAACAGTATGTTGTGGATTTGGGGTTAGATCCGATAAATACACAACGCAGAGTAATACGGTAGAAAACGCAATATACTGAAGAGGAATATGTACAGAGAATGTTAGTAGAAACGTCGTACAATACGGTTAGTCGAATACGAAATAATACGAGACGTGAGACTTGGCAATGTTTGCCTCAAGGCTACATTGCTGGGATACACTAACACTGTAGTTCACAAATGACTACTAATATATAGAGTCTTAGGAAGAGTCCATATTAGTGTAAACAGAGAAGGTGCCCCAACACAGTGAAACAAAATATTAATTTTAATTAATTTAAGACGTATTTAAAATATATGATATGTATATATCATGGATATATGAATGGAACAAAGTCTGATGCGTATTCAGTTCACTGTTTTGCTGTTCATTATATCGCATTCGTTAGTTGAATAGCAATAACTTTTAACATGAGTGAGTAAAGGAACAATGTAGCCATAATAATATAAAACTAAAATGAAAATTTAATTAAAAAAGCAAAACAAACGAAAACGAGTCAAATATCCTGGCAGTTTCTCGTGGAATAAAGTTTTACTATTATTTCTTTCTTTTCTGGAAAATCTCCGCGTCTCAGCAGACGATGGCTCGCGTACCGGCGACGGTACGCGTACCACACATTGAGTAGCACTGTCTTAGAGGAAAGTAATATTTATTTTGAAAATGAAAAATGCACAGTTCCAAATGGTTGATGGTGAAAGGCTTAGAGGTAAGTTCATCAGAATAATTACCATGAAAGTATTTATAGAAATGGCACAGATAAACTACATTACGGTGATGGGAAAAATAACTGAAGCCAAGATGCTAAGACAGGACCAATAACATTGCAAATTCTTTGTATGTTAACAAAAATATCTAAATATATAGCAGGAGAACACCAGATACAGTAGCAATATTCAAATCAAGAACTGATAAATATTTAAGATAGATTCTGGCGAAAATTTTAGATTACTCTAGATTAATCTCTGAAGAAGGAAAAGGGAAACCATTTTACTATATTTTCGTAAAATCATCGCAATTCACAAATAAAGAAAAAAGAAACAGTGCAGAGCCATGATTGTTTGTGTCTTGAAAAAGAATAAGTGTTGTAGAGTTGTAGTGGCGAAACTTCGCCGCAAAGTCGTAGTGACCGGTTTCGGCCGGAAACGTAAGACACGGAAAACAGAAGGTAGGTTCAAAACAGTGTATTAGTATAATAAGAACATATGTACAAGGTAATTGTTAGTAATGAGTAAATAGAAATAAGTCCGAACGGTATAGTTACGCTGCTTATTGCTTGAATCGTAGCTAGCATTAACTGCATACTACCTGTCGTACTTGACTGCCTGTTAACTGCCGTCAACTAGTATTTAGTTGCCTTCCCACTTTAGACAAAATGTGGCACAAGGCCTTTGTAATGTGGGCAATCCGGGTCATATAGCCCGGGCAAAGATTTATGTCTAATTTTCCCCAGACGTGACTCTACTCTTCGGCTGATCCTTGACTGGGTTATTACTCACTGTCTGGGGGCAGAGAGTTTGACAATGCGCACGTCAGAACTAGCTGCAGTCAATCGCCTTCGGAAGTCAAGCAGGTAATTAGATATAACAAGAGGAAGAGTTCATTCCACGTAGGAAGGACACCATAACAATAAGAATAAACAGCAGTGATTGCCTCTAAACAAGCAATGTATTTGAGAGATTTTTTTTTCATCGGTATCTCCCCAAGCATAGTAATAAACCCACTAAACCAGAAAGGGTTACAAAGTGTGGAAGAATTAGAAACAGAAACATTATTAATGAGAGGAAAGTGAAAATAATATACAGGTGGACATTAGATAACGGTTAAAATTGCGTTTGAAGTTTTGCAGATTATTGTTTGCTGGAAAGCATAGAGCCAGAAGGGAGTTCCACGACGTGAAGTACGAAAAGAAACTGTTAGCACTGTTAGAACAATGTCTCGTTCGGCAATCTTGGGTAGTATTTACTTATTAAAAAAATTATGTTGTAATTATTTATTTTTCGTGATCGTCTCAACCAGTGATTCGAAAAAATTTTCTATCTGCCGCCATCTTTGTTCCAACGTCACATCCTTAATGCTTCTCTCTCACACCCATATAAAAACACGCCTTTTTATCGTATTAGGTAGACTGAAAATTTAAAACAATTTTTTTTAATTTTTTTAATCATATCACCCCGAGCAAGGCGATAACGCCACTGATGCGCAGGGGGCTACGTAAGAGTAAAAAGATTGGAAAAGAGAAAAACCGGAAACCACATCCTAAACAGGAAATGAGCGTCTTCACCTGTTCAATAGACGTGGGTAGAGTGTGAACCGGGCGATAGTTAAGTCTATCTACTCCAAGTGAAAAAAAAGAAAAAAAGAAAAGAGTGAAAAGATTGGAAGAGAAAACCAGAAACCACATCCTAAACAGGAAACAAGGGATGAGCCTCTTCACCTGTTCAATAGACGTGGGTGGAGTGTGAACCGGGCGATAACGTCTTTTCAAAAAATGTCGAAGTTGTCGAGCGTTTCTATCAAGTCTTTGTGGCGTACTTTGTTAAACGCCTTTCGTAGTCTATAAAGCACAGATAAAGTTCTAATTAATCTAACTTAGTAAGCACACGTATAAAATCTGGCTTTTTCTAGTATGTCATTCGATAAGATGTCGCCAGACGAACATTCCTGGCTATATTGCTATATCTAGAAACTTAGAGGCCTGTCCCTTCCAGACGTTCGGTGTCTGATGCTTTCTGAGTCTTGGCCGGATAACAAACAAGCACTCGAACATTTAACTTCGGGAAGCAAAAATAAAATAAAATTAAAATTAAAATAAAAAATAAAATTAAAGAAAAGTTATTACGAATACCACCATTTTTATAACTGCTCTTATTTCTCACGCCTATCCGATGACTGAAGTCAAATAGTTTTGAGACCGGGTCTGTATTTAGATGGGGGACTGTTTGAGAACATCATGTATTACGTAGGGGCCTCGGTGACGCTTAGTTAATTGGCCTTGTGCCAAACACGTCCGAAGTCCCCGCAATTTAAATATCAGAAGGTTGAAATGTGAAAGGATAAAATATTTCGTGTGTATATTAAAGCAATGATTTATTTACAGAACGACAAAAGTGTAAGAAGGAAAATATAAGTGAAATTCGTTAACTGGAAGAAAAATGTTCACTGCGAAAATGCATGCAGTTTTGTTGTTGAAATTGTTCGTAGTAGTATTGTAAGTATTTAAAATGCCCGCAGAAATTTAGAGTTTATGTCTCTGTAGCAGCGGATTGTAAATGCTTTGTTCCTTCCTCTTTTTAGTAGGTCGCGACAGATTGAGAGAAGGCAAAACAAATAAAGGAGTGGTCTTTAACACGTGTGTCTATTTGGTTGTTTGCTGTCCTCTTTAGCGGAGTAATATGAAAATGTAAAGAGAAAATTAGACGAAGAGGTAGAATGGATATGTGACGTGACCAGGTTGGTGTGACAGAGTCAGTTTGAGGTTTCTTCCTTACATCGTGGCGAGGTGTCAGCTAACCGCTTCCCCTGAGTGATTTGACTGACTGACTGTGGCCGGTTAGAGGCCATCCTTAAATATTGAATCCAGTCACGTGGAGTGGATTCGGCGAATAATTTTTTTTTTTAGCTGTGGAAAAACCGTTTCTCTGACGTATTTTGAATTTTGCGATTTGATGACCAATCAGGATTCAAAATATGAATTTTTCACCCAGACTTGTGAAAAAGTCGTTTGGATTCCTTTTTGCGGGTGTGCAATTTTACTTAGGATTTTTTCCCAAAT
Source organism: Ascarosepion bandense (assembly GCA_037127315.1). Taxonomy (NCBI): domain Eukaryota; kingdom Metazoa; phylum Mollusca; class Cephalopoda; order Sepiida; family Sepiidae; genus Ascarosepion; species Ascarosepion bandense. Next base: position 1,539,613 of record JBBBDQ010001446.1, read on the forward strand.
GTTGTAGTCATTTGAATCCGATTTTACGGGTGTGCAATTTATTTTGTGTGTTGTTTTAGTTGGTTGACGGATTATATAGGATTTGTATCCTATAATTATAAGCACCCTCCTAGAATCCGAAATGTTTCGGCTTTAAATAATCCAAAATGAGTTGATAAACTGTAAAAAACAAATCAATTTCCCACTTCCCCTGTATATTTCTAGTGTACCCCATTAGAAATTCAATATCTAGATTTAAGAGGTTTTTCTCTTTAATCCGTATAGCAATATTAACTAAAAAAAAAAAAAAACTGAATGCATGTTCATCAACCAAATAAGAAGCCCAAAATGCCAATTACAGATCTGGGACACCAAAATCAAGTAGGGACGGAAATCTAAATTCCTGGAAAGTGTTCTAACAGAGGACGGCAAATGCGAGACTGAGATCCAAAGGTGTATTGGGATGGCAAAAGACGTATTCCAAAACCTAAACAGAGTATTAGAAGACAGGAAAATTTCGTTAAAAAAAAAAAGGACTGAACTGTTAAGCGGCATTTGAACTCCTACATGGAAACTGGACAATCTCCGCGAAAAGAGAGACTCGAATAAATAGATGGATACTGAGGAAACTACGGACCGATCAGATGAGCAACGACAAGGCTTTGGAGAGAATGAAAACAAAAAGAAAACTAACCCTTCACAACAGAAAGAGACAGTTGAAGTAATGAGGAAGGAGTGCATGGAGAATCTGATACTCACAAGGCGGATAGAGGTAAAGAATGACAGGTGTAAACATCGCATAACATACTTGATTGTCTTGAGCAAATGGATTACAGAGCAGGGTTTGGGAGAAATAAGACAAAAATAAGAGCTATAACAGACAGAAAGATGTGGAGGGCTATGATCAACTACCTCATAAAGAAGAAGAAGATAGCAATAAGAACGAAATCTCGGATATTTTTTTCTTCACTTTAAAAAAAAATAATCAATCGGTAACATTAAAAAATATTTTTAAAAATTATAGGTACATGACTACAAATGTATGAAATTTAAAATTTTCTAATTTAACACACTCTTAACCTGAAAAAAATAAATGTGTTTCAAGGACTAGATGTCCTCTCAGAAATTTGGTTATAATAGCGTGTTTGTATCCGTGTGGGTAGCAGTGTCTTTATCAGAAAAGCCACGTTCCATACCCTTTTCTGTGGTAGTCGTTACGGTTCTTTCATCGGCAGCAGCAGCAGCAGCAGCTTTGACGGAGGCGGCAAAGGTGGTGAGGAAGATGGTGATGTCAGTGGCGGTGGCGGTGATGGTAGAGGGGGAGATAGTATCGTCGGCGTTAAATTACGGAGATGTACAATGAAGGGCGGTCTCCTTCTTACGACTCGACTTGGGGAAAACTCTGAAAGACGTCATTTCCACCCACCTCCTTCCCGGCCACCACCGCCGCTGCTGCTCCAGCGCAACCCGGCGCCCCTGGCATCCCTGCTACCATCGATTGCTCTACCCAGTTCCACCACCCGACCGATTCTATCCTGTTCGTTCATTCCTCATCGCTTCTGTTTTTTTTTTTCGTGTTTTCTATTTTTTCCATGTTTTTTTTTTTTGCTTTGCTTTTTTTTTTCCTTCTTTAACGACGCCGCCATCTTGATTCAACAACGGGCCTTCTCCTCTTTTCCCGCCCTCCCGGATCGATGGCGTCGATCACGTGACACCATCGCGGAAACAAACAGAAGGATAAAAATAAAACCAGCTGCGGAACTTGAGACATCTCTGCGCGTGACTGACTTCATTGCCTGTATCCGTTCTTTCTTCACCTCACTCTCTCGCCTTCTCTCAATCTCCCTCTCTATCTCTTGTCATTTCACTCTCTCTTTTTATCGCAATCTCCTTATATTTTCTTTTCTTTTTTCTTTTTCTTTTTTCTTTCTTTCTTTCCCCCACCTTTTTTTTAAACTTTCTTTGGTATTTTTTTTCATCTATTTTTTTTTTCTCATCCGCTTTCTTTCTCTTCTCATTCTTCGATTTTTTCATTCTTTGCTTGAATTCTTCATTCTCCTTTTTCATTATTTTTTTCCCCGTGAAACATTTCAGACGTAAGGGGAAAAATATATTTTTTTCCGTTTTTTTATTCGCTTCTATCACTGATATTTCTTTATTTTTACATATTATGTTTATTAATTTTTTATTTTTTCAGCACCAATTTTGCCTGTTCGGAATTTTCTTCCCCATAAACATTTTAGTATTTTTATTTATTTAGTTAATCATTTCACCCCAAGTAAGGCGGGAATGCCACTAATACGCAGAGGGTTACATTTAGAGAAAAGACTTGGTACGGGGGATTGGGGAAAGGTTAAAAGATGAACGGGATTCAAGAAGATAGCGATTGACGTTGCAATTTAATTTTTAGAGATTGTAGCTATCAGGGAAGAGAAAAGACTGGGTACAGTGGGTATTGAAGAAAGGGTAAAAGATGAACGGGATTCAGAAAGATAGAAGACGCCAATTGATGTTGCATTTAAATTTTTAGAGATTGTAGCTATCAGGGAAGAGAAAAGGCAGGGTACGGTGGGTATTGAAGAAAGGATAAAAGATGAAAGGGATTCAGAAAGATAGAAGATGCCAATTGATGTTGCATTTAAATTTTTAGAGATTGTAGCTATCAGGGAAGAGAAAAGACTGGGTACAGTGGGTATTGAAGAAAGGATAAAAGATGAAAGGGATTCAGAAAGATAGAAGATGCCAATTGATGTTGCATTTAAATTTTTAGAGATTGTAGCTATTAGGGAAGAGAAAAGACTGGGTACAGTGGATATTGAAGAAAGGATAAAAGATGAACGGGATTCAGAAAGATAGAAGACGCCAATTGATGTTGCATTTAAATTTTTAGAGATTGTAGCTATCAGGGAAGAAAAAAGGCAGGGTACGGTGGGTATTGAAGAAAGGATAAAAGATGAAAGGGATTCAGAAAGATAGAAGATGCCAATTGATGTTGCATTTAAATTTTTAGAGATTGTAGCTATCAGGGAAGAGAAAAGACTGGGTACAGGGGATATTGAAGAAAGGATAAAAGATGAATGGGATTCAAGAAGATAGCGATTGACGTTGCATTTTAATTTTTGGAGATTATAGTCATCAGGAAAGTAAGTGGCTAGGAGTTCCACAGGCGGAAAGTGCAAGAAAAGAAACAGTTGGGGGTAAGAAATGGCGGTTACATTTAACTATTTCAATGGTAAAATGGTGAGTCCGTGATGCCATCTAGTGGCACGTTTAAATTCATATGATCGGGATACCAGGGAAAAAAGATCATCAGAGGAGTTACCATGAAAATATTTGTAGAAAAGACCGAAGGAAGCCTCGTTGGTGAGAAAGTGACTGTAGTTGAGATGCCAAGTCAGGATTACTCTGGATTTTGTCAAGAATTTCGAAATGAATGGCAGGATCACCCGACGAGATATGGTAACAATATTCAATGCACGGAAGAATGATAGATTTATAAAAGTGAAAGACGGATTCTGACAAGAAAAACTTTCTAGTACAAACAATGACTCCTCATAGATGCAGAAGATGCAGCTTGATGTAGTCGTTCCATGACAGGCCGGTTGAAAAATTGAGGCCAAGGAGGCGAAGAGTGTTGCTCTCCGGGAGATTAGCATCAACCATTCTGATGACGAACAGGGAACTTTGTCTATGGTGATTAAAAGAGAGCATTTTTTGTGAGGCCTTAAAATCAGAGTTACTAAGAGGACAGAGCTGCATAGCATGACATGGGCCGGAGATAAAGGTAAAGAGTTGATCTAAAAGAGAATCGTATCCTTCAGGGTCAATGGGGAAACTCATGAGGAAGTCCACCACTTGCGTGAGATTGAATGGTTAAGAGGTCCAGGGTTTGGATGCCAGCAAGATCAGTGACACAGTGCTTAAGCTACAGGGCATGATGGGCATAAAAGTCAACAAACACAATTATATTTGCAAACGAGTCTTTTCTTTCTTTCTTTCGTTTTCTAGACGTCTTTCTTCTTTTTTCCTTTCTTAAATTTTCTATCAATTTCTAAACTCCCTTTATATATGATAATTGGGTATCTTCGAATGTAATGGGTATCTTGATAAAAGCTCAGATTTGGAATCTATATGGGTGGACGTTGTGTAAGTATTTGTTTGCTTTATATATATATATATATATATATATAGATAGATAGATAGATAGATAGATAGATAGATAGATAGATTCGACTTAGCGTCTGCATTATACAGTGTAGCTCAACGGGAGTTGCGCTCAGATGTGGATCAAAATTTTAGAACGCTAACGACACCTTGAAATTTTTCAGAAAGCCAAAATTAGGGGTAGAAAAATATATATTATCACCCCACAAAGTCAGGGATCAGTTTATTTATTGATTATAAAATAGAATCGATCACCCTACATTATATTATCTACATCTATATATGTTGCCCTCCCCCCTCCCACCCTAATCCAATAGAGACATTCTACATTGTTATCTATATCTATAAAAGTGACGAGGGTGGATACAACTATATCTATAAAAGTGACGAGGGTGGATACATCATTCATCTTTTATTCTTTCTTCAATACCCACTGTACCCAGTCTTTTCTCTCACTGTAATTCCCTACGCACTAGTGACAGTCCTGCTTTATTTAGGGTGAAATGATAAAAAAAACAAAAAACAGATAGCAACAATCTCCAAAAATTTAAATGCAACATCAATTGTCATCTTCTATCTTCTTGAATCCCATTCATCTTTTAACCTAGTATTTGCTATGTAAATTCATCATATGTTTTTATTCTTATTCCTTAAACTACCCGAGTAAAACCGGACTAAACTGCTAGTCTATATATATAAAAGTAACGAGGGTGGACGTTGTGTAAGAATTTGCTGTGTAAATTCATCATATGTTTTTTATTCTTATTATTCCTTAAAATGCCCGAGTGAAACCAGGCTAAACTACTAGTGTTCTAATAAGTTTTACCTCACCACTTGAAAGACTGACGCAACACAATCTTCTACTAATGCCGTGTACTTGAAAAATTTATCACTGTTTCTATTATCTATTCATTCCGATTTGATTAGCGTCTTGCGTATTTAAACCGGATCTATCAATTAATAATTCAAATTATCGACCTTATCTATAGATCAATTTATCAATCTATCTATTCCAATTCATGTATTTGTAATGAAGACGCCATAATCATCTTTTTAGGAGGTGTGAATTTTGCATAAGATAGAGAGTGACACTGATCATCTCCCTAGTTTTCTTGTTTACCTTCATTCCTAACAGATTAGCCTAAACTATTGATCAATCAGTGATTGATTGCCTTCCTTTTAATTTGTTCAATCAATCAGTTAATCAATCACTCACCTCTTACGAACAATTTTAGCAGAAGGAAAATCGATTTTATTTTTAGTTCAGGGATCGAAGCTTTGCTGCTAATTGTAAATTACAAATCAAGATATTATTTTCGCAATACGAGAAAAATATTCAATTCCGTGTGGTAAATGCCAAAATGTGATTTGCCAATTTTCACCATGACGAACACCAGTCATGAGTTATCTCCCGTGACCAGATTTGACCAAATTCTTGACAAAAGTCATGACGGAACCTTGATTTCCGTATTTTGAGAAAGGAAAGATTTGTAGCGATTTAATTTTAACTACGAAAATTTAAAAAAAAATGGTGGACCTGAAGCAAACTACCACCACGTTTAATTTCGTTGTTTTTCTTTTTTTTCTTTTTTTTTTTTACTTTTTTCAGCGCAGTCCTATTGATTATCAAAAAAGAATTTTGAAAAATTGCAATATTTAAACAAATTTGGGGTGGGGTTAGATTTCCATACAACGTTAAAGTAAATGGATCCTCCATTTTCAAGCCACTGGTGTTGGGGTCGCTTTTGTTTATGTTAATTTCGTTTTTTTTTTTTTTTTTTACTTTTTTGCAGCGCAGTTCTATCGATTATTACTTAAACTTTACGATTATCAAAAAAATTTGAAAATTTACAATATTTAAACAAATCTGGTGGGGGGTCAGTTTCTCATACAACGTTAAAGTAAATCGATCCTCCATTTTCAAACCACTATAAGGTTGTATGAGAAACTGGTTGCCCCCCTCCCACTAAAATTGTTTAAATAGTGAAATTTTTGCAAATTTTTTTTGTCATTCGTAAAGTTAAAGGTGTAAAAGATATTATTGCACTGAAAAAAGTAAAAAAAATTGATAATGAACAAATTTACAGGTGGCGGTAATGTCGTACTGGCGACTAGTTTCAAAATAGAGGCTCGATTTACTATAACGTTGTATGAGAAATTGATCCCCACCCCCCGAAAATGTTTAAATATTGAAATCTTTCAAAATTTTTTTGTCAATCGTAAAGCTAGGGGAGTAATCGATAGGACTGCGCTGAAAAAAGTAAAAAAAAAAAAAATGAAAAACAAAATTAAACGTAGTGGTAGTCTGCTTCAGGTCCGCCAACAAAGCAAATTAAATTAAAATTAATAACTTAAATCGTCTACTAATCCGACATGAAGCCTAAATAACGAAGAAAGTAATGTACTTTTTTAGTTAATCGGTAAAGCCGATTAAGAAGATTATATTAATAGGCTGTTTACTTAGAATCTTGATAAAACTTATTGTTTCTTTTGAATAGAATTATTTTTAAGGGATTCTTTTCATTGATAGCTAGTTAGGGTTCAATCTGTCAAGCCATTGGAAGGTGGTTTGTTTTTCAGTTAGTACGACATGATCAATGCTTTGAATCATATCCGACTGATAAAGTCGAATATGAGGCAATATGATATATATATATATACACACCCTGATTGAGCACTCTGGAAGAATGGTAGACTTTGAAAAACTAGCTACTCTGGCATCTACGCATCGTTCATTCAGCCATGAATTAGAACACTCTCAGCTATTGGGCGTGTATAATGATAATATACATGATAAAAAGTCTGCCCATAGCTCAGAGGTAGAATCGCCGACTGACGCCAATTCGGTCGGGTTTCAATCCTGGGTTAAGAAGCAATCAGAGTCTAACCGTACTGATGAGCTGTGATACAGCGAAACAGATCTGTCTGTGGATGACTATATGTATATATAAATATATATATCCAAGCGAAAAAGGAACGAAGAAAATATTAACAACGTTCAAAACATTAATTTAAAACAATGCTCAATATAAAAATAGAGCCATGAATATTTATTATAAATTATGGTTTAGAAAATGTACTCATCTACTACAAAGTGGATATTTTGTTTCGACATTGAAAGGACAATGTCTCATCAGGTCGTGTGAAGGAAAATGAAACATTCCTTTCCTTCTATTGGTAAATTTTGTGTGAGAGGTGTGTGGGGTAGAGAAAATGGGAAATCAGCACTGGAATTTGTAAATTAAAATTTGAGCAAAAAGAGGAAAGAGGAAGAGGAGAGAGGTGATTAATGGATATGTTGAAAATTTTAGAGACAAAGTTTAACACGAGATGATAAGGTACGGTCCTTTACAGCCATTTATGACCAAGCCTTTGGGTTTAACAAAGAGAAAGAAGCAATAAAAATGTATATGGCGTGGGAAGGAGTAGGAGAGGATAAGCTAAGAAGGGATAGGAATTGGTAGTGGATAAACATATCTGTATTAATGAAGTATAAGACTACAAATATTTGTGTATTTAAACTTAATTTCTATATGTAATATATTTTTATATTTCAACTTAATTTAAAATTTAAGGAAATCTTTTCTATAAAACTTTAATTAGATCAGAATTTGTAGTATGAAATAAATGTAAAATTAGAGGTAATATATATATATATATATATATATATATATTCCATTTTTGGTCTTGTCCTCTTCTTTACCCCTTTGTAATTTTGTGGCCAACGAAACCCTTGACAAGTGTTGGCTGAAAGGTTCCTCGGGTTTGGGAAAACAAAATGACGTCTACTCTTTTTAAGGCTATTTTTTGTTTCTGTGGGTACAAATCTTTATATATATATATATATAAGGGGAGAGATCATATAGTTAAAAGTGAATATCGTGATACTAATATTAATACTCTAAAGGTTTATCATTTCTAGAGATCCTAACTTTAGATTTTGTAATTTTTGCATGAGTGTAAGGTTAGTTCTTTAATGTTTTTGCAATTTACTGTAGTTTCATGCTTCTGATTTAGTAATATGTCGCTCTTAATGTATTTAATGATTTCCATTTTTTCTTGTAGACAAAAGAAACATCGTTCCTTTACTGATTTAGATGTTTGAGGATTCTCCATTTAACTTTAGGTGTTTTATTTTCGTTTTTTAACTTCCAAAAATATTTATAAAATGAAGTCATATTTTGTTTGTCCTTGTTATTGAAGGATGAGAGGTGATTGTAAAAGCGCTTTTTAAAAACGTTCATAGAGTTTCCGATATAAATTTTAGAATCCTTAGGATTCTCCACGGATGAAATCGAACACATATAGACCAGGGATTTTGTTAAGCATTTATTAGGTATGGGGCATTGGTTCGGGTTTCTATAATTACAAAAGTTATTATTATGGCGCAAACTAACATGAGTGTTAGGGTTATTTTTGTTGTATGATTTCAATATTTTATTTATTATGTAATTTAATTATTTTTTCTAAATTGTTGGAGCAACTATAACTGAGTTTTATTGTATTCCTATTAAAAACTTTGCTTAAAGGGTTATTTTGGAGGAAATGTTTATCTATTAACTTAAGAAATTTATTCCCCAGTTTAAAATTAACTGATTAAATGGAGGATTATACCATCTGATTTTTCTGTTTCTATTTTCTTTTTCTTTTTTTTTTTGAGCTACTAAGTTTTTCCACAAAGTTGATCTCGGAAGATTGATAGCCACTGTCTCCAAGAATTTTATCGTAAATTGCTTTGTGCTTATTGCATATTTCTTTATTTGAGGAATGGCGTTCAACTGATGCTGGAATATGTTTGATAACGGATGGTGGGTGATTAGAGCTAGGGCTTATATAGTTTGGGTTAGCATTATTTTTCATGTAAAGTTGAAAAGTCTTATAAACTAAGTCTAAAGTTATCAACTTGTTTTATGTTAGGGTTAATTACCACGCTAAGACCAAAAGATTTAAAACCTCTGTGAATTAATTTTCTAAGTCTATCATCCTTATCTCCAGTAGATTTATTTACTATCATGAGTCCGTCATCTTTATAAAGTCCTATATATATATATATATATATATATATAGTCATCTGCAGACAGATCTGTTTCGCTGTATCACAGCTCATCAGTACAGTTAGACAGTCGATTGCTTTTTACCCAGGACTGAAACCCGACTGAATTGGCGTCAGTCGGCGATTCGACGGGCGCTCGGTAGAAGAGGGCAGACTTTTTAGCGTGTACATTATCATTATACACGCCCAATAGTTGAGCGTGTTTTGATTTCTTTCTGAATGAACGATGCGTAGATGCCAGAGTAGCTACTGTTTTTCAAAGTCTACCATTCTTCCAGTGTGCTCAACCAGAGTATGAGAGCGTAAATAGATAGATAGATAGATAGATAGATAGATAAGGAAAGGACATAGATAGATAGATAGATAGATAGATAGATAGAGAGAGAGAGAGAGAGAGAGAGAATTAATACAAGTAAAAGGTTTGTCACTTAGCTGATTGACGTTACCTTCACCATCCTGACTCCAAAGTTACGTAGACGGACTATCCAGGAATCACTCCGTCCACTCATCAGGAAGTACCAGCAGTTGATTGCTTATGATTTTCAATTTTTCCGTTTTTATATGCTCTTTTTATTGGTGTATTTTTTTTCATAGTGTATGTATTCAGCGTGCGTGCGTAATCGGTACGTGTGTGAATTCACGATCGAGTGCTCATGCGCTCGATTGCGCATATGTGCAAACGTGTCATGATTATTTTTGCATTTCATCGTTCTCTTTTTTTTTCACTTTACATTCACTACTTAACCTCTTCTCTCTTTTCTCTTTTCTTTCAGTTCTAGCCATTTTTGACGGTTTACCAAACACATATAATTGTTGTTAATACACGTTGAAAAAAAAATATATATATACATATATAAGTATTTTTTTATTTAAAATTAATATAGTTTACATTGCGACACGGAAATATCTATGTTTCCAGATTTTTACCTCATTATCAGGCAATGTTAGAAAATGAAAATGATGTTCAATTGAATATATATATATGTGTGTGTGTGTGTGTGTGTGTGTGTGTGTGTGTGAAAAGTGTATGTATATAATTATAAATATCAATATATATATATATATATGCAATTTGTTATATATATTATATTGTTTACATATTATATATGCGTGGTACTTATTTAAAAGCGCTCAATATCAGTGATAGAGCAGACATATTCATATAGATAGGTGTGAGTTTGTAACCCTGGGTTTCACGCTCTTGACGATCGCAAAAGTGTGAAACCCAGGCTTACAAACTCACACCTATTTATATGAAAATATTTCAAACTCACACCTATATATATATACACACACACACACACACACACACACACACACACACACATATATATATATATATATATATATGTGTATGTATGTAAAAGATAATTCTAATAAACACATTTGTTTTAATAAAATGAAAATAAAGTAAATCGAAAAAATGCAAAAGAAAAGAAAATGAATCAGTTTTTGTTTAAAATTATTTTGAATAAAGTAAATCTTTATGTCGTTTATACTTTAATAAAGTGTTATGGCCTGTTAGGGCTAGTAAGAAAGACACGGAAACAAGAAGGCAGGTTCAACTAGTGTATTAGAATAACAGACCATATCTACAAAATAAAGGTGTTAGTAGTCATCGGATAGAAGTGTACATCCGAACTATGTAGTTACCCTGCGTTACGACTGCCTCTAGACTCTCTCGCATCTGCGTCCTGACTCCTGGCGGTGACGTGCTGGCTGTGTTGAATTATCCTGGCAGTTAGCTAGTGGTGTCCCGTTGGCGGTGATGTGCTGGCTGTGTTGGGTTATCCTGCCGGTCAGCTAGCAGTGTCCCGTTGGCGGTGATGTGCTGGCTGTGTTGGGTTATCCTGCCGGTCAGCTAGCAGTGTCCCGTTGGCGGTGATGTGCTGGCTGTGTTGAGTTATCCCTTCTCGAAAATAAAGATACAATGAAGATGTTGACTTTTCACACTACTTTAAACAAAATAGTTGAAAAAAAACAAAACAAAAAAAAAACAAAAAACAAAAAACAAAAAAATCTCTTATACGTCCAAGAAAAAGCAACAATAGCCTGTGGTCTTGAAGAGATTAAATTCCTGGAAAAATATTTTTAGAAAAAAAAAAAATGTTTTTCAATCGGCGTTAATACTGTTTGGTCAATGAATGCGGAAAGTTTTCTCAGAAGGAAACTGTGAAATTTACCATTATTTTTACTTACTTTTGTATTTTTGTTTTGAGAAAATTCCTTTGACAATCGAATAATTTATGGAATCATTAAATGCTAATATTTTAAGAAGATTCATGATAAAGTTTATTCTATTCTTTTATTTCATCCCAAGTGATAAACGCATCCATTTTCGGTGTGTGACATTTTAGGAAAATGAGAGGAAGTGTTGGCGTAGAATCTTTCCTTATCTTTCCTCATTTTAGTCATTATTCGGGCGAGCACCTTCATCTTTGGTCCTTTGATCGATGCCTTCTTTGCCATTACTCCGTATTTGCATCACACTGAATGTATAATTTTCACAAAATGCCTCACTTCCTCATGTTGTAACTGCAATGTCAGGAAAATTGAATAAAAAGAAAAAATAGTAAAGAAATGATTGCTAGATGCGGAAGGCTGGAGCTCAAACCGACCTAAATATATTGATCCAAATAAGGATAAGTTTTACGCATGAACTGGTAACCTTGCTTCATCTCAAAATATTTTAATGGACAATATAGTAATTACTTTAAACGGCAAAAATATGATTGTTAAAAATATCCGGCCGTGAATGGTGGCGACGGGGTGAAATATCAAAGACAGAAACACAGGTGGCAACCGCCTTCAAAGGCGATAGCCGGCGAAGATGATTGACTGATGTATCTGGCAGTAGATGACGTCAATTGGACAACCCGATAAAACAAAAAATGTGTAGCAATTTTGGGGTTCTATAAGTCTGTGGTTTTTGGTCATAGAGAAGAGAAAAAGAGAGAACGCCTACTGGATTCCGACTCCCGACAGCCTCTTCGTGTGCGCCACTCTCTCTGGCTCCCTGCCTACTTTACACAAACGTCACAAATGAAGAATAAAAATTTAATATTATATTTTTATATATACGTGTTCCTCGTTTTTTTTTTCCAGATCCAGTGGGAGTGTATTACAATATCAAACATGCATAAAAATTTAAGAACATCTGTATGGAGGAGTTCATGTTATCAAATGAAAATTATTTCTTCTGAAATTAAGCTGATGAATACAACAAACACTTTGACGTGAAAATCAACAGTCAATCAATATTAAATGTAATCGAAGTGTTCTTTGTGGTGCAGTGGATATCAGCTTGGAACGAGAAATCGAGGATCCGTATTCGAATTCTAGCTGAATTTCTTGTATTCACTTACGCGCAAATACCCTTGAGGAAGGTATTAATCTGTTTTCCCTCCGGTTATGGGTTAAATAACAGGACAGATTTGGTTCTATAGCCTTGGCTGGCAACCAGTCTACCACAGAAAGTAATGGCAACCTACTGCGGGATAATTTTCTGCCCAGTCAGTCATGTGACTTTTGAGACATGATCGCCCGAACGTTTGTCACGTCTGACACGTAACTGACTGACTGAATATAATAGTTGAAAACATGATTAAGGCTTCCACTGGGCATAAAGTGGGGGATCAGTTTTCTATTGTTATGAAGTAATAAACTGATTCCCCACTAATTGCTACATAATAATATAATACATCTATTCCCCCTCCAACTATGAGTCAAATAATAAGACAGATTGGGTTCTATAGCCTTGGCTGGTAACCAGTCTACCGCAGAAAGTAATGGCAAACTACTGCGGGATAATCCTTTGCCCAGTCAGTCATGTCCCAAAAGATACATGATCGCCCAAGCGTGTATCACGTATGGCACTCAACTGACTGTGTCGCATTTTCCGTTGTCTGCTAAAAAGATTTCTCAGCTGAATAATTCATGGAATAAGGACAATGACTTATTTCAAATTTCAGGCAGCGACAGGAAGATCGGAGAACGCATCGGCTGAAATTAATAAAAATGGCTAGACTGGGATACGTGGATTAAGGACTCATCACAGAATTTTAGGCAACCTTTAAAAATGATAAACGTCTTACATTGAAAGCATTTCCGCAATATTTGAAAAAAAAAATGGTAATAGCTGTTGTCACTTGATCTTTATCGATATGAAATCATGTCGGCAAGCCACGAATAAGGAGGACAAAAAAAAGTTGTTAAATTGATTTTCCCGTCGCCATTTATGTAAATAGCAGTCGACTTCAGAAATTTTTTGTCTTTTTCCAGCCGACATTTCCGTTCGACTTTCATTGTTTCATTTCGCCACGATTGTTCTCTTTTCACAGTTTGCTTTCTCCTCGTCCCCTTCTTCCTCATTCTCCTTCGAATTCTCTTTCGCTTCTTCTCCTTCCTCACCCTCCTCCTCTTTACTCCACGTTTTCTCATCCCTCCTTCTCTGGTTTCTCTTTCTCCTCCTCATTCTTCTCTAGTTCCTCCTCCATCTCCCCTTCTTTACGGCTTTCTTGCAAGAGAACGCAAAATTCTTCTCGGCCAATTTTTCGTCTTTACTTCCAAATCGTTTGGTTTTACAAAAAAAAAAACCAAAAAAGAAAAAAAGTTCCCTTATTAATTCTTTTATCCGATCTGAGTTGGCTTCTAATTTTCTTTCCAGTTTCCTCTTAAAATAATTTCTTTCCTTTTCTATTTTTCGTTCTTTGCTGACGTCTTCATTCACTTTTCAATAGTGATTTAATTTCATTCTTTCCTCCTTTCTTCATATTCGCGAGAGGTTTCTTTCTTTCTTCCTTTTTTTTTCATTCATGTGATCCATCTTTCTTTATCTTTTCTACCATTTCTTTCTTTCTTTCTTTCTTTCTTTCTTTCTTTCTTTCTTTCTTTCTTTGTTCCTTTTTTCATTCATGTGATCCATCTTTCTTTCTTATCTTTACTTTTACCATTTCTTCTTTCTTTCTTTCTTTCTTTCTTTCTTTCTTTCTTCTTTATATTTTTTCATTGAAGTTTTTTTCTGTATTTTCTTTTTTGTCCTCTTTTTCTTACACAGACAATCGCATTTCTTTCATTTCATTTTTATTCCCTCCTTTTTCGGCAGAATCGTTTTTCCATTATTTCTTTCTGCTTTCTTTTTTTCAGGAATTTATTTCTTTTTATTTCTGTCTTTCTTTTGTCTCCATCTTTTTCTTCTAAATCCTTTTTTCTTTTTTCTGCCCTCTTTTTTTTTTTTTTTTTGCTGCTTTTCTTCATTTTCCCCCTTAGACTACACAAAGACTAGTTCGAGATGCTCGGCAATCTCGACATTTTCGGAAAATACATTAGGATAATCAAGAACCTATATTGGCAGCAAACCGCTTGCCTACGGATGGGAAGTGAAATCGGCAGGTATGCAAAAATAGAAAGGACATAAGACAAGGATGTGTTTTCTCGCCGGATCTATTCAACTTATACAGCGAAACAATTCTGAGAGAAATAAAATCCTTGCCAGGATTTGTCATTGGCGGCCACAATCTCAACAATGTACGATACGCTGATGACACAGTGATGATAGCAGACACGAAAAAAAAATGCAGGACCTTCTACAGAAGGTCGCAAGAGAAAAGGAGAAGAAAGGACAGTATAAACTTCAAGAAAACTCAATGTATGGTCATCAGAAAAAAGAAAACCCCAAAATGTCAACTACAGGTGGGAGAATTTGAAATAAAACTTTAAATACCTGGGAAGCGTTTTGACAGAGAATGGAAAGTGCGACATTGAGATCCGATGGCCAAGGACGCATTTCAAAAGATGAATAGAGTATTGACAGGCAGGAAGATTTCACTGTAAACAAAACTGAGAGTCCTGAATTGATATGTGATGTCTGTCATTCAATAAGGCAGCGAATATTGGACAGTCTCATCAAAGATGAAGAAAAAACTTGAAGCAATTGAAATGTGGTTCTAGAGAAGCATACTGGATATAAAGTGGGGGATCAATTCCATATTACAATTAATATGTAAACTGACCCCTCACATTGTGGCCACATCAGTTTCTTTACATTTATATTCCTGAGATCCAAAAGCACAAGGATGCATTCCAGTAGAGTATAAAGAGACAGGTAAATTTCGCTAGCCACAAAGAAGAGAGTCCTGACAGAGGACGGAAAGTGCGACATTGAGATTCGAAGACGTATTGGTATGGTCAAGGATGCATATCAAAAGCTAACCAGAGTACTGAGAGACAGGAAAATCTCATTAGAAACAAAGAAATGAGTGCTGGATTGCTGTGTGATATCTGTCCTTTTGTATGGCAGTGAATGCTGGACGGTCTTTTCAAGGAAGAAGCAGAAGTGTGGTTCTACAGAAGGATACTGAGAATACCATGGACTAAGAACGTGAGCAACGATAAGGCGTTGAGAAGAACGCAAACGAGAAGAAAACTCATACTTAATATCAGTAAAAGACAGCTGAGATTATTGATAATGAGAAAGATGGCCTAGAAAATCTAATACTCACAAGACAGAAGGAAAGAGTAACAAGAGAAAACAGCGCTATACATACTTGATACGCTTGAGCAAATGGATGGTGGAGTGGCGCTTAGAAGGATACCAAGAGGAAAAATATTAAGAGCGACAACAGAGTGAAAGCCATAATCGCCTACGTCCTGAAAGGACACGGCACAAGAGGAAAAAGAAGAACGTCTTGCGTTTTTAATATTTCATTTTCTTAATTTCTTTTCTATTCTAATTCAAAACCGATTGATTGCGACATTTTCTTGAGAACATCCTTTGCGTTTGATGAAATGGACTTAATTGTTCAAAGACGTTAAAGATCGCCGCTTATGTCGTATCTTCAGTATCTAGACGTCCGATGTGACACAGTCATAGTGCCATCTTTTTCAAGATATTAACAAAAATATTTCACCTGTCAGCGAAAGCATTTAATTTCGTAAATATTTCTGAAGGTAAAAAAAAAAATTAGAACTGGCTTTGCTTTAAGTGCTGACACGAACTACATATGCAATCGATTAGAAAACATTTATTGCGTTGTTGTTTTAGTTTTTAAACGAAGAGATGTCATTATTATACAGTAATTTTGTAAGATTCACTGAAGGTTATTAACTTCGTCAGACACTGTTACGAGGATGAATTTATATATACAAATCATAATAATAATGTCTAAAAAGTTGTAGTAAGGGATTCTATTGAGTCCTACTTGTTAATACAAAAAAGTTTTAATTTATGAAGTAGTCGTAAAAGTAGGAATAGAACGTTTTGGAAGATGACAGAATGTTTCAGTAAAATTGAGAGAATTCTAAAAGATTCTAGAATATGCAAATTAGGTGTTAGCCCCTATAAAAAAAGGTTTTGGGAAGAGAGTAGTTAGTTGTTAAAAGGATTTGCTGACATTATCAACTCCGGCTTCGATTCAAGGATTTATATCCAGCCAAAGAATCACTAAGAAAAGTTGCCAACCAGCTAAAACCTGAAAGAGAACCTCATGGAAGTATAAGGGTAAATTGATATTTTTGTCTTTTTCATTGACCATACTGGAAAATATTTTTTATATACACATTTAAGGATTTTCAAAAAGTATAGCACTTAACTTCTTCGCCAACTTAACTGGGTAAAGATACTGACCTTTCCTTCTCCTTCGTAACACTGCCTGCCAGTAGTAATTCTCTTCCACACGATTGCTTCCCCGACGGCTACAATCTCCAGGAGTTTAAATGTAAAGTCAATAGACACCTCCTAACACACTAACCTGCTCCCATTCTATCAAACACTCTTCCCATCTGCCCAACCCTCATCCTCGCTATCCTTCCTCATCTGTCACCTTCCTCCTGACATTCCCTATGTCTAACCACTCCTTCTCTTTACCTTCCCCTATGTAGTCCCATGCGCAATAGTGGCAGTGGAATGCCTTGCTTGGGGTGAGATGATTAAAAAAAAAAGTGTAAACTCTACGTTTCTGTTTTGAATGCAAAAAATTGTAAATTTTGTATATATATCATTTTGCGTTTATCGTAAATTAAATATTTGTATGTGATTTTTAACTTTGAGTTCTGGCCAATCTTTTTTTCTTTTGTTACACTTAACACGTAACACACCTGAAGAAGGTAAGAGGCTACAATAGTCGAAACATATGATAACAACCAAGATTAGAAGAAATGGGGAAACTGTCATTTACATACAGCTGATGATGCAATCAAAATGTTTCTTGTTACGACATCGTACAATTGACAAGCAAAAATACGGAGGATATATGCGATAAGCATGTGGTACAGTGGATATCGGTATGAAACGAGAATTCGGAGAGCCGAGTTCGAATTCTAGTCGAATTCCTTGCATTCACTTACGCCCAAATAAACTTGGTAAATGTATTAATCTGTCTCTTCTCACTCCAGCTATGGTTTAAATAGATTAGGGTTGGTAACCAGTCCACCACAGAAAGCAATACGAGAAAATACTCTGCCCAGTTAGTCAAGTCTTTTAGAGACACGATCGCCCAAGTATGTCTGACTGATATGCGTTTTACTTTTTAAAAAAACTTTTATATTTTACTATTATTTCTAAAACAATTCCACCCCAAGCAAGACAGCAATGAGAAAGTTCTACCTGGGTGTGAGGAAAAACGTTATTAAAGAGAGAGGGAAATGAAAGAACAGAAACTAAGAAGAGAGAAGTTAATGATTAATACTGCTTTTACATTTCCGAAGACTAAAGTTGACTGGAAAGCAAGAAGCAAAAAGCAAGGCTCGAGAGTCCCACAAGTGCGAGAAAAGGAACTGTTAACATAGAACATACGGTTAATTCTTTTATTGTCTACAGTACTGTAAATTACTTCAACAAAACTTGTTGATTTTCTCTTATCACACTTTCACTGGTTATGGATCTTTCCTCGTCTTAGCTGTTAGTGAAATAGCCGGGTAGACTTGGTGACAAGAAGGAACTCAAAAACCGGGGAGAATGCAAGAGATTAAACCAAGAAGAAAAGAAAGCCATGAAGAGCCATAATTGCCTACGCCATAAAAGGAAATGCTGGTTAAATAAAAATAGTTCCTCGTTGACCTTAATTTTTACCTACGTAGGGACCACGATTTTGTTTAACAAATCGGCCTTGTGCCAAACATGACCAAATTCCTCACAGTTAACAAATCAGGAGATGCAATGTGTTGAAAAGGCATAAAAAAGATCTCTTTCTTTTATAATAAAAAGATTTATTAATCATCAAATTTTGTTATTTATAAAAATTATAATGGAGTGAGAAAAGTTCATTTGATATTTTTTTCTGCAATAATGTTTTTTAAAAGTTCAGTTCTCTTGAATTTAGGAGGAAATCTTATTGTTTTTTGTTATGTTCGGATAGTAAAAAGCATCTTACGTTGATTTCTTGTTCCTCTCTTTTTTGTTATAAGTGAGAAGAAATGTTAAAGTGAAAGAGAAAGTGATGAGGTGGAAAGTTTTGTGTCGTCTGCTTTTTGAGAGCCAACGCAAAAAAAAAGTTCTTTCTTTTGTTGCATGAGAAAAGAGTGTGAGAAAATGTGCTTCAGACGCCCAGCCAAAACTCGCGACTCTAAAGGGGTAAAACAAAATCAACTTTTATATCTATGCATCATTCATTCAGCAATCAATTAGAATACTTTTAGCTACTGACGTATGCTTACATGGTATATCACATGTTAAAAGTCTGCCTCCTTCAACTGAGCACCCATAGTCGGTCGGGTTTCAATCTTGCTTAAAAATCAATCGGATGTCTAACTGTATTGATGAGATGTGCGACAGCGAAACAGATCTGTCTGCCGATGACTATATATTGTCATCCGCAGACAGATCTGTTTCGCCGTATCACAGCTCATCAGTACGGTTGCTTTCTTACCCGGGATTAGAAACCCGACCGAAATGGCGTTAGTCGACGACTCTACCCCTGGGCTATGAGCGTTCGGTGGAAGTAGGCAGACTTTTTAGCGCATATTATTATACGTGCCAATAGCTAGAACGCTCTAATTCATTTCACTATATATATATATATATATATATAACTTGTTAAATATAAGAGACAATGAATGTCTATTATGTTTAATCATGAGCGGTTCTAAACGTCGTATTTTTGCCTTAATTTCAGTTGAAAATAAAGACAAAAATTCTCCAACATTTGGATAATTATTTATTGATTTTCTTCTAAGCTTTCGGCTCACATGAGCCATCTTCAGAGATGTTGTTTAGACTGAAAAATTATAACATCCACCATCACCGACGATTTTATTTTGTGTTGACATAAAACTCCGCTTGGCAACGGAAATAGTTACCAAAAATAATAAACGAAGTTCTTAAATTTGCGATGCGGTTTTATGACATCACACCGCGTGATAGCGCGAAATGACAACAAAACCATGTAGTCAAATGCAATGTAATATGTTATTTCCGGATTTAAAGTTGATTTTATTGAGTGTTGGTTGTTTAGATTTGATGTACATGGCCTCCAATATCTGCAGGTTCCTCTTACTGTGTGTATGAGTAAGTATCACCGTATTGTTGACCAAAATCTGTCTGATATTACCTACATGTTTATGTTTTTCAGAGAAATGTTGTTTAATAGTACTCTGATCAGAAAGATGACATGTAAATCTCGGGAGAGCGTGGTTGTAGTAAAACCAATATATGTACTAGGTTTTTGATTAGTTTCAGAGATGCAATCTCTGAATGGGCATGTAAATTGGTACACTACATTGGTTTTTTGTAGATTTAGTTTAGTGCTTGTTGGGTTATTATAGACTATGGTGTCAATTGTTTTAAACTTTTTATAATATATAATGAGTTTAATTTGATTATTACTTTCCACTGGTTTAACATTTCTACGTATTATGTTTTTGAGAGTTTTTTCATCTTGTTTATAATTATTATGTATTTGGTTGCAATAGTATAAGTTAATAGTGTTATCTTTATTTTGATGTAAACCATTATTATTAATATTATCATTATTGTTAGAGCTATTGTTAATTTTGTTGAGTTACATTTTAATTTGTTGATCAATAACGGAGTTAGGAAATCCATTATTGACTAGTGTTTGCTTAATGTTGTGTAATTCTTTATAAAATATAGATTTGGAAGAAGATATCATTTGTGTGCGTTGAAGTAAGTTTTTTATAACAGCTAACTTATATCGTTGGTGGCATTCACTATTATAATTAAGAAGACACGAATTTATGCTAGTTGGTTTCCTACATAGAGAAGTAGTAAATTTATGTGTGCTATAATCAATGAATACATCAAGGAATGGGATTTTGTTATTAATATTAAGTTCTAATGTAAATTTGAGGACAGAGTGACTTTCAAATTTGTTTTTAAGATAGCTTATTTACACGAAAGTGGATTCAACGAAATTCGACAGGAGTGTTTGGCTCACACACACACACACACATGTATGAATGGAGTCTTGGGGAATGTGGAGTTACATCATAAATGCCATTACTCCCAGTTCCAGTCTGGCGCGAAGTGGTAGTACGTGTTAAGGTCTCATTTATGGGTTAAATAGTTTGCGTGTTTGTTATTTGAATACACTGCATGTGTGTGTGGGGGATGTCTACATGTGTTGGGACTTTTCGAAGCCTGAGAAAAAGCATCATGGGCGCTCCCAAGCAACCAACCGTCGCACCAGAGATGGCAAACTCTGACATCAAAACCCCTTATTTATATTGTGTAGTCCACCATGCACTACCCAATGTTATTAAGACCCCGAGGGGATCAAACTCCGTGATAATATAACATGCGATCATCACTAACACCTAACGCCTGGCACACAGTGCACCTGTATGTGTATGTTATTTTGATGGAGAGAGTGTTTGCTTTGTGCCACACAAGCACTTGACCATTTTAAACAAATCTTATGTGATATCAATCTTCCTTTTATGGTTGTGAATTCTTACCAGTCTTCAACAGAATTAAAAGGAGATTCTAAGCAACGTGGTTCTGCAGAAGGGTGCTGAGAATAACATAGATCATATATGAGCCACGAGAAATAGTTTTATAGAAAATGGAAACAAAAAAGAAAACTTATACTTAACATTAGAAAAAGGTGAGTTTTCTAAGGCATATAATAAGGAAAGAGGGCTTGGAAAATCTGATACTCAGAAGACAAATTGATGACAAATAGGTGTTATGGTGAAACACACCTATTCTTCAGATAATGGCCCTCGCTCCTACATTAATAACGGGAAATTAACTCGAGAAGTTCTTGGGAAGTTCTAAGGAGTTCTTAGAAGTTCTAGAGAGTTCTTTAGAGTTCTATTGGAGTTCACTAGAACTATTAGTTAGTTCCAGTTTGGACATAGTTGGACTAAGGCAGTTGATATTAGTCGGCAGTTAGCCGAATACTAAGGAGTCAGCTTTTCAGTGGAAGATTACCAAGTTCCTAACATTTTGGGTGCGTTAAGTAGATTAGCAACCGACATAGCACGATTATAACCTTCAGCGCGAAAACTACTTCACAACATAAAGTGATTGCATTTATTTTATATGTGAATAAAGACACTGAAACAATAATCTGGCTTGTTGCAGTCTCAAACAAAGAACAAGATAGCGTGACGATAAATATGGTGGCTTTACAGCGAAAGAAACGATAAAATAAAAGTGATAGAGATATTTCTGGCAGTTTCAGCGTTTATGATTGTCCAGTTTCAATTCCAAACAGTCAAGAGTCTGAGAATTATTGATGACTAACCCACGCAACAAAAAACTTTCTTCTAAGTTCATTTCTGAAGGTTTTTCGACGGCAACCATCTGCCTCAATAATATGAATTGCTTCGAAGCTCTGCACTGAAGGTCTATGATTAAAATTAGGATTATTTTATCACGGCTTTCACGTCTTCAGGATTGAATATTGCCTACAAAACAGTTTTATATTCTTTTCCTCAACTGATATCCGCGGAGAGCCAAGTTTAGTACGTTACATTCAGTTACGCCTAAATACCCTTGAGAAAGGTATGAATCTGTCTCCTTTTCTCAACTATGGGTTAAATAGTAACACCTGTATGTAGTGTAGAAAAATCATTTTTATTCGAAAAAAAAAGTTATTTTTGTTTTTTAAGTCGTATCACCACGAGCAAGGCGGTAACGCCACTGATGTGCAGGGGGCTACGTAATAATGAAAAGATTGGAAAAGAGAAAACCGGAAACCACATCCTAAACAGGGAACAAGGGATGAGCCTCTTAACCTGTTCAATAGACGTGGGTGTAGTGTGAACCGGGCGATAGATAGATCTATCTACTCCAACTGAAAAAAAAAAATATGGTAGTAAAAATCCAGTCAAGAGATCTCTGTTAAAAAAAAAAAAAAAGAATTAAAAAAAAAAGAAAACCAATTAAACGTGAAAAGCTTAGAATTTAAAATTAGGCAGAAGAAAAAAAAAGAAGATTTACTTATATCCATATCAAAATAGTATAGAAGGAATGTTATGAGGAGTGAAATTTTACAGGGGGGTGTCAGAAAGAGAGTAGGAGAAGGAAGAGAATACTAACGAGAGTGGGGTGAACGAAGAAAAAAGCATGAGAGATAGAATGTAAGTTAGTGAGACAAGAGATGACTATTGACTTTACATTTAAATTCTTGGAGATTATCGCTGTCGGGAAAGCAAGTATACGGAAGAGAATTCCACAGGCGGGAAGTGCGAGAAAAGAAGCTGATGGAGTAGAATTTGCGCTTACAATTTATTGGTTTCACAGTAAAGAGTGGGACCGAGTTGCTAATCTTGTGGCTAGAGGAAATTAATATATAGGGGGTACCAGTGAGCTAAGTTCATCGGAGCAGAAGCCGTGAAAGTATTTGTAGAAGAGGCACAGGGAAGCCACACTGCGTCGGTGAGAAAGCGACTGCATCCTACCTGGCGAGTCGGGATCGATCACATTACAGTTTCTTAATTCTCTGACTTTATTTATTTATTTATTTTTTTAAGTCATGCTAAAATTCAACAATTGTTATTTGAAGTTGTTAAAACTATTCAACAAGAAAAATCTCAAGTAGATATTAAAAATTGCCGTAATTGATTTTTGATTTATTTAAGATGAAATTATCTATTATGATCTATATATATATATATATATATATATATATATATATATATATCAGTTGACTCATTAGAGTCATAGGGACGGCACATGTACTGCAGCCATATTAAAAGTGGTGTTTATTTGGGCACAACAGCCTGACGGAGCCCATCCCTCGCAAGGTTTGTTTGAGTTCAGAGTTTTCCTTTTCCTAGACTGGTTGCTACCCAAGTCTATATAGCCCAGTCTGTCTTGCAATTTTACTCATAACTTCCAGGGGTATTTGCAGATAAGTGAACGTCATGATCCGACAGAAATTTGAACTTGGCTCTCCGATTCCTTAATGTGAGCCGATATCCTTTATGCCTCCCTTTGAATTAACTACAATATCCAGATCCAGATATCATGTAAATCTTCGTAGGGACACCATATGTACAACAACCATATTAAAAGTGGTGTTTCTTTGGGCACGACAGCCTGACGAAGCCCATCCCTCCCTAGGTTTGTTTGAATTCAGAGTATTCCTTTTCATAGACTGGTTGCCACCCAAGTCTATAAAAACCAGTCTGTCAGGCTATTTTACTCATAACTTAGGGAAGAGGAGAGGGATTTACACCTTTCCCAATGGTATTAGTACGTAAGTGAATGTAATGAATCCGACAAATATTCGAACTCGGCTCTCCTATTCCTTAATTTGAGCTGCTATCGATTATGCCTCTGTGAACTAATATGACATCTCGGCGGACCTGAAGCAGACGACCACCACGTTTAATTTCGTTGTTTTTCATTTTTTTTTTACTTTTTTCAGCGCAGTTCTATCGATTGTTACTTAAACTTTCCGATTATCAAAAATAAACTGAAAAATTACAATATTTAAACAAATTTTGTTGGAGGGGGAAGTTTCTCATACAACGTTAAAGTAAATCGATCCTCCATTTTCAATTCACTCTAAGGTTGTATGAGAAACTGGTCCCCCCTCTAAAATTGTTTAAATATTGAAACTTTTGCAAATATTTTTTGTCATTCGTAAAGTTTAAGGTGTAAAAGATAATATTGCACTGAAAAAAGTCCCAAAAATTTGATAATGAACAAATTTACAGGTGGCGGTAATGTACTGGTAACTGGTTTCAAAATGGAGGCTTAATTTACTATAACGTTATATGAGAAACTGATGCCCCACCCAAGAAAATGTTTAAATATTGAAATTTTTCAAATTCTTTTTTGTCAATCTTAAAGCTAAGGGGGTAGTCGATAGGACTGCGTTGAAAAAAGTAAAACAAAAAAAAAAAAAAAATGAAAAACAACGAAATTAAACGTAGTGGTAGTCTGCTTCAGGTCCGCCGACATCTCTAATTTGTATTTAGATACATTGTTTCTATTTTCAATTTTTCAAGTTGGATTGTTCAACTATATTAAATATGATCCATTACTATACATAATTAGGTTACAATCAATTGTGTTATTTACATGAAAATTACTTTTGAAAATTAGGATGTAGTTGAGTGAGAGCAGCATATAGATTCGGGTTTGGGGGGGGGGACACGAGATCCTTGCATGGACCCCCTGCCGTACATGACGGCAAATAAAACAGAAAGGAAATAATAATTATAGCAAAATACTTTCTTAAGTCGTATTCAATTCTTCTGTTTCCATCCAACCATTAACCTCAATCAATATCCGGGGTAGCAGGTGTGGCTAACCCCATTTTCCTTGTTCGTTAGGGTCCCTTGAGTAAATATTCAGTAAAATAATTCACCAGACACCAAATAAAACGGCGTAACTCGAGACTCGCCATTCAGACCGGGAAGGACATGCAAAAGAGACACCACTCTTTCACACCCCACGCCGAACACATTCAACTCAATTCAACACCCAGCACGTTACATTATGACTCATCTTATAACAGGGAAGGCTGAAGCTAAACAATCTTCCTATCACTCATTTGTTTCTGGGCTAGATTATGCTACTCGTTAAATTCTTAATTTTTCATGATTAACAACTTCGTGTCGTGTAATCTAAAGATGTAGTCATCTTTTTGGTGTCCCACATTGACAAATTTCTCGCATACTAAGATAGGCTTAATAAACTTAGAGCCTCTTGGCTGTTGTTGGTTCTGATCGAATGAGTGGGCACATGCCTAGGCAATTAAGAAAAACGTTTGAGAATAGGTACTTAGACAGATACACACACACACAAAAAATAGATAGATAGATAGATAGATAGATAGATAGATAGATAGATAGATAGATATGAACAAATTGAGATTGCTAGCTAGCTAGCTAGATAGATAGATATTAACAGATTGAGATAATTAGATATCAACACATTGAGATAGATAGATAGATAGATAGATAGATAGATAGATAGATAGATAGATAGATAGATAGATAGAATTTTTTATTAAGAAAGTGGTAGAGAAAAGAAAAAAGATATTTAGTAAGTTAAGCATTTTACAGAAACAAATGGTATGAAAAAAGATCGTGTTGCTATGAAACCCACACCCAAGCAGACACAAAGGACCAAAGAAATCTCTTTATACATGGCAACTACTAAGAAACATTTGTCTCCTTAATTTTTGTCTTCCAAACTCTTGTTCTCTTGTTCTACTGTCCATTTACAGAAGCTCGTTACTTAGGGGTTGCCACAATCAAAAAAAAAAAAAATTTGGTCATCTATGTCACCTCTGTTTGCAAAATATACTTCATGGATTACTTTTAACCTTTTGCTGGGTCACCAAAGAAACGTGAAATCTGGCATTATTTTGATGGAAAACATCTTTACTGTTCGCCAATTCTGGGCATTTTTCTTGAATTGCTGCCTTTAATTCGTCTATTAGCGAGCAGTAGAAAAGGTAGCAGAATGGAGAGTGACAAGAAAGGACTACAAATAAACTGCAAGAAAACCGAATGCATGGTCATCAGCAAAAAGAGCAACCCAAAATGCCAAATACAGGTGAGGGATACTAGAATCAAGCCGGTACAAAAATTTAAATACCTGGGAAGTGTTCTAACAGAAGACGGAAAGTGCGACACAGAGATCCAAATGCGAATTGGCATGGCGAAGGAAGCATTCTAGAAGTTGAGTAAAGTATTAAGAAACAGGACAATTTCGCGAGAAACAAAGAGGAGATTACTGGATTGCTATGGCAGTGAATACTGGACAATACCATCAAAGATGAAGGAAAAACTTGAAGCAGCTGAAATGTGGTTATACAGAAGCATACTGGATATAAAGTGGGTGATCAATTCCATATTACAATCAATATATAAACTGATCCCTCACTTTGTGGTCACAGCAGTTTCTATACATTTATAGTCCTGAGATCCAAAAGCACAAGGATGCATTCCAGGAGCTGAGTAGAGTGTTAAGTGATAAGAAAATTCTGCTAGAAACAAAGAGGAGAATACTGGATTGCTATGTGATGTCTGTTCTTCAATATAGCAGTGAATGTTGGACAATATCATCAAAGATGAAGGAAAAACTTGAAGCACCTGAAATGTGGTTCTACAGAAGGATGCTGCGAATATCATAGATCGAGCATGTGAGCAATGATGAGGTTTTGGAAAGGACAGAAATGAAAAGGTAATTAGTACTGAGCACCAGAAAGAGATAACTGAAGTTCCTGGGACATGCAATGAGGAAGAGGGTTTGGAGAACCTGATACTAACAGGCCAGATAGAGGGGAAAATAGGCAGACGAAAGCAGCGGATAACATATTTGTAGGACCTGAGTTGGTGGATGACAGAACGGGAGTTGCGAGATGTTACAGGAGAAAGCATGCTAAGAGCCACCAGGGATAGGGAGGCGTGAAAGGCCATGATCGCTTACGTCTTGAAAGGACAAGGCACATAGAAGAAGAAAATTTTCATAATCAAATGACTGGTTACTTGGCAAAAAGCGTTCCTTTCCAATCCCATCAGGCGCACAGCATGACTTTCCAAAGTTGCTTCATGTCACTTACTTCAAGATCTTTGTTATAAACGATCCATTTCTCATAACTTGTTACAATTTGCTTAAAAAAGGTGCATTTTAATTGTGTTTATACAGCTGTAACGTGTTAAGTTGTAACAAAAGAAAAAAAAAAGATTAACCAAAACTCAGAGCTAAATCACAGACAATTATTTAATTTGCAAAAAACACCAAGTAAAATATTTACAAATATACAATTTTTGTTACATTCAAAATAAGAAACATAGAGTTTACTAGTGGTGAGTGTTACGAGGAGAGAAGAGGAATGTAAGGTGTCAAGTGTCTTTACCCAGTTAACTTAGCGATGTAGTTTAAGTGCTATAATTTTTGGAAATCCTCAAATGTGTATATAAAGAATAATTATTAGTTTGGTCAATGAAAGAGTCAAAAATTTCTATTTAGCCACTTAGTTTCATGAGGTTCTGTTTCAGGTTTTAGTTGATCGGCAACTTTTTTTAGAGAATCTTTCGTCTGTTTACTACTGGCAGGCAGTGTAACGAAGGAGAAGGAAAGGTCAGTATCTTTACCCAGTTAAGTTGGCGAAGAAGTTAAGTGCTATACTTTTTGAAAATCCTTAAATGTGTATATAAAAAATAATTTCCAGTATGGTCAATGAAAAAGACAAAAATATCAATTTACCCTTAATACTTCCATGAGGTTCTCTTTCAGGTTTTACCTGGTTGGCAACTTTTCTTAGTGATTCTTTCGGCTGGATATAAATCCTTGAATCGAAGCCGGAGTTGATAATGTCAGTAAATCCTGTTAACAACTGACTACTCTCTTCCCAAGACCTATTTTTATAGGGGCTAACACCTGATTTGCATATTTATAGAATCCTTTCAAATTCTCCAGATTCTACAATCTTCCAAAACGTTCTATTTCTAATTTCTCTATTTAACAACTACTTGATGAATTAAAACTTTTTGTTATTAAAAGTAGAACTCAATAGAATCCTTTACTATAACTTTTTAGACACTATTAATATTATTTGTATATATAAATGCATCATCGTAACACAACAAACAACAGATAGAAATACGATCTAAAAAAAATTCTTGTCAGACATCGTAGCCCTTTCAGTAACCAAGGTCCATTATCTTCTCAGGGATGGTGGAGTTTGATAAATTTAGTGTTCCTGTCAATTACTGCGTTGTGTAACGAACAGTCAATATCTTGATTTGATCATCATCTGTAGAGGGTTAGGGTTAGGGTTAGGGCTCTTCATCAGTAAGGCTACAATAAACAACTCTAAACCACTTTTGTGCTGTTTTATCATCTAAAACGCCTTCACCGTACACAGCACATCTCTGTTTTGTTGCTTGCGAGGCATTATCACCTTTACAGTAATAAAAAGTTCCTTTTGAAAAAGGTATTAATCCGTTGCTTTTGCCCCTCCAGATAAGGGTTAAATGCCAGGACAAATTGGGTTCTATAGCCTTGGTTGGCAACCAGCCTAGCACAGAAAATAATGGTAAACTATTGTGAGAAAATCTCATTTATATCTCTTTCGGGACATGATCGCCCAATGAGTGTATCACGTATGGCACTTAACTGACTGATTGAATATAATAGTTGAAAACATGATTAAGGTTTCTACTGGGCATAAAGTGGGCTATCAGTTTTATATTGTCATTAAGAAATAAACTGATCCCCCACTAATTACTATATTATAATATAATACATCCCTTCCCACTCTAGCTATGAGTCAAGTAGCTGGACAGATTGGGTTCTATAGCCTTGGTCGGCAACCAGTCTACGGCAGAAATTAATGGCAAACTATTGTAGGATAATCATCTGCCCAGCCATCATGTCTCTTTGAAGACATGATCGCCCAAGTGTATATCACGTATGGCACTTAACTGACTGACTGAATATAATAGTTGGAAGCATAATTAAAGCTTTATAGTGGGCATAAAGTGGGAGATCAATTTTCTGTTGGCATATATAAACTGATCCCCCGAGTATTAGTACAAATTGATATAATCGAAAACGAATGCAATTAAGGATTCGGTTGGACCTAAAGTAAGGGGTCTGTTTTCTATTTTAATTAAGTAATTATCTGATCCCTACTAATTACTACTTATTAATATAATAATATGATACAATTCATCTCTTCTCCCTCTAGCCATGGGTTAAATAACAGGAACGACTGAGTTCTATAACCTGGGTTGGCAACCAGTAAAAGCAATATACTGCTAGAAAATCTTCTGCCCAGTCAGTCTTGTTCTTTTGAGACATGATCGCCCAAGCATGTATCACGTGTGTCACTTAACTTATTGACCCACTAGTAATAACGCAATGAATTCATCTACCGGCTCTCGTTCAGTTTAGCATTTATTTTATTTCCACTCAACATGGTTAAGTTTAAGGAGGGATTTTCCCCATGTTTACATGCAGTGTGTTGTTCATGAATTAAGTATTTCTAAAGGACGTTTCTGTGCGGATTTTTGTTGTTTTCAGGGTCCTTCAATTAGTCTTAGGGGAAAAAAAGCAAATTTTGAGAATAAATTAGGAAACTTTGACGGTGCAGTGATAGATAGATAGATAGATAGATAGATAGATAGATAGATAGATAGATATGAAAAAACTGGAATAGATAGATAGATAGATAGATAGATAGATAGATAGATAGATAGATAGATATGAAAAGACTGGAATAGATAGATAGATAGATAGATAGATAGATAGATAGATAGATAGATAGATAGATAGATAATGAACGTACTTAAATAGATAGATAGATAGATAGATAGATAGATAGATAGATAGATAGATAGATAGATAGATATTAACAGAACACACTGAGATAGATAGATAGATAGATAGATAGATAGATAGATAGATAGATAGATAGATAGATAGATAGATAGATATTAACAGAACACACTGAGATAGATAGATAGATAGATAGATAGATAGATAGATAGATAGATAGATATGATCAGACTGAGATCAATAGATAGATAATGAACAGAAGATAGATCGATAGATAGATAGATAGATAGATATTAACAGAACACACTGAGATAGATAGATAGATAGATAGATAGATAGATAGATAGATAGATAGATATGATCAGACTGAGATCAATAGATAGATAATGAACAGAAGATAGATCGATAGATAGATAGATAGATAGATAGATAGATATTAACAGAACACACTGATAGATAGATAGATAGATAGATAGATAGATAGATAGATAGATAGATAATGAACGTACTTAGATAGATAGATAGATAGATAGATAGATAGATAGATAGATATTAACAGAACACACTGAGATAGATAGATAGATAGATAGATAGATAGATAGATAGATAGATAGATAGATAGATAGATAGATAATGAACGATAGATAGATAGATAGATAGATAGATAGATAGATAGATAGATATGATCAGACTGAGATCAATAGATAGATAATGACCAGAAGATAGATAGATAGATAGATAGATAGATAGATAGATAGATAGATGTGAAAGGACTGAGATAGATAGATAGATAGATAGATAGATAGATAGATAGATAGATAGATAGATGTGAAAGGACTGAGATAGATAGATAGATAGATAGATAGATAGATAGATAGATAGATGATGTGAAAGGACTGAGATAGATAGATAGATAGATAGATAGATAGATAGATAGATAGATAGATAGATAGATAGAACAAAGGATGCATTCTTTTCTGATATTCATTGAGATATCGTCGTTGAACTTGTTAGGTATGAAAGGATCAGAATGTCATCGATGGAAGATAACAAATAAATTGAAAAGTAAAGCAAAAAATGTCAACAGAAAAGCGTAAAACAAACACTGACAGCAATAAGATGAAAGTTTATTTTTTAAATTATATTCTATGCGGACCTGCCGAGCCATTTAGTTCAAAGGGACATAACTCTTTATCAGAAATATCACGTTAACCATCGTTATCGTCATCACATCTTTCTCATGGTCTCGTTTTAATGCAAAGATGGATAGAAATTATACTGCGGTGAGTGTTTTTTTAATATGTGTAACAAACGGTCGTTGAAAGATACGACAAGCATTTTATGCTTTATGTAATTATCGTGAAAAATGCAACACGGAATGTGCTTTTTGAATTCGCTTGTAAATTAAATTGGGCGCCATCTTTGTTGGGCGAGGATCTGTTCGCGTTTCGCAGATTATAGAATTATCAGTGTGGCTTGTTTATGTCGTCACGTGGCCATAATGGCGGGAAAAGAAACGAGACGAAAGAGCAGGTTAGAATTTTACAAATCCTCAGCGAGGCATTTCAGCTCAAACAAAAAATGACACGGAAAGGAAACGAATGTGAAATAGCAAAACGAAAAATAGAAAGAAAAAAGTATGAAACAGGAAAAGGAAAAGAATGGCAGATAAGAATGACAATTTTGCTTGTCATTAAGTTGATAATTATATATATATATATATATATATATATATATAACGAAGATTAATGAAACTGGTTATAAACAACCGACAATTTGAAATGATTTATTTGTACATTATTTTTGATCGATAATCATATTTAAGTAGTTATTCTGTTTATAATCAAACAATATTATATATTTATTTCTACCGGCCTGATTATTTACGATAATCATGTTACGGAAATTAACGAATATTAACGAAACTTGGTTATAAACAACCGACAATTTCAAACGATCTGTTTGAACATTATTTTTGATCGATATTTGTATTTAAGTAGATAGTCTTTTTATAATCAAACCGTACATATATTTATTTCTACCGGCCTGATTACTTACGATAATCATCATGTTACGAAAATTAACGAAACTTGGTTATAAGCAATCGTGAATTTGAAATGATTTGTTTGAACATTATTTTTGATCGATACTCGTATTTAAATAGATATTATTTTTATAATCAAACAGTATTATCTATTTATTTTTACCGGCCTGGTTATTTGCGATAATCATTTAAGGAAACTAACGAAGATTAATGAAACTTGTTTATAAACAACCGACAATTTGAAATGAATTGTTTGAATATTATTTTGATCGATACACGTATTTAAGTAGATATTCTGTTTATAATCAAACAGTATTATATATTTATTTCTACTGGCCTGATTATTTACGATAGATTTGGGACGAAAATGTGTGTCATTCGGCAGGATTCGAACCTGCGATCCCTATCCGCATAGGGGAAGCCACCATGTGATCTGGCACGACTTAGACCTCTCGACCATGAATGGCGATCTTAAATACGAGTATCGATCTTAAACAATGTTCAAACAAATCATTTCAAGTTGTCGGTTTTTATAACCAGTTTCGTTAATCTTCGTTAATTTCCGTAACATGTTTACATTTCTTGACATTACGATACATTTGAGAGCAGATATGGTTATTACGATGAATTTGAAAATTATGTTATAGGCTTGTTTTGACTTCGTTTAGACTGATCGTCATTCGTGGTCGAGGGGTGGGGTCTAAGACGCGCCAGATCACATGGTGGCTTCTCCTATGTGGATAGGGGTCACAGCTTCGAATTATAAACAGAATATCTACTTAAATATGAGTATTGATCAAAAAATAATTTTCAAACAAATCATTTAAAAATATATATATATATATATATATATAATTTGTTTTAAGATTATTTTTTAATTGATATTCGTATTTGAGTAGATACTTTGTTTTTCTTAATTAAACAGTATATTTATTTAT
>JBBBDQ010001446.1:1577500-1730000 GCA_037127315.1 Ascarosepion bandense
CGTGGTCCCAAACATATGGTCAGTAGTATATATATATATATATATATATATATATATATATATATATATATATATATATATATATTGTAATAGTTGTTACAATGGTTTATAAAAGAAATGCTTGAACAGTGGGTTTAAGATCTACGTGTTCTCTCACTTTCTTTCAATGCACTATATATATTTTTTTTCTAACCATATACTGTTAAATATAAAAGACAATGAATGTCTATTATGTTTAATCATGAACCATTGTAAACATCGTATTTTGGCTTTAATTTCAGGTGAAAATAAAGACAAAAATTCTCCAACATTTGGATAATTTTTTATATGTTGGTTCTAAGCTTTCGGCTCACATGAGCCATTTCGAGCTTTCATTCGGTTTGACGTCATAAAATTGCATTACAAATTTACGAACTGTGTTTGCTATTTTTGGTAACTGTCATTGGTGTTTAACAAAGTTTTATGTCAGCACAAGATAAAATCGTCTTTGATTGTGGATGTTTTTATGTTAACGACCTTGTAACCTCTCTGAAGATGGATCATGTGAGCCGAAAGCTCAGAACCAACTTAATAAAAAATTATTCAAATGTTGGAGAATTTTTGTCTTTATTTTCATCCTGAAATTAAAGCCAAAATACGATGTTTAGAACGGCTCATGATTAAACATAACAGACATTCATTGTCTCTTATATTTAACAGTGTATGTTTAGAAAATTATTTGCTCCCTCGATACACTACAGATATATATATATATATATATATAGAGAGAGAGTGAGAAAGAACGTGTGTATATTCGTCAATTTGTGAGTGTGTAAGTCTATCTATACGCAGATGTGTGCGTGTGGGCTGAAGCATTTTAATGGGCCTGCATTTACGCGATGCTATGAAAAAAATAACCAAAAATAGAAGAAAAAAAAGACAAAATGCCCGTTGGGATTGGTAAACTAATGATTTCGTAGATTGACAGATAGAGTCGGTAAAGAAAAGAATTAACTCTACAAAGTGCTCGTAAAAATGAATGTGAGTGAGACACTCTAGTTGTCTGTGTATATTTTTGTATTAATGTTTGAGATTTAAAAGCCGAAGCCATTTTCGTGAGAGACGGGAGCGAATCTCCAAAAGTGGTCTACCCTCTTCTGCATGTTGTGTGCGTACCAGATTAATTAGCTGCTGTCGGTAAATCTAAGCCCACGGGGAAGCTGTTCTTCACCCGTCTTTTGGTCAACATATATTACCCCCTGAAGATGATGCCGCACAATACGAACAGGTCAAAAGAATAGTATAATTTTTTATGGACATCATTAGTTGCAATCATTTCATTTTCAGGGGAAATTTTATCAGAAATTTTCCACCTTAAGAAATTTTTTATAAATTTGGGAAAAATAAAACTCTATATGAATAGAAATATCCAGTGAATATAACACGAATCTGTGTAGAATTGGCAAAAAATAATTTGTCTATTTAATGTTGTGAGTCACAAGTTTTTCCAAGTCTCGTCGGACATTTTGTTAATTTTACTCAAGCTTGCTATAATTTTTCGTGCGCACAAATACAGACAATTTTCTTTAAAAACAACAGAAGTAGATAGGTTCGTTTATTGTCCGATTCAAAATCTGACTCGGTCTTTCGAACCAGTGTAGAGGTTTTTCTTTTCTTTTCTCTTTAGGATTTAGTCAATTAAGTGCCCTACGTGATACACGATTAGGCGATCACGTCTTGAAAGAAACATGACTGATTGGGCAGAAGATTATCCCGCAGTGGGTTGCCATTATTTTCTGCGATTACTTTCTTTGCCAGTCAAAGATATAGAACACAATCTGTCCTGTTATTTAACCCATACTGGAGGGAAGAGACGGATTAATACCTTTCCAAAGGGTATTTGCGCATAAATGTATGCAACGAATTCAACTGGAATTCGAACTCAGGTTCCCGATTTCTCCTTCCGATCTGATAACCACTGCACCACGACGCACATCTTTAGAATTAGGTCTCCGGTTCTTTTAAAAATCTACTTTAACTCTTCATTCCTAACGTCTGAGCCTGAAATCTGAAATTTTATTCACCAATTATTTATATTATTTTACTTTTTCTCCTTCGCCAATAGAAGTAGTTAGATTTGTTAATTGCCCGGTTCACACTCCTCCCATGTTTTTCAAACAGGAATAGATTTTTATTTTTCCTTTCGTGTTGAGGATTGGGTTTCTGGTTCTTTCTAAAGTCTACTTCAATTATATGTTTCTAACGCTTGTCTTTTTTTACACTACTAAAACTCCACACAGTAACACATACTTTAGTGGCTCTTGGTCTTTTCATTGTATTTTTACAATAAAAATACTTGCAATATATATAGGAGCTAAATAACAGAGTAGATTGAGATCTCATGACAACTTGTCTAAGAGAAGGAACACCCTGGATCCAAAATTTTAGAGAAGGCTACGGGAAAATATCGGCTCGGAACGAGAAACCGGAGAGCCGAGTTCGAATTCCAGTTGAATCCATTGTATTCACTTACGCGCAAATACCCTTGGGAAAGGTATTAATCCGTTATGGGTTAAATAGCAGGACAGATTGGGTTCTATAGCCTTGGTCGGCAACCAGTCTACCGCAGAAAGCAATGGCAACCTACTGCGGGATAATCTTCTGCCCAGTCAGTCATGTCTCTTTCGAGACATGATCGCCTAAGCGTGTATTACGTATGGCACTTTAACTGACTGACGGAAAACTGGAACATTAAAAAAGATAGTCTTTGAAAAATGACTTTAATCAAAACAGAAATTGGTTTATTACAGCGAAAATATAGTGAATGTGCGCTAATTTCAGAATCACCTTCAGCAATTAGATATAAATCGATATGATTTACAACGCACCTCTTTTTCTAAAAAAAAAAAAAAAAAAAAAAACTTCCCCGATTACAAAATGTGATTTAAAGATTATCGCAATAAAAATAAACAAAAAATAATAATAAGCTGAAATAGGGTGGGGTACGGTTACATCTCTAGATACAGGGGGTGTCA
This sequence comes from Ascarosepion bandense, assembly GCA_037127315.1. Classification (NCBI taxonomy): domain Eukaryota; kingdom Metazoa; phylum Mollusca; class Cephalopoda; order Sepiida; family Sepiidae; genus Ascarosepion; species Ascarosepion bandense. Next base: position 1,580,515 of record JBBBDQ010001446.1, read on the forward strand.
AAATGTAGAGGAAAAAAGAGTTAGCGTCCTAGTAGTGTGACCATATATATATATATACATATATATATATATATGAAATGATTTGTTTGAACATTATTTTTGATCGATACTCGTATTTAAGTAGATATTCTGTTTATAATCAAACAGTATTATATATTTAATTCTACCGGCCTGATTCCTTACGATAAATTTTTGTTACGAAAATGTGTGTCATTCGGCAGGAATCGAACCTGAAAATTGTGTTATAGGCTTAATTTAGACTGATCGTCCTTCGTGGTCGAGAGGTCTAAGACGCGCTAGATCAATTAGTAGCTTTCTCTATGTGGATAGTGGTCACAGGTTCGAACCCTGCCAAATGACATATTTTCGTAAAAATCTCTCGTAAATAATCAGGCCGATAGAAATAAATATGTAATACTGTTTGATTATAAACAGAATATCTACTTAAATACGAGTATCGATCAAAATTAATGTTAAAATAATTCATTTCAAATTGTCGGTTGTTTATAACCATTTTCGTTAATCTTTTTAAATTTCCGTAACATGATGATTATCGTAAATAATCAGGCCGGTAGAAATAAATATATAATATTGTTTGATTATAAACAGAATATCTACTTAAATACGAGTATCGATCAAAAATAATGTTCAAATAATTCATTTCAAATTGTCGTTTGTTTATAACCATTTTCGTTAATCTTCGTAAATTTCCGTAGCATGATGATTATCGTAAATAATCAGGCCGGTAGAAATAAATATATAATATTGTTTGATTATGAACAGAATATCTACTTAAATACGAGTATCGATCAAAAATAATGTTCAAACAAATCATTTCAAATTGTCGGTTGTTTATAACCAGTTTCGTTAATATATATATATATATATATATATATGTGTGTGTGTGTGTGTGTGTGTGTGTGTGTGTGTGTGTGTGTGGCACCAACGCTTAAATAGACATAATGCACATGATTTCTTGAATGTGCAGACCGGTAGACGAAATAAAGTACTGTTTAAATTAAGCAGCCATCTACTCAAATACTAGGATCCACGAAAAATAATGTTTAAATGATATATATATACATATATATATATATATATATATATATATATATATATATATATATATGTAGCGAGTGTACACCTGCCGTCAATAATGTCGGCAAAATATATTTTAATATTTAAGAGAATTATTAGCAATTTCCCCACAACTTTACCCTACTCCGAGTGTGACAGGAGGGAACGCACACACACACACACACACACACACACACACACACACACATATATATATATATATATATATATATAGTTATACTCGTCACGAAAACCTTCCTCGAAAACTTTCGAAGGAAGGAAAAAAATAGTTTTAAAAAAGAAAAAAGAAAGAGCTTAGGACATGAGAGTCTGTCAAAAGTGTCTGGACAGAAATCAGCACGAAGCCCAAAGAAAAAAGAAAAAAAAACCGACACGAGTAACCATCTAACAGAAATCACTCAATAGAAAGGTAGAGCGAACTTAATAGAACCTAATGAGCCAGAAAGCTTTCCCTGACAATCCGTTTAAGAGAAACCTAGGTAGGTTCGTCTGGCTCATTAGGTTCTTCATATATATATATATATATATATATATATATATATATATATATATGGTGTGTGTACATAATTCTCTTTATTATAATAGAAAGTTAATATATATTTCGGTAGAAATCTTTCTTTTTATATGTGTTGTTTTGAATACTAGTCGGAGCATTTATTCCGTACTTCGCGTGTCATGTTCGGCTGTAATTCATGTGAACGCAGCCAACACCTCATTATCACTGGTGACTAAGGTGAGGTTAGTAGTGCAAAGCTCAAAACAAACGGGTATTAAAAACAATCCAAAAGCAGGTCTTAAACAGCTAACCATGAAGAGAAATTAACAACACCTGTAATATTTGTACCTATTGTTTTGGATAATAATTAAGAGATACAAATATTAACCCGTTAAAACAAACTTTATTTAACTTCGTCTCCATTCTTGTGTGAGTCCCTCGTGGCTGGCTAAAATGTCCGCTGGCGGGAGTAGCACGTGTGGCTGGTGTGAAATCTTTTGAGGAACTAAAAAAACTGAACTGCTACTAGTTGTTGGTCAGTAGGGATGGGTCAGAGAGAGAGAAAGAGAGGGAGTGAGAGATAAACGGATTTCTGGGATAGTAGCTCGTGACCTAGGTGGAAGCACCTGGAGAAGAGGAGGGAGAAGAAGACAAAGTTAATATGTTTAAGGTAGTATTATTTCTGGCCTATAGTAAGAGGGTACTACACACCCAAAAACAAACACCCTTGAAAATGGCTGAAATTGCTGAAAGCGGTTTGAACAATGGACAAAACGAACAAGTTTTGCATCCCCTTATTTCTGCCAAACGGAAAAATGTAAGACTGCAAAAATAGCTAAATAAAAAAATTAATTAAGTTATCCTTGTCTGTCATATACGAAAAACATATTTATGTTTTTTAAAACAAAAACAAATGTATGCACTTCTGCAAACTAAGAAAACTTCATAATGATCCATGCTTGAAATTTGATGAAACAGAAATTCCACTAGTAAAACAGCTTCTAGTTGTGATTTTTGACAGAAAATTTTCATCCCTCATTTGAAGTATTTGAAAACAAAGTGTAGCAAAGTCCTTCAACTTCTGCATGTAGTGGCTCATACTGAATAGGGAGCAGATCGGTATATACTGACCAATCTATATAGATCACTACTCCGTTCCAAACTGCATTATGTTAGTTTTATACATGGGTCAGCTCGAAATTTACTTACCATCAAAGGCTCAGAGAAGTGTTCGGGGCTTCTAGGACATCCCTGTGGAGAGTTTATACACAGAAGCTGGTGAAACACCTCCACATATACGCCCTATTAAACTGGCATTGCACTATTATGTAAAACTTGAATCATGCCAACTAATCCAACTTATTGATCTACATTTGATACAAATTATTGTGATCAATTCAGTCATGTAGAAAATGTCATACAACTACATGGACTTAGGATAAAACCAATTACTGAAGAACTAGGTCCTCATCTATCAAATATTCAAGAAACAACAGTATCCAGAATTCCACCCTGGACAATTAAACATCCTCAAGTTATCCTGGAAATGCATAATTTTCAAAAGAAAAAAAAAACACCCTCTCACATCTCTGGACACATTCCAGAAACTACTGGGAAACTTCCATGACTACACAAAAATATATTGACGGTTCAAAATATGATGTGTAGCACTGTATTCACTGCAGAGACTTAGACAATTGAGTTGGCTTTGGACATCATCACTGAGAGCAACCCAAACAAACCGAACTAAACTACACGCACGCCGTTCTGGGAACGCCCTCTGCTGGAAAATAGTGAGAATTTATTCCAGGTCCTAATATATAATGTTAAACTTTCTGTTTTTCACTGATAAAATGTATTTTGGCAATTAGGTTTTTTTTTATCCTAAAGTGCTCGATATCGGGGTAGAAATACGGCGTTGTTAAGCACAAAAAGTTTGTCACTTTAGCTGAGCAGATTCATACTGACTTCAAAGCTTCAAAAGGATACCGTTATGATGTTTTCTCACTCGTCAGGGCTGGTTTGTATACACACTTCAAGAAAGAAAAACTTGTCTTTCGTAATTTTATCAAATTTATTGTAGTATATAAAACGATATTTTCTCGAGAGATGATATAATCCTGATGGGTTAGCATCAACAAATCCTAAAGAGTGTTGTGTATCGTAGAAAACCGATTACATTGACGGCTCTTAGATAAGAAATTGCAAATGCATGTGCAGAAATCCGACTGGACACTTTGAGCAACGTTGCCCTAGCAGTAGTTTGCCGTACTAATAAATGTCTAGAAGCTAAAGCCACCATTTTGAGTATCTCTCATGACTGTATAGACCACATGTAATTTGTATTAATCTGTATTAATGATGCCTGAATAAAATTAGTATTGCAATATCTATACAAGATTTTTCCTTTCCAGGTGTGTATACATTTTTTGGCTAAGTCTCTCTCTCCCGCCTTCTCTCCTCTCTCCTATCTCTCTCTCTCACTCTCTCTCTCTCTCTCTCTCTCTATATATATATATATATATATATATATATATATATATATATATATATCAACAGAATTTTGTGGTTATTTTTGTTTTTACTACTTGCAACCCTGAAGATGGTCTTGGAAGGAGATTGAAAGTACTTGGGAACTTGAGAAATGGAAAACAAAATCACCTTTAAAAATCATTCTTACATCTTTTAATAATAGTATACGAAAGATTATTCGTGAATGAGAACGGATTTTTTAAAAATAAGCAGGCATAATGTTTGCAATTTATTTAAACTGACATGCCATATATATCTAAACTTATTTATAAATGAAACTCTGTATGTGTGTGTGTATGTGTGTGTCTGTGTGTGTCCGTTACCTATAGACTTCCGAAACGGCTGAACCGATTTTCTTGAAAATTTACACAGTTGTACTATAAGCGTCTGCGAGTGTTCTGAGCTAGGTTTTGTGTCGAGGAACCCCCGATAAATATCGAAAATCGATAATCGAAAAAATCGGGTGATAGAAAGGAGTGGTCCGATTTTAATCAAATTTGATACACTCCTAGACAAAGACACAAAAAACGATATTCAGATGTTTCAAGGTTGCAGTTTTTACAATAGTGCAGAAAATCGATAATATATATATATAAGGCAAGATGTTTGTGTGTGTCTGTTTATCTGCCTGTATGTCTGTATTTTTTCGCCCTTTTTATTTTAGTTTTTGCTTCGGGTTTGGCTCTAAGTAGGTATAATTGTAGTTCTTAGTCTCAGCCATGATACCATTTACTCAGAGGACTCATTTAGTCTTCAAAATTCAGTTTACGACAAAAAAAACTTATTTGATATCGATACCAGGAAATCAAAATTTGACTTACGTCCATTCATTTTTATTTCAGTCTACGGTTTCGCTTTAACTGGAAACAACTATTGCTTTTTAGTCTTTCGTGCCAACGTCCAAAGAGTCTGAGCTCCAGGACCATGGATTAGTTTTAAATCTTTCATTACACCCGAGCAACGCCGGACTATACTGCTAGTATTTTATAATCCTGCCTTCCAGTAATCTTTCAACTTAACTCGCAGACAAATTATCCATTCTTAACAGTAGGATCATTACCACCACCTCCAAGACTATTAGTTATATAATCAGGAAGAAAATATACCAAACCCCATTTCAAATGACGGAATTTATCAGGTAAAATGTCAACAATGCAAAAATGTGTACATGGAAGAGACATAACGTGATCTTAACCTCGCATTTACGAACAAAATCGAGACTTGAGTTTCACCAAACGTTCTAACTCTCGTTTTCCTCCGAAATGACATGGAATATAACTTTGATTTCACTAAGTCCAGTCTAATTAAAAAAAAAAACATAACTGCTTAAGGAGAAATATTTTAAAAATATAATAATAACCTTATTAACAACCATAACACATGCTTAAAACATTACATTACTTCACCATATTTCTACATATCCATTCTTCATGAATAAAATCAATCTTTCCTATCGTAGAAATAGGTACCTTCACCAATTTTCGATTCCTAAGCTTCAACATGAATTTTTAGGAATAATTTTCTGGAATTCTTAAAACCTGACCCATTCACACACATCATAGCTAACAGCTCAAGTTACCTAAGATACATAGATGACGTCCTCAAAATTTACCTCATGATACTAACCTATTAAACGTGATAATGAGGTTCAATAAAATTGAACCCACCATGGAATTTACACACAAATTTGAAACAAACACCTCACTACCTTGCCTTCATCTCACCCGTTACACCCAATAGGGTGTAGGGCAGCAACTTTTTGTTACTGCTTCCGTAACAAACTGTTTTTTAATGGGGCAGGGTTGTTAGCCCTGCGCCCAACCCCAAAACCTGGAGGACAGGCGGACCATTCTTGGTCCCTACGTTTACAGCACCTGGTATTCCCAAATGGTCACCCATCTAAGTACTGACCAGGCTCTACGTTGCTTAACTACGGTGATCGGACGAGAACCGGTGTATTCAACACGATATAGCCACAGAACTACATTTCCTTAACATCACATTAATACACACCAATGATAAATAAGATTTTAAAGTTTAACGAGAACCCACAAACAAAAACTGCCTAATCAAATTTTATTCCCCCCACAATCAGAGAATAAAACCTGGACTTTTTAAAGGATTTTATCTTAAAGCCCTTTAGAATATGTAGCCTTGAATATCGAAATGAAGAAAAGAAATAAATTGAAAAAACAATCAAAATTCTCCACTACTCACACCATTTCATTCAAAACGCTAAAAGATGAACTTACAAAATCCACAAAGCCAAAAAGACATATATTTTCAACAAAAATTACACAAATCCTGCCTTCTAAAAAGCTTTCAACTAAACTCTCAAAAAATTAGCCGCCCTTAACACTAGGATTCTTATCACCACCTCCAAGCGATTTGGTGATATAATCAGGAAGAAAAATAATACTAATTCCATCTTCAATGAAAAATTCCAACCAAAACAAATTCATCACAGTCAAGCTGTGTTTCAACGACCCACATAAAAGTGATAACAGGATTTCCAGAGACACACACGCACGTATATAGGTAAATACTATATCAAACTAAATAAAAAATAAAAAATCATCGCAACATTTCAACGATCTAATCGGAAATTACTTCTACAGACTTTTCCTCACACACATTCACATACACATTTACCTTAACTAAAGTTACCGTCTAACATACACCAAGACAGACAAGCGTTTCTACATAAACACTCACATACACGATCCCACAAGTTGCCGTCCAAAATATTTATCATACATATATTTAAAAGTTAGCCATTACTTTAATACACGTGAAACTTTTATTAATATGTACATACACATATACACATATATTAACTAATGTTACCATCCCACATATACTTAAACAGACAAGCGTTTCTACACAAACATACACTATTATACACTTTACCATCCAAAATATTCCACGCACATACAATACTGGCCATAATTATTAGGCAACTCTAGTTTTTTCAAAAGAAATGATGTATTTCATACTATTTTTAGTATTTATTGCCAAATGGATAATTCTAAATAAAAATAGAATGGTTCTTTTTTTATTATTATTTTGCAAAATTTTATAAGGCAAATAACGACAATTAAACTATCGCACCCTGTAGATTATATATATATATCCACATATATGTATGTATATATATACACCACCGGCCATAATTATTAGGCCACCCCAGTTTTTTTTTTAAAGAAATGATGTATTTCATACTATTTCTAAGTGGATAATTCTAAATGAAAATAGAATGGTTCTTTTGTTATTATTACTTTGCAAAATTTTACAAGGCAAGGAAGCAAAGATGAACTCATCTGAATCACCCAAAATTTTCTTCATCCTTTCATTGATTAAACAGCAATATAGGTAATTATTAAATATTTATAAATTCATTTGATGCACATGTTATTGTGCAATATTAACAAAAGAACCATTCTATTTTCATTTACAATTATTCACTTGGCAATAAATACTAAAAATAGTATGAAATACATAATTTATTTTAAAAAACTGGGGTGGTAGCACTTGTTAGAATCCCAACTACGGGCAAATAGTTACCCCCCCCCCCCCAAACTGGGGTCAAAACTCAATGAAAGTATGAAAATAGACTTTTATCATAATATATATATTTTTGAAGGAAAAATATTACCAACAATACATTTTTGAAGGAAATGTTATTACCAGCAATACATTTTTAATACAAAACAGGAAGACATCTTCAGCTTAAAATAAAAATTCAAAAGTAATCATAAAGAAAATTTTTTTCATCAAAATCTGATTAAATTAACCTTCTCACTATAACCAAACATTAAAAAAATATTTTAAAGCTCCCGTCTTTTTGGCATTAAATAACCCACAGAGGTTGATATGCCATTAAACATAACTCAAATTCAAATTTGAACACTCCCGGCTACTGGCGTGTTTACATTGTATATAACATGTTAAAATCCGCCATCATCTACCGAGCGTCCAAAGCTTAAAAGTAGAATCGTTAATTCAGTCGAGTTTCAATCCTGGCTAGAAGCAATCGGATGTCTAACTGGACTGATTAGCTGTGATACAGCGAAACAGATCTATCTGCGTATGAATATATATATATTATTTATAAATGGAACTTTATCGATAACATATATATAAAAGGCAAGATGTTTGTGTGTGTGGCTTTTATTTTAGTTTTTGTTTCTGGTTTGACTCTAAGTACGTATAATTGTAGTTCTTAGTCTCAGCCATGATACCATTTACTCAGAGGACTTATTTAGCCTTCAAAATTCAGTTTACGACGAAAAAAACTCATTTGATATCGATACTAGGAAATCAAAATTTGACTTCATCCATCCATTCTTTCAGTCTACGGTTTTTTTTTCTTTAACTGGAAACAAATGTCGAAACAAAATGTACCCTTTTGTAGGGATAAAAATTTGTACAAGTTCTAAACTATAATTTACTAGCAGTCTCTCTCTTTATATATATATAGAGAGAGAGAGTGAATGGTATCATGGTTAAGACTAAGAACTACAATTATACGTACTTAGAGCCAAACCCGAAGCAAAAACTAAAATAAAAAGGCTGAAAAAAATACAGGCATACAGGCAGATAAACAGACACACACACAAACATCTTGCTTTATATATATATATATATATTATCGATTTTCTGCACTATTGTAAGAACTGCAACCTTGAAACTTCTGAATATCGTTTTTTTATGTCTTTGTCTATGAGTGTATCAAATTTGATTAAAATCGGACCACTCCTTCTATCACCCGATTTTTTTTCGATTATCGATTTTCGATATTTATCGAGGGTACCTCGGCACAAAACCTAGCTAAGAACACTCGCAGACGCTTATAGTACAACTGTGTAAATTTTCAAGAAAATCGGTCCAGCCGTTTCGGAGTCTATAGGTAACGGATACACACACAGACACACACACACATACACAGGCACACAGACAAAGTTCCATTTATAAATAAGTTTAGATTTAGATCTATATTGAACAGACTTTAGTTAATTTCTAGTCTGGAGTCTGTCTGTATAACGTCTTGAATTCAAAGCTGTCCTTCTATGCGGGGTGCAAGAGCCACACAGCTAGAGATTCACCGTCTGCTCAGCCTTTTAAGCCATAACCGTGCAGGTAAGAAATGATGGAGTCGTATCTTTCCAAAAGCTATTTAGGCGAAAGTTAACGTAAAGATCTCAACCGGAATTCGATCTCAGCTCGTTTCGAGCCCCTAACCATTTGTAACCCTGCACTTTAATTTACCAACTTATCAGGTCCACATCACTTACTCTTCTTTACAGTTCAAGTAAAGTGGAATTATGCCAAGCATCTTTAAGTAAACACACCTTTATTGCTTGTTATTTTAGGAGCCTATCCCAAGCCTTTATCTTCCCTGTATAATACGCAGATTCCAGGATACAATGTAAAAGTGAGCCAAGAAGAGTAAGGAAGTAAACATTTTTCCAAGAACGAAAACAAAGACATTCCAGTGTTAACCCTCCGTTGGTACTTTGGACTTCTGGAACTTACGTCGTCGGGTTGGGGGGGGGGGTGCTAGTCTATAAAAAATTACAAAAGAAAATAAAGAAACCATTCAGTACACTTAAGTAAATGTCTAGCAAATGGTTAGCAATTTGAAGCAATGTTATAACTGACGATATTCTCTTTTTATAATTTTAAATTTCATTTTTTTATTTTCATTTGTTGATTGATGATTGGATGTAGAATTCCTAGATTGGATTTTCTTAATTATCTATTAGTAGAATGAGATATTTGGAAACTCCACAAAATAGTATTCCTTATTACTGTCATAGCGGCATCACCGACAGACTGAATGAACTCTTCCAACCATTACTTATACCTCGCCTCACAAGAGGTAATAGAGGGAGTAGCCTGAGGAGAGCGCCCTCAGAGCTGCCCGAAATCAGCCGAGAGTCGGTCTACGAACACTGCTACGTTAACGTCCCAGTTCTAAGGCCGAGGGTCGAATCATAGTATTACACACTAACTCGTATTATCGTTCCTACTAACCAAGTTCCAATTATTGTATTATTTTCGTATTTAATATATATTCGTTATTTCCTATTTGGTTGTTTTTGCGTTATTCTTGCTGGACCTTTAACCGGGTCCAGGGCATATATTTAGCCAAATTTTCATAATTACTTAAAAAGCTTTATGAATTCCTCTATCAAATAACCACAAGAAGCTTGTAGTTTAATCATAATATTTACATTTTTTTGTTTGCATGTTTTTTACGGCTTATCAGCCTCTTGAAGGTTATTTAAAGCCAGGATATATTTTTTAAGATAACAATGATTTACAGATAAAATTCTTACAAATTGACCCATAGCTGGGGGAGAAGAGTTGATTCGTACCCTTTCCAAAGGGTATATGCGCGTAAGTGAACACAACGGAAATTGGAACCGAGCTCTCCGAATTCCAGTTCCGAGTCAATATCCATTACATCACCCGCACATCAAAGCTTACAGCAACTGGTATTTCTAAGCAGTCACCCATCTAGACACTGACCAGAGTTGACGTTGCTTATCTTTGGTGACCGTACGATGACTGATGTTTCAACGTGTTATGTCCGATACCAATAACAGTTATGCTCATATTGTTTATCGTCAATAAAATAAAACTATAAAACCTATATCTGTTTATATTTCTGACATGAGGTATTGTATTTGCATTACTCGGAGAGTCGTCCTTATATATATTGTCATATCCAAGATGTTTCGGCCTTGTATGCTCCGGTCATCTTCAGTGATATACGTTGGAATTTTGAACAGAACTCTATCTAGTCTACTGAGACATCAAGTACAGGGAGAATATTTTGAGGCCACATTTTAAACAAGATAAGGTACGCAGATGATATAGTGCTGATAGCAGACACTGAAAGGAAACTACAAGACCCCCTACAGAAGGTAGCTGAATAGAGTTTCAAGGAAAGATACAAATAAACTGCAAGAAAACCAAATGCATGGTCATCAGCAAAAAGGGCAGCCCCAAATTCCAAATAAAAGGCAAGGGATACTAAAATCAAGCAGGTACAAAAATTTAAATACCTGGAAAGTGTTCTAACAGAAAACGGAAAGTGTGACACAGAGATCCGAAGGCGAATTGGTATGGCGAAGGAAGCATTCCAGAAGTTGAGTAAAGTATTAAGAAACAGGACAATTTCGCTAGAAATAAAAAAGAGAGTAGTGGATTGCTACGTGATGTCAGTTCTTCAATATGGCAGTGGATGCTGGACAATATATTCGAAGATGAAGAAAAAACTTGAAACAACTGAAATCGGGTTCTACAGAAGGATCTTGCGAATATCATGGATCGAGCATGTGAGCAATGATGAGGTTTTGGAAAGGATGGAAACGAAAAGGAAATTAATACTGTGCATCAGGAAGAGACAGTTAAAGTTTCTGGGACATGCATTGAGGATGGAGGGCTTGGAGAACCTGATACTAACAGGCTAGATAGAGGGGGAAAAGAGACGGGGGAAAGCAGCGGATAACATATTTGAAGGACCTGATCAGGTAGATGACAGAACGAGGGTTGCATGGTGCAACAGGAGAAAGTGTACTAAGAGCCACCAGGGACAAGGGAGATGTGGAAAGCCATGATCGCCTGCGTCTTGAAAGGACAGGGCACATAAAAGAAGAAAAGACATCAAGAAAAGGCATGGTACGTGAAACTAGAACAATCTTCCCTCATAGACTATCCCCAGGGACATATGGCCCAGTGTACAAAAACGTTGGTTAAAGTAATCCATTGACTTGACCCAAAGTTTTGAGTTCAATACCTGGCCATAGCAGAAGTGAACAAAACTTATTGAGTTACTAAATGGAGTTAACTGAAATTGAGATATCCAAACAAAGCAGGACACGTGGACTAAAAGTGTTCAGTTCGAAAATCCAGTGTATGCCACCTGAAGAAGGCCGGAGCGTACAATGACCGAAACGTCGTGAATATGACTGAAAATGAGGACAGCATTCCGAATATTTTAATAATAAAATCTAATTTTGGTTAATTGAACTTTTGAAATATTCATATTTAATATTTAATTTTTAATTCTATTTTTCAAATTAATGCTTTTTTATTTTCACTTTGCCTTTTTGTTTTCACTCATCCTATAAAAACAAGAAAGAACATTGACGTCAATAGAAAATAACGAGAGAATGAAGAACTAAATCATTCAACCATGGCAGTGATTGAAAATATTATTAGTAGGTGCGACATTGAGTGAATCTTGGCAGCTTTCAAGCTTCACCAGTAATTCTTAACCAAATTTCAAACAGTTTACAGAGTTAGATAGGACACCTCCTTAGCTACATTTTGAAAAAAAATTGAGTTTTGGTTCAGTAGAAAAAAAGTTACATCAAAATATGTAAAGTCCGAAAAGGGATACTAACTACATAAGTATGTAAGTGAGTGAGTGACTTATCATTTTATCAGACCTGATTATCAGAATTAATTATAAATAATCAATTTTTTATTGTTTTTTTTTAATCAATTGCATATTCATTTTTTAAATATTTTTTTAATGTGGCTTTCAGCATTAAATTTATATTAAATTAATAGCAATGACTGAAAAAATCATGGATTACATGGAAAAATGCGGGCATGAAAGATTATACCTTAAGATTATATTAAATCTGGAAAAGAACAGGACAAGTTATTAAATCTGGAAAAGAACAGGACAAGTTATTCAATTGAAGTAAAAGATAAGAAATTTCTTCCTTAAAATATTGCAGTTAAAAATATAAATTGAATTATTTTTAGCTGCAATATTTTTTTAGTAAAAAATGAAAAATTTCTTACTTAAAATATTTAAGTAAGAAATTTTTCATTTCATATCTTATCCTTTACTTTTCCAGGTTTAATAACTTGTCCTGTTCTTTTCCAGGTTTAATATAATCTTAAGAATATTACTTTTTATATGCGCATTTTTATCATCTAATGATATATCCAAGATATTTTAATATGATGTTTGAAAATTCCGCTGTAGTAATGGTGTGACAATGCCCCGATATGAGCACAGGAGAATATATCCAGACGTCGTGTACTAAACCCAAGCATATACAATTATATGGTTTGCGTATCTGGTAGATAAAAGTCGATGCTTTAATTTTATTAATTGAATCGCACACTTGCGGCACATCGTTAATGTGTTTTTGAAATTTTCAACTACATTCACAACAAAATTAAAATTATGCATGTCAAATATAATATAAAAACCCCACAAAATGTTAATTTTCTTTCTGACCTTTTTCACTCCCGACAAAAGCTTCGAAGTGTGAAATGTAATCCTGCATATTAACAAACGTTCTCAGATGAACCGAGTAAAGACAGTAATCGATAAAAAGCGTTCAGAATTGACCAATCAGAAAAGGACGCTCATCCATCAGTAAAACACCAGACCTCTCGTCTCTTTGGAAACACAGTAGAAATCGGTATAGTTTGGACGGGAGGTCCTGATATTCCCAACATGTTAAGTGTTATTCTTCAAAAAATATGTTGACCTCGTATGTAATCTTGAAAAATCAAATTGACTTTTGCGTACAATTAAAGGGAGGTTCAATTCTTTATTTTTTTGTCAAAATTATAAGTCGATTTTCACGTGCTTATACATATATTACGCAGAAACTGACTACGAGATTAATTTTGCGTATGAAGATTAAGAAGATTGTCGAAATCTGGTATCACCAATTGTGAAAAGGCCCTGGGGATGACTATGCACCCTTTAAGGATGCACGGGCGTTGTAACAGTTTTTAGGGGCGGGAATTAATATCGGTTAACGATTTCAAATTCTGAGCCAGTCTGTTGAGCTACCTTAGCACTAATGAATGCTCTAATGAATGGCGGAAATCCATCTCTTCTCACATTGATTGTTATCTATTGAATAACATTGATAAACTAAACTCTCACAATTTGAATGGCAGCTAGTCTAAAAGAATACATTCAAAAATAAAAATATTTCTCAAGAAGCTGTGGCAATTCACCATTTACAATCTGTGCAGAGATATGATCGCATACATAGAACTGGGATTTCTTTTTTTAATTCTAGTCAGAGCCGTATAATTTTGTGACCTATGTATCCATCATTGTACCATTTCGTGATCCATGTATGCAGCATTGAAGCTAATACAAAATGATTAAAATGTTATATCTTTTCTCTGTCGCCATAATACCAGGTTCTCTCCATGAACCTAAACGATCTCCCCGTGACGATTTATACAATTTCAATGAATGAATGATGATAAAAGGAAGAGAGAAAGTGAAATAAAATTAAGGGGTCTGGTTATTATGGGACCCTCTTTTTCCATCTAGATAGGGACAGAAGGCCTACTGTGTTCTGAGAGTATTAGGCGCTAAGCATGGAGCTAATCTCGCTCAAACTTTCTATCAGAAACAAGCAAAGGATTTCATCAAAGAAAAAAGGGTAAAGCAATAAACAATGAAGGAAATTAATAAACTTGTTTCAGAGGCAGACTAATCCGGCCATGAAAACAGAAACGAGAAAAACTATGCGGCAGTAGGTATCTGCAAAAAACTCAAAACGTTGGAGTCAGCAGATACAGCCAGTCAGTCAAGTGCCATATGTGATACACGCTTTGGGTGATCATGTCTAGAAAGAGACATGACTGACTGGGCAGAAGTTTATTCCGCAGTAGGTTGCCAGCGAAGGCTGTAGAACCCAATATGCCCTATTATTTGACTCATAACTAGAGGGGAAAGAGATGAATTATATCATTATGGGGTAATTAGTGGGGGATCAGTTTATTACTTAATAACAATATAAAACTGATCCCCCACTTAATGGCCAGTAGAAGCCTTAATCCTGTTTTCAAGTATTATATTCAGTCAGTTAAGTGCCAAAAAATGTCTACAAGTAGGGTAAATTGTTTAAAGAAGGACGGAGCAGTGTTGAGGATGAAGACAGGCCTGGGAGGCCTACAGAAGTGTGGTTTCCTGAGGTGATCCAATCAGTCAATGACCTCATTCCGTCTGACAGAAGGGTGACAGTGGATGACATTGCAAGATCTTTGAGCCTATCTGTTGGGACAGCACACAAAATTGTCCATGATAACCTTGCCTACTCGAAGGCCTCACACAGCAGCCCAAACAGGTGCAGACTATCGACGAGCTGGGCTGGGAACTGTTCCCTCATCCTCCTTACAGTCCAGACCTTGCCCCTTCAGACTTTCACCTGTTTGGTCCCTTGAAACCGTTCACGAGAGGCACAAAGTTTGAAAGTGACGATGAAGTCAAAAGTGCTGTGAGCGATTGGCTGAGACATCAAATATTTAACGCTGAGGGAATACGGAAGCTTGTGCAAAGATGGGAAAAGTGTGTGAAAAAAAAGTAAGCTTCTATCTGTATTAGAAGTCCTTATACCGAAAAATTCACCTTATTTATTGAATCACCCTCATAGAAGTTCTTATACCGAAAATTTCATTTTATTTATTAAATGGCCCTCGTAGAAGACATTATATCGAAGAATTCATCTTTATTAAATGGCCCTTGTAGACGTTATATAGAAAAATTCACCTTATTTAATGAATGGCCCTCGTAGAAGTCCTTATACAAAAAAAATCACCTTATTTATTGAATGACCCTCGTAGATGTCCTTATACCGAAAAATTCACCTTATTTATTGAATGACTCTCGTAGAAATCCTTAAACCGAAAAATTCACCTTATTTATTGAATGACCCTCGTAGATGTCCTTATACCGAAAAATTCACCTTATTTATTGAATGACTCTCGTAGAAATCCTTAAACCGAAAAATTCACCTTATTTATTGAATGACCCTCGTAGATGTCCTTATACCGAAAAATCACCTTATTTATTGAATGACCCTCGTAGGAGTCCTTATACAGAAAAATTCACCTTATTTATTGAATGACCCTCGTAGAAGTCCTTATACCGAACAATTCACCTTATTTATTGAATGACCCTCGTAGGAGTCCTTATACAGAAAAATTCACCTTATTTATTGAATGACCCTCGTAGAAGTCCTTATACCGAACAATTCACCTTATTTATTGAACGACCGTTGTACAATTAAACTGAAGATGCTTTTGTGTCACCCTTTTGTAGTAAGTTCAATCCTTGAATCAGGTTCTAAAATCAATATTCCCTGGTTCAGAAGAAACAAATGAGTGGTGACATGGTCGAGGGAAAAGACACAATAGGAAATACATACCCTGTTAGATAAAATATTAGAAACCTCAAGATGTACGGCGTGTATTTGGTGAAAACTTTTCCACAATAACATCATTTTTCTCATAATTATTTCAATCCAAGCAAGGCAGGACAGCCACTGGTGCGGAGGGTCGTTTACTGTCGATGTCGAAGAAAGGATAAGAGAATGATGGGAATCAATGATATTGAAGATGGCAGTTAACGCTGAACTTAAACCTTTGGAGATTGTTATCAGGGAAGCAAGCATGCAGAAGGATGTTCCACAGGCAGGAAGTGCGAGAAAAGAAATTTGTGAAGTAGAAAGTGGCGGTTACATTTGCCTATTTTGACGGTAAAAAGTGTGGGACCTAGTTGCCAATCTAGTTGCACGAATAAATTCATGAGGGCGGGACATCATGGAATTAAACTCGTCAGAGCAGAAGCCGTGAAAATATTTGTAGAAAAGACAGAGGGAAGCCACATTCCGTCGGTGAGAAAGTGACAGAAGTTGAGATGCCAGATCAAGACCGATTACATTGCAGATCCTCCTTCGAAATTTGTCGAGAACCTCGAGATGAAATGCAGGAGCACCTGACCAGAGCGAATAACCTACATTAGGACTTGTGTATCTGGGCGGCGGAACAGTAATTCCGAATGATAGGGTTACATAGCGGAAGGTGGTGAGAAAGAGTGGTTAGATATGGGAAATGTCAGAAGGAGGGTGATAGACGGGTAAAGATGTAGATGGGAAGAGTGTTTGAGAGAATGGATGCGAGTTAGTGTATTAGGAGGTGTCTATTGACCTTACATTTAAACTCCTGGAGATTGTAGCTGTCGGGGAAGCAAGTATGTGGAAAGGAATTCCACAGGTGGGAAGTGCGAGAAAAGAAGCTGTTGGAGTAGAAATTGCGGTTACATTTTATCGGTTTAACTGTAAAAGGGCGGGACGTAGTTGCTAATCTAGTATCTCGTGCAAATTCGTACCTAGGAGGCACTAGTGATCTAAGTTCATCGGAGCAGAAGCCGTGAAAGTATTTATAGAAGAGGCACAGGGAAGCAACGTCACGCCGAACAATATTACTACTATTTCGATGATAAACGGGTGGGACCATGGTGCTTATCTAGTAGAAGGCGTAAGCAGATGTGCTCTGAGAACCAGGGAAAAAGCTCGTAACAATAAAAGATGGCAATGATTGAAATAAATAGAAGAATATTAACAGTTCATTAACTCAAAATCTAAAACTCCAAACAATTTTGAAAAACACTTTGAGCGCTTAGTACTTTCATTGTTAACAGTAATCATAAGGAAATACTATAGTTCATCGTCGTTTGTTTTTGGAAAATAAAATAATTTAGACCATAAGGATAATAGCTTTTGATAAAGGTTTTACAAATCAGAGATTACAGAAATAGTTTCATAACGGAATATAAAGTCACTAGGGTTTCAAAAGTATGGACAACCAAGAAGAGGCTTACGGCCATATCAGGATGAATACACCGGTACTCGCTCGATCACCAAACTTAAGCAACGTTGAGCCTGGTCAGTACTTAGATGGGTGACCGCTTGGGAATACCAGGTGCTGTAAGCGTTTAGTAACGGATGTGCGTGCTAACGGCCATATCACGTTGAATACACCGGTTCTCGCTCGATCACTGAAGTTAAGCCACGTTGCGCCTGGTCAGTACTTAGATGGGTGACCGCTTGGGAATACCAGGTGCTGTAAGCGTTTAGTGACGGATGTACGTTGTGGTACGGTGCAGTGGATATCGGCTCGGAAAGAGAAATCGGTGAGCTGAGTTCGAATTCCAGTTGAATACCGTGCATTCACTTAAGCACTGGTACCCTTGGGAAAGGTAATAATCCGCCCCTTCCCTCCAGTTATGGGTTAAATAACTGGGTAGGACTTGGAGACCCTACCCTTAAAAATGAATCTTGGTACTCGAAAACAAAAAGTATTTCTAGACACAAAACTTATATAAAAACAGCAATAATTTGTTTGAAAAACAAGTTATTACCAGCAATAAATAAATAAAAAAAATTTAGTTGGCAATAAATGACCCGCCGAGGTTGATATGCCAAAAATGAAACAACCAAGAAGGAGAAACCCAGTTAAGTGGCATATGTGATTCACTCTTGGGTGATCATGTCTCTTTCGATTCATGACTGACTAGGCAGAGATATTTCCGCAGTAGAATGCCGTTTCTTCCTGCGGTCGGCTGGTTGCCAAACTTATCTGTTTTACTGTTGAACCCAATAACTTGGAAGAGCAGAGATGGATTCCTACTTTTCTCAAGGGTATTAGCGTGAAAGCGAATCTAACGAAACCGACTAGAATTCGAACTTGGCTCTCCCATTTCGCGTTGATATTCATTGCACCACAACCCAAACACAGTAATCATATACAGTACTGTGCAAAAGTAATAGGACAAGAATTATTTTATCTTTTATGAGGCATACTGACAGAAAATAAAAATTTCATTCAAGTAGTTTTGTTTGATTTACTCAACAAATGCTTTAACAAGAAAAATACTATTTACGGTCATATCACGTTGAATACACCGGTTCCCGCTCGATCACCGAAGTTAAGCAACGTTGAGCCTGGTCAGTACTTAGATGGGTGACCTCTTAGGAATACCAGGTGCTGTAAGCGTTTATGGACGGATGTGCGTTGTGGTGCGGTGGATGTCGGCTTAGAAAGGGAAATCGGTGAGCCGAGTTCCAATTCCAGTCAAACACGCTGCATTCACTTACACACTGGTACCCTTGGGAAAGGTATTAATCCGTCCCTTCCCTCCCTCCAGTTATGGGTTAAATAACTGAGGTCTGCTGTTCATGCGATCTGTGGCGAACTTCTGCACCGATTGTTTGCTATCAGCAGTTCCAAAAAGTGTAGATGGTGCTACACAAGTTTTCACCACTCTAAACAGTTCTTTGTGTGGCAGTCTAACTCATACATCGAAATCGACGGGAGAGTCCATAATATATATATATATATATATATATATATATATATACAGTACTGTGCAAAAGTATTAGGACAAGAACTACTTTATCTTTTATGAGGTGTATTGACAGACAATAAACAATTTAGTTAAAGTAATTTTATTTAATTTACTCAACAAATTCTTTAACAAGAAAAATACTCGTTACAAAATAAATTTAATATTTAGTATAATAGCTTTTAGCTTTGAAATAATAAAATAATTGCAACAATTTACCAATCGCACCTAGTATATATATATATATATATATATATATATATATATATTCCAGTGAATACAGAACGAAGAAGGAATTCTTACAACGTCCAAAACATTAATTTAAAACCGTGCTCGATATATAATATATAGAGCTGTGAATATTTATTATAAATTATATTTTAGAACATGTACATAATTATTCTATATATATCCGCTACAAAGGTACGTTTGTTTCGACATTGAAACTTCAATGTCTCATCAGGCGGTGTGTAAAGTAATGGAAATCCTCTTTCTTTATATTTATTTAGTTTTGTTAGAGGTGTTGGTGGGGGTGGTTAGTGATAGGGGTATAAGTCTCTGACCGTTGGAATTTTTGGAAAAGGTGTTTTTTAAGTGGTTGATTAATGAAGAGTCTTTGATTTCTAGACAGTTGTAAGTTTTTATTATCTAGTGACTAGACTATATCCTTATGGATTTCTTAAAAGAGCCGATAGTGGTTGACGCGGATATATTTATTTGAGCAGAGTCTTTATAATTAATGTAAGTTTGCATATTTAATTTTAACTTTGGATTTAGGGAATATATTTTTTCTATTAAATTTTTAATTTTTAATTATTAATTAGATCTTAGTTTGGAAACCGTTTTTTCTATTAAATTTTTAATTTTAAATATCTATTCTTATATCAAGTCAATATATGATGAATCTAATTATGGTTGTTAACCTTGCTTTATAATTTAGTAAATCGATTACTTCTATAAAATTCTAAATTTTATTCAGAGAAAAATTTATAATTTAATTATAAATATTAAACCTTATTTTAGAATTTAATAATTCGATGTTATTACAGATTTTTTTTTAAATTTTTTTTTTTATATATATGGGGTCCTAGCTCTGGTTATTGTAGTATTTTTTAGCATGATTGTAATGTTAGTTCTTTAATGTGCTTACAATTTACTGTGGTTTCATGCCTCTGGTTTAAATGCCTGTAACTGTTCATATATTTAAGGATCTCAATTTTTTCTTGAAGACAGAGGAAACATGGTTCCTTTATAGATTTAGCTGTTCTTGCTTGTTTAAGGATTTACCATTTAACTTTAGGCGTTTTATTTTCGTCTTTTAACTTCCAAAATTATTTGGCGAGAGATGTCATGTTTTGTTTTTCTTTGTTATTGAAGGATGATAGGTGATAGTAAAATCTCTTTTTAAATACGTTCATGGTATTTCCGATATACATTTTTTCATCCTTAGGATTCTCCATGGATGAAATCGAACACATATGTATCAGGGATTTCGTTAGACACTTATATATATATATATATATATATATATATATAGTACTGCGCAAAAGTATCAGGACAAGAACTATTTTATCTTTTATGAGGCATTTTGACAGAAAATAAACAATTTAATTAAAGTAATTTTATTTGATTTACTCAACAAATGCTTTAACAAGAAAAAATACTTGTTACAAAATAAATTTAATATTTAGTATAATAGCTTTTTGGTTTGATCAAAGCCTTCATTCTGTCAGGCATTGACATCACAAACTTCTCAATGTAATTAATGGTGTCTCCTGCCAAGCAGATTGTATTTGTTACCAAAGTGTATCTTGCGAAGTAACATTAGATTCATCAATTCGAGAGGGGTGGGGGGTAATAAGAAAAAAGTCAGTCATATCCAAGGATAATAGAATAATGATTATTTTCAAAATAACTTGTTTAATAGAAAATAGGAAAAATTAAATATAACTTCTTTTTAATATATTTCTTTTACACCTAGTTTTAAATAATCAATATTTATTAACAATTTACTTGGATTTTCACCATGTATTTGAATTTCATTGAGGTTTTTAGGAAAATCACCCGTGTCCTAATAAAACTTTTGCACACTACCAGCAGTGTGAAAAAGTGTTAGAACAGGGGTGATTTTAAACTTTATTTTGATGCCTCATAAATGATAAAATAGTTCTTGTTCCTAATACTTTTGCACAGTACTGTATATGCAGGGTTGTAATGGATGAATTGTCTAAAATTACACAAAAATTAACATAATGCTGACATCTTATTTCAACAGATAAATTTAATTAATCTTATTTGATTTACTCAACAAATGCTTAAACAAGAAAAAATATTTGTTACAAAATAAATTTAATATTTCGTATAATAGCCTTTTGCTTTGATCAAAGCCTTCATTCTGTCAGGCATTGACATCACAAACTTCTTAAATGTAATGGTATTTCCTGTCAAGCAGCTTGTATTTGTTCTCAAAGCGTGTCTTGCAAAGTAACATTAGATTTATCAATTTTATTATTAAATATATGCCAGAGATGTTCAATAGAGTAGTTTCAATATAACTTGTTTAATAGAAAATAGGAAAAATTAAATATAACTTCTTTTTAATACATTTCTTGTACACCTAGTTTTAAATAATCAATATTTATTAGCAATTTACTTAATTTTTTCACCCTGTATTTGAATTTCAGTGAGGTTTTTTGGAAAATCACCCCAGTCCTAATACTTTTGCACACTACCGGTACTGTGCAAAAGTGTAAGGACAGGGGTGATTTTAAACTTTATTTTGATGCCTCATAAAAGATAAAATGGTTCTTGTCCTAATAATTGTGCACAGTACTGTATATCATTAAAAACTTGTAACTTAGTGCAGCCAATTTGCAACTAATTCTTTGACATTGAAGGGACTATAGATATTTACAAGGTTAATTTTGTACGGTACAAGGCTAAAAAATTAGAGCACCCAATGAAGATCGAACTCAACCACAGTAATAATTATTTATCCAACCAATCAGCCAACTATTACTCTCCAAGCAAGCGTTCTTGTTAGACACAGAAGATTAAAATCTCCTATCGAAAACATGATTCTTTTTTTTAAAGTTGTACTGGCCAAGACGCGTTTATCTAGTCGTAACTAATTCATACTGAAGCGAGAAAAAAAGATGTTTTGAACTCCCCCAGAATTGAAAATGTTTAGAAATAGCACCTCCTACATGAATTTCTTTCAGATCTTTTAATACTCAGAGTTTTTTTATAAGCTATAATGAGCCGTCCACCTTTTATGCAAAGAATCCAAACCTCCCTTTCACTTGGAAAATACTAGCTTTCCTCTGCCATATCGTTTCTCGACTACCGACCGTAACCCAGCACTTTTCATTTACACAAGAGACTGCCATTGATTAGTTTATATATATATATATATATATATATATATATATATATATGAGCAAAATGAAGAAAATACGCACCGGATATTTGAAATCAATTTTAAGTACGACTAATTTTCCGCTAAGTATAGACGTAAACAATCGATCAATGTGTCTTGCTGTATAAGTGGCCCTGATCGATATCGATTAGCTAAAGAAGTAGCGATGAATTATTGCTGGGCCAAAATATTGATGATTCACTTCAATGTTATTTAGGTGGGGTTTTCACACACACACACACACACACACACACACACACACACACACACACACACATATATATATATATATATATATATATATATATAATTGTACATATCTGTTGATGAAAATGCTTGTATTTATAGACGAAGTGTTCTCAGTATCAGAGATACAGCTTTTTATATTATAGACATTTTGAAAATAGGAATCAACACTGCATGGAGACTGTCAGGTTCATGCAATTTTCACATAAAATTAGACGAAAACAAAACGAAAATCTGAACTCGGTATAAATAAGATACATTCACTAAGAATTTTTAAAAATAAATAATTGTGAATACCTATAGCTGAATTATTTGCATTTGTTCAGTCCGTTAAGTGCCATACATGATAAACGCTTTGGGCGATCATGTCTCGAAAGACACATGACTGACTGGGCAGAAGATTATCTCGCAGATCTGTCCTATTATTTAACCCATAGGGAAGAGGCGGAATTAATACCTTTTCCAAGGGTATTTGTGCGTAAGTGAATGCAAGGAATTCAACTGGAATTCGAACTCGGCACCCCGATTTGTCGTTCCGATTTGATATCCACTGCACCACAATGCACATTCTTATTTACATGGGGGAAATTGTCCCTTTTTCCCAGACTTTGTTATCATAACGTTTCGACACTTCTACCCTCCGGTGTTAATCATGTGATTGTCTATCCGTTTTGGGATAGATTTTTCTCGTTCCGCTGTAAATAATGATGACGTTTCATTTCAGAAATTCAGATAGAATATTATAGAAAGAATTTGTTCAGTATATGTGATTGCTGATAGTGTGGTCATGAGAATCAACGGTGCATGGTGACTATCAGCTTCATGGTCTCGTATGACCTTCAGATCAAGTGAAACTAAGAAAAATAAATGAAAAATATGATCTGTACATTTGCTAAACAATCTGCCTTAGACTGAACATAAAATGGTACCTTGAAATCTGCCTGAGATTAGTTTTAAAAAGGTACCTTGAAAATAAGGATTCGGGATAAAAGTTATTACATTGATAATTATAGCTATATCTCTTGATATTCAGCTCCCTACTTGCAAAAGCTGCTTTCCTTAAATGCTTTCTTCTCCAGATATTGTTCAGGTCAATAGCGTTATGTTTCCCTTCTATCTACATAATCTATTGAGTTTAATTTAGCATGTGGGTTGTTCCCCCCCACCTCCAGCCACATATCATTGCCAGTTTAAACCAACAAGTCATTAGGATGAGGCGATGTTTTGAAATACACAACTATAGGAATGGGAGACTTCCTATCTGCATCGTCTTCTCTCTCTCTCTCCCTTTCTCTCTCCTTCTCTCTCTTCCTCTCTCTCTCTTCCTCTCTCTTTCCCCCGTCTCTCTTTCTCTTCTTTCTTTTCCATACAGCCTGATAAGACGGTGACATCCTCAGAACCTTGTTTCTGAGTAATTGTGACATCTCTCCGCTGAGAGACAGAACACACACACACACACACACACACACACACACACACACACACACACACAGACACACACACACACACAGAGAGAACGACATGCACACAGACACGCACACACACACAACGACACGCACACAGACACGCACACACACACACACAAACACAACGACACGCACACAGACACGCACACACACACACACAACGACACGCACAGACACGCACACAGACACGCACACACAACGACACGCACACAGACACGCACACACAACGATATGCACACAAACACGCACACACGCACACACACATACAGACACTCACCTACAGATATGTACACACCGGAGACACACACACACACACCAACAGACACACATGCACACACACAGAGACTCGTATACACTCATACACACACACACAAACACGTACACACATGCAGATACGTACACACAGGGAAGCACGCACGCAGACACACGCAGACACGCAGACACAAGCGGAAACATCCACAGAGGCAGACACACACACAGACGCGCAAACATACACACTAGCTCTCTCCCTCTCTCCCATGTGTATATGTTATATTAATTCTTGTCACTCTTCTTTTGCTTGCAAGCTGTTCATTCTATTTCCCTTGTTACTCAGTGATATAAAAACAAAAATAAAATATCGCCTTGTTGCATTTCAATTTTTACACCTGCTGCAACAAGCCTGATACCTGTCAGTGGGACAGTAGAAGATCACCCAGCGAGGATCGTATGCACCTTATGAGCAAACTGTTGAAAAAAAATCTAGCTTGCTTAATATCATACGTATGCACATTTCGTTCTTAACATCTAGGGATATCTCAACTTGTATTTTTCGTCACTACTGGCCTCGGTTCAACCGACACTCTACTGCCGGGCTTAGGTATTTTTTGTGTCACATAAGCTACGAAACAAGGCTTTAATCCGTTAGAGCTAATCGATGAGACAATAATCTCATGGATTAAAGCGGATCAGGTGATTATCATTCATTTTAGTCATCGTGTCTTCTGGTGACGGCCTTGAACGAGTTGTGGGTATTGTGGGGTCACAAGTTGTTTTCTTTCTTGATGACGCCCCAAATGCATCAATCCAGGGAATTCAAATGGGAATTATGAGAGATACTTGTTGGATGTGACGGAATCGGAAAGATTCTTGACCAGCCACGCCAGAGCCATGTGAGCTTATATGGGAGAGAATCGGACAGAGACGCCCAGTTTCCAACGGCTGATATATGATACCTCGGAACGAGCAAACTATTGAACCTTGTAAATCTCGGAGAGATAAAATAACACTTGCTTGTCTCAATCACACCCGTCTTAATCACTGTTTGCTGTTTTGTTACTTTTTCTTGTCAGCATTAAGATCGCCGCTGCAATATATATATATATAACCATTATCATCATCATCATCATCACATTCGTTACACCCAATGGTGTGTAGGCAGTAACTTTTGTTACTGTTTCCGTAGCAAACTTTTTTTTTATGGGGCAGGGTTGTTAGTCCTGCGCCCAACCCCCCAAACATGGAGGATCCTTGGACCATTCTTGGCCCTTACATTTACAGCACCTAGTATTCCCAAATAGTCACCCATCTAAGTACTGTATTCAAAATGATATAGCCGTAAGCATATATATATATGTGTGTGTGTGTGTGTGTGTGTGTGTGTGTGCATGTGTGTGTGTGTGTGTGTTTTTGTGTGTTGATTTTCTAATTGCACATGGCCCGAACGTATGGGGTACCCAGTGAGGATCGAACTCACTTGCAATAGGTTCTAGCGAGACAAGCTTGTTAACCATTACACCACGTCGAAGTGTCATATATATATATATATATATATATATATATACTATTTAATTTGTTGATTCTCTTCACCTTGAATTTATATATATATATATACATATATATATATATATATGTATATATATATATATATATATATATATATATGTGTGTGTGTGTGTGTGTTTAGGCAGCAATATTTTTTAGACGTGTCAGATTAAGTAAAGCGCAAACATTGTGTCTGCTTATTTTTAATAAAATCCGTTCCTACTCACGGATAATCTTACGCCTATTATAATTGAAAGATTTCACAAATGAGCTGGAACGTTCACAGATGTTATTATCATTCATTTTTCAATGTTTCCAAAACTCACACCCCTGAAGATGATCTCGGAGGGAGATTGAAAGCTTTTGGGAACATTGAGAAATGAATGATAATAACATCTGTCAACGTTACAGCTCATTTCTGCCATCTTTCAATTATAACACGCGAAAGATTATCCTTGAGTATGAACGGATTTTGTTAAAAAATAATAAAACACAATGTTTGCAATTTATTTAATATGACATTATATATATATATGTATATAAAATAAAATAAATTTCGAATTTCAGAACCGTTGTGTGATCATTTCTACATGAAATGCTTAAGAGAGATTTCACATTTCATCGGCAACTTTTATGCTCAAAATAAAACAAGATATTACGGGCGGAAGTTCAAAATTTATGTCACAGTAAAAACTAGAGGGGTGGGATTGATAAGTAGATAGAAATCAATGTCTATTTAAAATTGGCTCTGTAATTTAAATATTAATTATGTTGAGCATTCCACCTGTATCATTTTTTAATATTAAAATATTTTTAATATTAATTAGGATCGGGTCTTTGGGATTTACCTTCCTGCTTTTTCTTTTGGATTAAAGTTTTTATATTTTAAATATATATATATATATATTTATATATAATTATGAATTAAAAGTACATTGCGACACGAGAATTTCTATGTTTTGAGATAGAATCTCGTCATCAGGCAATGTTGGATGTTGGTTAAGAAAATGATTTACATCTTCTTTCTGAAAAATATACCCAATACAATCCAAAAGGGATTAATTCATAAAATTATTATACAAACCAGTATATATATATATATATATATATATATATATATATATATTAACTAAGTTGTTGAGCTCGTAGGTTTATTTACCTTTTTGTTCATGCATTTACTTTTATAAAGAGTGCTCGATACAAATGTACAGTATATATATATATATATATATATATATATATATTGCCCGGTTCACACTCCACCCATGTCTTTTGAACAGGTTAAGCGGTTCATCCCATGTTCCCTGTTTAGGATGTGGTTTCCGGCTTTCTCTTTTCCAATCTTCTCACTATTATGTAGCCCTCTGCACATCAGTGGCGTTACCGCCTTGCTCGGGGTGATACGATTAAAAAAAATGTCAGTCATGTCTCTTTCGAGACATGATCGCACAAGCGTGTATCACGTATGGCACTTAACTAACTGACTGACTTTCGCCTTTCGTAGTCATTATCAGTAAATAATGTGTGTTCGTGGGTGGAAGTGGGAACCGGGCGATAGATAGATCTATCTACTCCAAATTCTGGGCAGAATATTATCCCGCAATATGTTGCCATTGCTTTCTGCAGTAGACTGGTTGCCAACCAAGGCTATAGAACACAATCTGTCCTGCTATTAACCCATAACTGGAAGGAAGAGACGGATTAATACCTTTCCCAAGGGTATTTGCGCGTAAGTGAATACAATGGATTCAGCTGGAATTCGAACTCGGCTCCCCGGCTTCTCGTTCCGAGCCGATATCCACTGTACCACAAAAAACAACAAAATATGAATTACGGACAGTTTATAGATAACTTCGAGCACAATACCGAACACCTTATCTGAAAAATTGAAAAAATATAATAAACAAATAAACATCCAGAACTTGTTTTTTTCAATCAAACTTCATATTCATATATATATATATATATATATATATATATATATATATATATATATATATATATATCCGAGTGAGTATAGAATGAGGAGAGAAAAAAGAAAATTTTTTTCCGTCCAAAACATTAATTTAAAACAGTGCTCGATATATGGTGTATAGAGCAGTGAATATTTATTATAAATTATGTTTTAGAATATGTACATAATTTCTTCTATATATGTCCTCTATATATATATATGTAAAAGTTAAGACAGACACGCTATTCCATGGATGGTTAAGCGGAAGTGTGGGCCTATTTCATGCGAACCATCGTCAGCTTCTGAAGCTGATGATGGTTCGCCTGAAATAGGCCTTAACCATTTTACTGCCACTGTTTTGCAGGGGGTTACATAGAAGAAAAGTTATGAGAAAGAGTAACATGTTATAGGTGCGTGTCAGGAAGTGGGTAAGAGAAGGATGAGAATACTGATGAGAGTAGAGTGGACGGAGAAAGGAGCATGAGAGAGAGAGAGAGAGGATACAGGTTAGTGAGATAGAAGACGACTATTGACATTAGATTTGAATTCTTGAAGATTGTAGCTGTCGGGAAAGCAAGTCAATGGAAGGGAGTTCCACAAGCGGGAAGCGCGAGAAAAGAAGCTGTGGGAGTAGAATTTGCGTTTGTTTCACAGTAAAAGGGTGGGACCTAATTGCTAATCTTGTGGCTCGAGTAAATTCATATATAGAAGGCACCAGTGAGCTAAACACATCCCGGAGCAGAAGCCATGAAATATTTGTAGAAGAGACACAGGGAAGCCACATTGCGCAGGTGAGAAAGTGACTGTATCTGAGCTGCCAAGTCGGGATCTATCACATTATAGATTCTCCGTTGAATTTTGTAAATGGACACCTAGGTGGATAGCAGGAGCACCCGACCAGATATGGCAGCAGTATTCAATGCACAGGCGGATGCCAAGTCGGATCGATCATATTTTGTCAAGGACCCCTATGTGAAGGATTGTTAAGTAAATTAAGTTTCGGTAAACATTATTAAAAAAATGTAGTTCATGAAGACGGTATTGTGAATGGTCGATCTTGTTAAAACTACTTTCAAACGTTTTGTGCAAAAGACGAACGTTGTAGTGCAGTTAAAGTTGGAGCGATCAAATGAAGAAAATTTAGGAACGATCGGCATGCTTAAAGTATCCAAATCAAGTATAAAAATGTTCTTGTTAGTTGCTTTGATGTGTGATTTCCATATAATTACTATAAACCTTCTGGACGACATTTCCGTACCTTAAACAAAGTGTGGCGTGTGATGAAATGTTCGTCCATTACAGAAATACACAGCGTTGAAGATCGCAGAACAAGTAAAATAAATATCTGCTTCTCTTTATCGATCCCATGAACAGTCATCGGTAGAGAAATCGAAATCGGTGCACCGAGTTCAAATTACGATCTATTCTGTTTTGTTTTTGTGCTAATGCCCTTGAAAAAGGCATAAATCTACGTTCCTCCCTTATATGGCTTAAAGAATGGAAGAACGGACTATTTTAATTTGAGGGGTTACAACCAGTCTAGGAGAAAGAAAACTACGAATTCAGAATACGAATGAAGAGGGATAGGCTGCGTCAGGATATCGTGCCATAGACACACTAATGCTACTAAGGGTTGTAGTGTTTACGATTTTATTGAATTCAAGTAACTCATCTCTACTATTTGAATCTGGGCTATCATGACTCTCCTCAGCTTCCTTGTCTTTTGTTGCTTTAAGTAATTCCTTCTGCTATCATCTTTTCACTCAAAGTTGTCAAATAGGATCATGCAGTTTCTTTCTGCTTCAATATATCTTGTGGGTGTTAAGTTCTCCAAATTTTCTTTCCCCACAAATAACTGTACTTCATCAAAAGAAGAAAACGCTGTGATTTTGGTGGGGGTTGATTAATTCGAACAAGTCCGTCAGTCTGTTAAGAGCCATACGTGATAAACGCTTGGGTGATCATGTCTCGAAAGAGGCAGAAGATTTTTCCCGCAGTAGGTTACCATTACTTTTTGCGGTAGACTGGTTGCCAACCAACGCTATAAAACTCAATCCGTCCTGCTATTTAACATATAGCTGAAGAGAGAAGAGATGGATTCATACCTCTCCCAAGAGAGGTATGAATCCATACGCAAGTGAAGGCAACGAATTCAACTAGAATTCGAACTCGACTCTCCATTTTCTCGAGTGGGTATCCACTGCACCTCAACACACATCCAATTCGAACGAGTACTGATCCTAATAATACTGATTTATGGCAGCAATCAACAAAAGTTTTTCATCCAAAATGAAATGAATGTTGTAATATATTTTAAACTCGAAACGGTATGTTTGTTTTATTGAACAGGTAAAAATTGTTCCAGCCTGACTAAAAGTTGTCACAAATTGGTGGTATTCCCAATATGCCAAGAAAGATTACATTTAGACCTGTTTTTACAAAATTCTTTTAATGAATAGAAATCTTGCAAGGAACAACGAAAAGGTGGTTAGAGCAGTTGTTTTTGTAGATAAAATTAGAAATGTGTCGAAATAAGTATTCATGTAAATGCCTAAAAAACCAGAAAGAAACAAACTGTAGTGTAAATATATTTATTATTAAACACCAAATACAAGTGCCGATAGGATCAAATTAGTCACTTCAAATCGTTCCAAACACCGGCAAAGGGGTTATTTGGTTCGACGTGCTTATCATTTTTCACATAATTTTATCCGCGCTTTGTTTATTTTATTCCAGGCATCCAGAAAATCCGGCGCTCATTTTAAAATTGAAAAATTAACATCAGATGACTTTTCAGGAAGACATTTGTTTTTGGCACAAATGAATAAGCGAATATAATTCTTCATAACAGGATAAACATCTTAAATAAAAGGAATTAAAAATTCACAATTCTTTTTCTCATTCCAACGAAGTTGTCCTTCATTTAAGAAATCATTCGCCGACATTGTCTTAAGATTATTTCTTCTATGTAACAAAACTATTTCGGTCCTGGGCATGACAGTAAACTGCATCCGGCAGCAAGGCCTTTGATTAGGAAGGTTGTGAAGATCATGGAACCACCTCTTATTGGCTGTTGTTCTCAGATCCATCCTGACTCAGAGTAGTAGCACCTGTTTGGATCCGAGCTATGGTCAAATAGTTAACCCCCTCCCAAAATGGGGTTTAAACACTATGAAAGTATAAAAAATAGACTTTTATAGAAAATATACATTTTTGAAAAAATACTACCAGCAATAAATTTTAATAAAAAACTAAACTAATTTTTTTTTAACTGAATCAATCTTCTCACTATAACCAAACATTTAAAAAATACCTTAAAATCCCACCATTTTTGCCATTAAATAACCCACAGAGGTTGATATGCCCTTAAACAAAACTCAAACTCAAACAAAACTATTTCATGCTCTTTCATGACGACCATCTTTTTTCGTTCTTGATTTTCTTTTCACAATTTATCAACCCTAATATTTTGAACTGTTAGAATAGCTTTTTTTCTCTTTTCTTTTTTGAGTGATTACATCAACAAGTTTTTATAGTATGACAACGATTTTTTAAAATACATATCCAAATATATACATCATAGATATGAAAGATGGATTCATGCCTTTCCCAAAAATATTTGTACGTAAGGGAATGTAACGCACACGATTGGAATTTGAACTTGACACTTCGATTTCTCATTCTGAGTTGCAACCCATCACACCGTCCGCACATCTCTATTTGTTCGCTCAAAAACAAGTCTATAGTAATAAGCCTTTATAAATAGGTTGCATTTGCGAATAACCAAGCGGTGCTGAGTGTTGGTGTTCCATTTCAGATAAAAGCTACAATTTGAAATTCTGATTTTCAGAGCTAGTTGGCGTTCTTCACAAGATCGATTTCTGCAACATAACCTCCTTTTCTAATAAAATTATCTTCAGCGCATAGATAACTGCACGTCTGTATATATATATATATATATATATATAACTTGTAAATGAGTTATTACTCGACCTAGGTTTCTACTATGAGTGGTGTCTTCAGGCCATTTGCAATAAATGTTAAAAGGACATTTTTGAACAAATCATTTTAAAAATTATAAGAAATTATAACGTTTTCATCCATGGTTGTATGAACCTAATAGGCATTTTTTAGTATGGTTGCACTTAGTCATAATTTTCTGTTCTTTCATTCAATATATATATAATTTATTACATTAACTGCCTTAAGAATATTACACTTTAATATATATATATATATATATATAGGGGTGACAGAAAGAAAGAAAGAAAGAAAGCAAGATAAAAAGGAAAACAAATAAAAAAGAAATGGAAAAACACGCATCAGTTCAAAAAGTATTTACTAATCACTGTTTGACCCAATACAGGCTTTAACGTAGAATAATGAATTTCAAGGTAACACTTATACAAGTCTCTCTCAATATATATGGAGATAACCCCCTGAGTAAGATATTCAGTAAGAGTACTATCAAGATTAGTTACTCGTGTACTAATAACATCTATAACATTACTAGCTCCCATAATAACCATATCTTGAAGAAATGTAAGGAATCCAATACAGAAATCAAGCCTCCATCTACCCTAAGGAAAATAAGGAGCGATGTAATGTTTATATCGGAATTTCGGCAGGAATTTGGAAGCAATGGCTTTATACTCACAGACACTCCGTCACCAACCCTAGTTTAAGCTACCAAACAGCTCTTTCTAGAAAATACTGTGAATTAAAAGAAAGTAACTTGGATTCCCAGATAAAATGGGAACTCATCGGCAAGGCTAGGACCCCTAATAGCTTTAGAGATTGTGTAATCTATGTCTGACAGAAAAAATTAAAACTTAAAACGTTTCATGACCAAAATATACTCCTTAACAAACGAAGGAGATCATAAGTATGTGTCGCCATAGAAATAAGTATAAATTACAATAATTATCCTATTCCCCCAACTAGTCCCAATAAATTTTTTTTTTAATTTTAAAATTTGGCCAAGCAGTTATTTCCCCACCACCTACCACTACTAACTCAAGGGTCAGGCCACATACCTCGCACTACTAAGGAGAAATTACTACGAAATTCCTTCCCCCAGCCCAACCCAATGAAAACCAAAACATTCTAACCCCTTCCTTTACCTAAGCTAACCCCTGGGCTTAGAATTTTTCCTCATTCTCTGTTTAGAAGGGGTCGAAAAATGTATGCCTTAAAATGACATGTTGAAAATGGCTATTTCCCCACTAAATTTTATCTGAATTTATATATATATATATATATATATATATATATATATATATATATATAGAGAGAGAGAGAGAGAGAGAGAGAGAAAGAAATTCAACAACGACTTTCTATATAGTCAAGTGAAAGCGTCACTCGATTTATGTATACTTGCAAAAATGTAGTTTTGATCCTGGAAACGTAAGAAAGTGTGATCACAAATTGGATGGACTCTTAAGTGACATTTGGGGAGGGATTTGATTTCCAATCTTCCTCTTTGATTCTGGCATTGCATTCTCGTGAAGATGGCCTGCACTCTTGAAATATAGCATGTAAAATATTCTTCTTTGTTTTGTTAAATGTCTCAAAAAACGAAATTACTGTATTTTAAGGAACGATTTTTGATTTCTATCCGCATAGCTGATGCTAACCTCCAAGATGCCTTTTTAGTTTTATGTTTTCCACAAACAGAAGGTGGAACATTTATATTAATAAACTAGCAATATAGCCCGGCGTTGCTCGGGTGTAATGAAAGCTTTAAAACTAATCCATGGTTCTGGAGGTCAGACTCTTTGCACGTTGGCATGAAAGACTAAAAAGCAATAGTTGTTTCCAGTTAAAGCGAAACTGTAGACTGAAAGAAAAATGAATGGATGAAAGTCAAATTTTGATTTCCTGGTATCCATTTATATATATATATATATATATATATATATATATATATATATATATATATTGTGACATGGTACTCAATGTTAACCTTTAAATCAGACTTATGATCAACTAGCAGTATAGCCCGGGGTTGCTCGGGTGTAATGAAAGCTTTAAAACTAATCCATGGCCCTGGAGATCAGACTCTTTGGACGTTGGCACGAAAAACATAGGTTGTTGAAAGGTGGATATCGAAGCCGTAGAACTTAGTAAAATGAATGGATGTAAGTCAAATTTTGATTTCCGATATCGATGTCAAATAAGTTTTCCGTCGGAAATTGAATTTTGAAGGCTAAATAAGTCTTTTGAGTAAATGGTATCATGGTTGAGACTAAGAACTACAATTATACCTACTTAGACCAAAACCCGAAACAAAAAACAAAATAAAAGGTCTGAAAACCTGATTTTGATCAGACCTGAAAGTTATCCAAGGATAAACTAACCTAAGTAAGTCCATGAAAACTTATCGTAGCCATCGAGACAAAAACTATAATTTTATCATGTTAGAACAAATTCTGCAGTAAGAACCAAGATAAAAGGGCTGAAATCCTGATCTTGATCAGACCTGATCGTATATCGGGGTATCGATTTCCGATATCGGAAGTAAGGGGGGGGAATCGGAAAAAAAGTAGCCCATGACCTGATCGGAAGCCTAAATAATATTTGTGTGAAGTTTAGTGAGAATCGGATAAAAATTGTGGATTTGTATAAAGGACACACACACACACGCACACACACACATCTTCTCGTTCATATATATATATATATATAGATTAATTGCTAGGTCCGCTGTTAGAAATGTCGGTTCACTGTGTCGTGCGAGTCAATTTTCAGAATCGAACTTTGAATATTGCTGCAAGATCTTATCTTGCCCCTACTATATATATCAAAATCTTGCCCCTACTATATATATCAAAATCTTGCACCCCTACTATATATATCAAAATCTTGCCCCTACTATATATATCAAAATCTTGCCCCTACTATATATATCAAAATCTTGCACCCCTACTATATATATCAAAATCTTGCCCCTACTATATATATCAAAATCTTGCACCTACTATATATATCAAAATCTTGCCCCTACTATATATATCAAAATCTTGCACCCCTACTATATATATCAAAATCTTGACCCCTACTATATATATCAAAATCTTGCCCCCTACTATATATATCAAAATCTTGCACCTACTATATATATCAAAATCTTGCCCCTACTATATATATCAAAATCTTGCACCCCCTACTATATATATCAAAATCTTGCAAAATCCTTGCCCCCACTATATATATCAAAATCTTGCACCTACTATATATATCAAAATCTTGCCCCTACTATATATATCAAAATCTTGCACCTACTATCTATATCAAAATCTTGCACCTACTATATATATCAAAATCTTGCACCTACTATATATATCAAAATCTTGCACCTACTATATATATCAAAATCTTGCACCTACTATATATATAAAAATTCTTCATAAAATCTAAAGAATTAAACAGTGTTAACGGTCCTGACTTTGGATCTTGACTTAGGTCATTTTGCACATCATATGTATTTCCAGTGCAGTTGTTCTAATTAGCACACCGCCTTGGCTTTTGATGATACGGTTTTAAGCGTGATATTAGCTTGGCAACAAGGTATCACCGTTCTTCTGTTGAAATAGCAAGATGTAACGATGAGCTCTGTTCTGATAGTGTTTTTTTTAACAATTCTTCTTTCTGTGGAACTCTCCTTCCGTTTATAGCTTCACTGCCACTTATCTGCTTCAAAAATTTAAATGCAATGTCAATCGTCATTTCCAATTTTCGTTAATTCTGTTCTTTTATTGTCCTTTTTTTCTTCCTCATTAAAGTCTTCTCTTTCTCTTCCACTCTCAGTAACCCCTTACATCTTAGTGGCATTATTGCCCTCTTCTGTCTTCCTGAAAGATATTCTTTTATTGTCCTTTCTCCTCACTAAAGTCTTCTCATTCTCTTTCACTCTCAGTAACCCCTTACATCTTAGTGGCATTATTGCCATCTTCTGTCTTCTTGAAACCCGTTCTTTTATTTTCCTTTCTCCTCACTAAAGTCTTCTCATTCTTTCACTCCTAGTAACCCCTTACATCTTAGTGGCATTATTGCCATCTTCTGTCTTCCTGAAACCCGTTCTTTTATTGTCCTTCCTCCTCACTAAAGTCTTCTCATTCTCTTTCACTCCCAGTAACCCCTTACATCTTAGTGGCATTATTGCCATCTTCTGTCTTCCTGAAACCCGTTCTTTTATTGTCCTTTCTCCTCACTAAAGTCTTCTCATTCTCTTTCACTCCCAGTAACCCCTGACATCTTAGTGGCATTATTGCCATCTTCTGTCTTCCTGAAACCCGTTCTTTTATTGTCCTTTCTCCTCACTAAAGTCTTCTCATTCTCTTTCACTCCCAGTAACCCCTTACATCTTAGTGGCATTATTGCCATCTTCTGTCTTCCTGAAACCCGTTCTTTTATTGTCCTTTCTCCTCACTAAAGTCTTCTCATTCTCTTTCACTCCCAGTAACCCCTTACATCTTAGTGGCATTATTGCCATCTTCTGTCTTCCTGAAACCCGTTCTTTTATTGTCCTTTCTCCTCACTAAAGTCTTCTCATTCTCTTTCACTCCCAGTAACCCCTGACATCTTAGTGGCATTATTGCCATCTTCTGTCTTCCTGAAACCCGTTCTTTTATTGTCCTTCCTCCTCACTAAAGTCTTCTCATTCTCTTTCACTCCCAGTAACCCCTGACATCTTAGTGGCATTATTGCCATCTTCTGTCTTCCTGAAACCCGTTCTTTTATTGTCCTTTCTCCTCACTAAAGTCTTCTCATTCTCTTTCACTCCCAGTAACCCCTTACATCTTAGTGGCATTATTGCCATCTTCTGTCTTCCTGAAACCCGTTCTTTTATTGTCCTTTCTCCTCACTAAAGTCTTCTCATTCTCTTTCACTCCCAGTAACCCCTTACATCTTAGTGGCATTATTGCCATCTTCTGTCTTCCTGAAACCCGTTCTTTTATTGTCCTTTCTCCTCACTAAAGTCTTCTCATTTTCTTTCACTTCCAGTAACCCCTTACATCTTAGTGGCATTATTGCCATCTTCTGTCTTCCTGAAACCCGTTCTTTTATTGTCCTTTCTCCTCACTAAAGTCTTCTCATTCTCTTTCACTCCTAGTAACCCCTTAAATCTTAGTGGCATTATTGCCATCTTCTGTCTTCCTGAAACCCGTTCTTTTATTGTCCTTTCTCCTCACTAAAGTCTTCTCATTCTCTTTCACTCCCAGTAACCCCTTACATCTTAGTGGCATTATTGCCATCTTCTGTCTTCCTGAAACCCGTTCTTTTATTGTCCTTTCTCCTCACTAAAGTCTTCTCATTCTCTTTCAATTCCAGTAACCCCTTAAATCTTAGTGACATTATCGCTTTTCTTTGAGTGAAATAATGAAAAAAAAAAGAAAAAAAGAAAAAAAAAGCAAATGTTCCATCCAATGCTCCACGTATATTGGGCTACAATTTCAAGTAAAAACAGTATTTCTTTAATTAGCCATTTAATATCGTTAAACAATTCCCAATTGTAGTGAATACGGTCTTCATTTGTTACTCAACCTCACAGCCAGTAAATAAGTAACGCACACAGGCACTCACACACACACACACACACACACATATATATATATATATATATATATATATTCTGTGTGTGTATGTGTGTGTGTGTGCGCGCGCGCGCACGTGCGTACAGAAAAAGAGGTAGAAGAGAAAAGTAGAAGGTAAACATGGCTAAGAAAATGTCTACCAGTGTATGGCGAGATTTTACCGAGTTCTCGACGACAAAGCAGACACAAATTTGTGTGTTCCATTGTTCGTCTGTCTCGATTGAGGCAGGCTGTTCCATAATTACGTCGTCACGTAGGTAGAAAGGTAAATACTTACGCCTTTTCACAATCGAAAAGAACGAATTTTTTCTTATATATATATATATATTACTTTACCAATAATTGATGCGTCTCGGCTGTCTCATTCTCACCAACATCGCCCCTCCCTCTGTCACCATCGTAGACAGCATCAATAAAATTTAGCATTCACTTCCCCTTCCCTCGCTTCTGTCTACCACTTGTCATACCACCGCCACTATCGACAATCTATCATTTAAGAACCTCCACATCCTCAACCACCACAGAACCCTTTCTCAAAATCTTGCTTTTAATTTTGAATTTAAATCGACTGCGTTCGGTAGGCGCATCAGTAAAGCGTTCGTATCTAACGTCACATGTTTCTGTTATAAATGAAAATCATTTTATTTTGGGCATCTACCGTGTTGTGGTGCATTGGATATCGGCTCGGAACGAGAAATCGGGGAGCCGAGTTCGAATTCCACCTGAATTCATTGCATTCACTTACACGCACATACCCTTGGGAAAAGTATTAATCCGCCTATTCCTTCCAGTTATGGGTTAAATAACAGGACAGATTGGGTTCTATAGCCTGGGTTGGCAACCAGTCTACCGCAGAAAGCAATGGCAACCTACTGCAGGATAATCTTCTGCCCAGTCAGTCATGTCTGTGTCGAGACATGATCGCCCAAGCGTGCATCACGTATGGCACTCAACTGACTAGTAATAATTTATATTAGTTTATTTTAAAGATGTAAGTGTAGTAATTTATTTTAAAGATGGGATCATGAATTTAGAGGTTCGTTGGGAAACGGTCATTCATCAACATGGCTTATTTCAACTAAACAAATTATATAACATTTCAGGAAGCATTTTATTAATTTCCTGTAAAGTGTGACATTTCATGTGTGACAACTTAATAGTAATGACAACCCTACAAGTTCGTTCGCTCATCGGCATGCTGAACTCTACCAAATAAAAAAAAACTCCTTGAAATCATCTCTATTGAGAGAAATTGAGATAATGTGGGGCCAGATGAGACCACAACAATAAAAGTGATAATAGGTGCTCACGGTCTGGTCAAGAAAGGGATGGAAAATACATCAATAAAATCCCTGGTAGCATCGAGATACGAGAAGTCAAAAAGATCTTCCTCCTCGGCGTTTTTCACACTCATCACACGCTTATGGTAGCCCCAAAGTTCAAGGAGAGGTTTCGGCGACATCATTGAATAAAACAATAGATTAGGAAAATATTTAAACAATAATAATAATAACAATGTTTTAAATAATAATAATAATAATAATAATTTAAAAAAAATGGAACAAAACAACACATTGAAAGAATCCCTAGAAACCCCAGCTTAAGAGATATACAAAAAATTGTCTTATTAAGTACAGCCCACACACTAAGGAAAACTTTATCTATGTAGCGCTAGGGATGATAGGGAAGATAGAAAAACATGAAATGGGGCCATAACAACACGCCACGACCTGCCTTAGATGTCCCCGCAGACTTGGTTGGTAGTGAGACCAAAGCAGAAACCGAAATATGATGAAAAATGACATAATAATAATAATTAAAGCCGTTTTCAGCAAGTAAAGGAATGGTACTATCTTAAATCTAAGAAAGTTCTTGACTTTGAAACATGCAAGAATTTGTGTGATGTACTGCAAGCAGATCAGAAATGGGATCCCATTAAACCTTTTGTTAGAAGATAAAATCGTAAGAGTTAATCATTGGGCCATCTTGATATGGCTCTTGATGTAAGAAGGTTAGTGCAAGAGAAAGAAGAAGCGAAAATATTCAACTATGACTCATTCAGTGTTGAATTTTGAGAATTGAAAAAGGTCACTAACTATAACAGTTTTCATTGGTGCACTGGGTACAATGACTTCGATGGTCCACTTGGTTCAATAACTTCATTGGTGCATTTAGTACAATGACTTCATTGGTGTCATTGGTTTAGTGACATCATTGGTGCATTTAGTGCAATTATTTCATTAGTGCACTTAGTACAATGATTAGAGTAGTTAGTACAATGTCTTCATTGGTGCACTGGGTACAATGACTTCGATGGTCCACTTGGTTCAATAACTTCATTGGTGCACTTAGTAGAATGATTTAATTAGAGCAATTAGTACAATGTCTTCATTGGTGCACTGGGTATAATGACTTCGATGGTGTACTTGGTACAATGTCTTCATTGGTGGACTTAGTACAATTAATTTATTCGAGCACTTGGTGCAATATCTTCATTAGTGTACTTGATACAATGACTAACAGAGGATAAAGAAAGGAAGGAAGTGAGACAGAAAGAAACAAAATCATAGGGGAATCTATGTTAATCCAGGTGAAAGTATTTTAGTAAGTATTTTTTCTGTTGTGGGATCTCCCCTTTTTCTATGATAATGGACTCGACTTGAGTTATCGGAGAGACATCGGGACTGATCTGTAAGTTACCGAACGATACCGAAGTTACACAGAGAATACTGTGTCAGTTGACATAGTACCTCCGAGCTCTACTCAGCCAGAATAATATTACATGGATATATTATTTCAAACACGACTTCACTTCAAGACTTGTATATATATATATTCCTTACTAATCGTATTCCTGGATTACTAACCTGCGTTCCAGTTGTATCATTACGTTCAATATAACCTATTTTTCTATCTCAAATATCTGTTTTGTTGTTCATTATTTTAGTGTCGTTCCTCACCCGGATCCACAAAATTTTCTATGGTGGTATGTGGTCATCAATTTACCTTTTTTTGTTTAGTAAATTAGGGTTATTTAAGTATTTAAGATAACAAGTTTTTCTATCTCTTTTTCCATTATAATTGTTGGATTTAGCGACAATATTCCAGGTAATGATTGGGTTATTGTTGTTGTTTTTAACTGCCAATAATTTAGAGATAAACCGATAGTATTTACTACTGTTTAAAGACATCATATGGTTATTGAGACGATACACTTTGCTCCTTACTGTTGAGCAGTTTTCTTAGGTGCAATGTCACCTTATTTCCTATTTGTCACCAGATTATGAAGCCTATTAATTTAGAGCACTCCACCAAAAACATTTTGGTCCCCGGTGAGAACAAAATGACCCTATTAATCAAAATTGAAACGATGAGATGAAAATTCTTCTTCTGCAAACTTAACAATGATTCCTACATCCTTAGTAATAGATATTTTCATGAACTTAAATTTAAAAAATCTCCACAATTTGACGATCAAATTTGTGTTATGGTGAAACACACCTATTCCTCAGATAATGGACTCTCCCTCCTATATTAATAAGAATTAACAGGAAGTTAACTCGAGAAGATCTTAGGCATTCGCCTGACTCCTCTATGGCACTATCAGCTTTGTCTACCTTTGGGTAGAGGGCGCTCTCTGCTTCCGAGCAGAGAGCACAAAACCAGTCGTGGTTCCGCCGAAGGGTAGAACCACGACTGGGGAAAAATAGACAGACATTTTTTGGCCCGGCTATATGGCCGGGAATACCCACTATAAAATGACCATGTGTCACATCTGGCCTTGCGTGGGAAGGCTAGTAAATACAAGAAGGTCTTAGGCATTCGCCTGACTGCTCTATGACACTGTCAGTTCTCTGCCTTCGGGTAGAAGGCGCTCTCTGCTTCCGAGCAAAGAGCACAAACCCAGTCGAGGTTCCGCCGAAGGGTAGAATCCACGACTGGGGAATAATAGACAGAGATTTTTTGGCCCGGCTATATGGCTGGGAATA
Organism: Ascarosepion bandense; assembly: GCA_037127315.1. NCBI lineage: Eukaryota > Metazoa > Mollusca > Cephalopoda > Sepiida > Sepiidae > Ascarosepion > Ascarosepion bandense. The sequence goes on from JBBBDQ010001446.1 coordinate 1,622,306, forward strand.
CCCACATTAAAATGACCATGTGTCACATCCGGCCTTGCGTGGGAAGGCTAGTAAATACAGAAGGTCTTGGGAAGTTCATCGGAGTCCTAGAGAGTTCTTTAGAGTTCTATTGGAGTTCAGTAGAACTACTAGGCAGTTGATATTAGTCGGCAGAATACTACTCCACAACACTTTTATTTGATCGACGTGGTGGTATACCATAAAGTCATCCACTCTGAAATTAATAAAAGTTACAAAAAGGTACCTAATAGCTGAGAAACTGACAACAACAGAGAAGCCAAAAAAAAAAAAAATAGCTAAGGACCTTGAAATAGATGACCGAATCCCAATATTACATAAGCAACAAGCATTTATTATAATCAAAGACGACAAGCATAATTTCACCACAGGCATAATAATAGTTATCCTACTACTAATTATAGTCACACTTCTAAAAATAATTGCAACTGTCGAAAATATAAGACTTGTCCATTATATATGGACAAGTGCATATCCGGAAGTATTATTCACAGTAAAAGGATGGGACCTGGTTGCTAATCTTGTGGCTTGAGTAAATTTTTATATAGGGGGCACCAGTGTGCTAAGTTCATCGGAGCAGAGGCCGTGAAAGTATTTGTAGAAGAGACACAGAGAAGCCACAGTGCGTCGGTGAGAAAGTGACTGTATCTGAACTGCTAAGTCGAGATTCTCCGTTAGATTTTGTCAAGGACACCTAGATGGATAACAGGAGCACCCGACCAAATAGCGCAACAGTATTAAATGCGCGGGCGGGTGGTAGATTTATATACATCTTACAGAATTTAATCTTTAAAATTTTTAATTTATATTTTTATTTTTATGTAAGTTTTGTCTATTTTAAATCTGTTCTTGATAGATTAAAACAACGAGTGAACTTCAATTCAAATCTCTTAAATAGTCAGTTTATAATATACACCTGATCATTGCATAATGCATGAAACTCATCCACCCAACGATATGATAATATGTATATTTATTAATATAATTAATAATTTTGTTATAATACATACAGCACTGTTTTATTAGCACCTGAATATTATTTTATATGAGTGCATATACTTCAGTATATATATATTAGTTGCCCATTAACAAGCTGTTTTACGGAATGCGATTTTCAAAATGTGCGTTGTGGTGCAGTGGGTATCAGCTTGGAACAAGAAATCATGAAGCCGAGTCCGATTCCCAGTTGAATTCCTTGCATTCACTTACGCGCAAATACCTTTGGGTAAAGGATTTAATCCGTCTCTTCCCTTCAGTTATGGGTTAAATAACAGGACAGTTTGGGTTCTATAGCCTTGGTCGGCAACCAGTCTACCGCAGAAAGTAATGGCAACCTACTGTGTGATAATCTTCTGCTCAGTCAGTCATGTCTCTAAAGAGACATGATCGCCCAAATCGTATATCACATATGGCACTTAACTGACTGACAGAATGTAATAGTTGGAATCCTGATTAAGGCTTTTACTGGGCATAAAGCGGGGGATCAGTTTTATATTGTTATGAAGTAATAAAGTGATCCCCCATTAATTACTACTTAATAATATAATTTATCTGTTCCCCCTCTAGCTATGTGTCAAATAACAAGACAGATTGGGTTTTATAGCCTTGCAAGGCAACCAGTCTACTGCAGAAAGTAATGGCAACCTACTGAGGGATAATCTTCTGCCCAGTCAGTCATGTCTCTTTCGAGACATGATCGCCCAAACCGTGTATCACGTATGGCCCTTAACTGACTGACTGCCTTTCATGTTCCCCAGCTCTACAATATTTTTTCTTTTTTCACTTTTTTTTATGGGATGCCCTCAGTTCAAAATAAGTTTTTGTTTATTAATCCGTTTTCCCGTTCGTGATTTTAATATTTTCAGTTTCTCTACCAAAAGAAACAAACGCTCATTTTGAAAATGGCCGTACTGAAAAATATGTCAAGACAATGTAATTCTTTTAATTAAAAAAAATATTTAAAAAACAAGAAATATTATTCTGAGAATTTATTTCAAAATGATTGGCTGATGTCAAATTTATTTAATTTGATTTGAAACAATTATTGTTAGTTTAATGACGAAAATGTGTGTCATTCGGCAGGATTCGAACCTGCGACCCCTATCCACATTAGTTTAATATATAATAGAAAATCATTTTTATCATTTGTGTTTTTATGAAGTGTTTACAACTTTCTCGCAAACTTAATAAGAACTTTTTCTTGAGCGTTTAATATCTTATTGGAATTTTTTTTTCTGTTAAGACTAACAGAAAATAAGAGGCGACTACAGTAAAGTTATTGGTAATTTTTTAACATTTCTTCAACAAACATATTCGTATTTTTTAAAAAATCCGTATTTACAAAAATCTTCAAAAATCCTGTTTAGGATGTGGTTTCCGGTTTTCTCTTTTCCAATCTTCTCACTTTCTTTTTTGCATATTTTTTTTTTTTCAATTGGAGTAGATAAACTGAACTATCGCCCGGTTCACACTCCACCCACGTCTATTGAACAGGTGTAGAAGGCTCATCCCTTGTTCCCTGCTTAGGACGTGGTTTCCGGCTTTCTCTTTTCCAATCTATTCACTCTTACGTAGCCCCCTGCACACCAGTAGCCTTACCACCTTGCTTGGGGTGATGTGATTAAAAAAATGTTCTTACAAACATAAAATGAATTAAAAATCCTTTTAAAAGTATTTGATAACGTCGAATTGTAGTGAGTTTTTCAATAAGTAAATGTATTTTTACTTAACCCTAGAACACTAACCATCAATTACACCACTACTAACCATGGGTAATCATAAAAAAAAAAATATATTAAATATAAATCTTTATTTGAAATATATATATATATATATATATATTTTTTTTTGCAGGCATTTCAAACTTTGTACTTCTTGCTAAAATTGATAGGAACGGAAAAGCATTTTATTTAGGTTAGAAAATCAGGTACTGAAAATGGTAATTAAAAATAAGAAAATTTTCGCTGGGTACTATATACGCATGGTTAGTGTTCTAGGGTTAAAATAAAATATAATTTAACAGCTACAAATTAATACAGAATTTTAAGATTTAAAAGTGTATAAAGTATTTTAATTTGAATTTGAAAAATTGAAAATATTTTTTGTAAAATTTAGTATCCTTCGAAAAAATAAATTTTCTTGAGACAATCTTGTCCATATTATAATTTATAAATAAAAGTACTTAAAAGCATTTCTAAGTAATTACTATCTTAGTTTTATTGGCGTTTATTTTTTACAATTCAGAGCAGATTTTCTTTAACTGGTCGTTCTGTTTGAGAAAAGAAAAACAAAACATGATTGAAATTCTTCGAGGATATAATTAATATAACTAATATATTAATATATTAATATAACTAATATATAATTAATATAACCATTAAGCTCTACAAAAAAAGAAAAGATTTCTTGAAATTTTATAAAATTAAATAAGTGAGGGTAACAGATTTAAAGTGAGGGTAACAGATTTAAAGTGAGGGTAACAGATTTAAAAAAAATACCTTTCAAAGATTTTCGTAAAAAGAAACTTTTCCAAATTAATGAAATTCATTGTGAATAATTCCTGAGAGTTTTCATTCAAATTCAATAATTATGTGAATTTTGCAAAAATTTTAAAAATCAATGTGTTTTTCATCACTAAAAGACGCTCATATTTCGCATACTAATTTATGGTTATAGTTGGTTGTTTATCTATTCCTTTTTGTTTCTAGTTGTAGTGAAAGTCCGTTCTAGTGAAGGGTAGTTGTATATTGTTGCAGGTTAACGGAATTTAGCCTTGTTGTAGGTAGCCCATTATAAGTCATAAAATGATTATAAAATCAAGAAAAGCAATTTGAGTATAAAAATAACATTTTATATATACACATATCAATTAATATTTTTACAGTTAAAGTAATAACATGAATATAAGTCCAACGGAAGTTAAAATGTTCATGGCAAATAATAAGCTGAAAGAGAATAAATGCTTAGAAATGTGGGAGCGTCGTGAGTAAGGAATGTCTTTGATGTAGTCGATCCTTAGGTCAGTAAGTAGTTTTGAGACAGGAAAGAAGGCAAGGAGAGGTGAAGGGAGGCGAACGTAGTAGCCGCTTGACTTGGTCAAGGGAGAAACTAATCACGCTCCGTCTTTATGTCTGCTGGGTACTTTCTGTCTCGGCTTTTTATATTTACTTTTTGGATCAAAGCAGCTCGTTTGGGATTTCACGCTTGTATTTGATTCGGGGCTTCCCATTGGCTGATAAATAAAATACGCGTAGGCTCGCGAAATGAAAATTTGATATTTGATTAATTTTTATTTTTCAACCGGAACATCTGTGCGAACCCGGAATGCGCAACGACGACTTTTGGTCATTTGCCTTTTGGTCGTGAAAGCGCAAACATCCGCTCCATAGCTTTTGCTCGGTATCACCAGATTGTCACCCACTGAAACAAGAAAAACAACATTTTTTAACTTAAATTTCAAAGGTTCTACAAAGGACGAAAAAAAAAATTAATATTCAGGAAATCTCCTATCCTACCTCAGTGTTCATTCTAGAATAAGATGTTTCATTTTAAAAATTATTTTTAGAAATTATATGAAAACAAACTATTTAAAAAAAGGCACCTTCTGAAATTCAGTGGTGATCCTAAATTAGACTTATTGAAAAAAAAAAGAAAAAGAATAATAACTTCTAATAAAAAAATCACCAGTAATCACTGTATTTAATGATATATAACAGTGCTACTCAAATTGTGGTACGCGTACCGTCACCGGTACGCGAGCCATCGTCTGCCGATACGCGGAGATTTTCCAGAAAAGAAAGAAATAATAGTAATACTCTATGCCACGAGAGACTGTCAGGATATTTGACTCATTTTTTTTTTTTTTAACATTTTCATTTTAGTTTTATATTATTATGGCTACATTGTTCATTTACTCACTCATGTTAAAAGTTATTGCTATCCAACTAAGGAATGCGATATAATGAACAGCGAAACAGTGAACTGAATACGTATCAGACTTTGTTCCATTCATATATCCATAATATATACATATCATATTTTAATACGTCTTAAATTAATTAAAGTTAATATTTTCTTTTACTGTTTGTCTATTTTTTAGAAAATTAATGCCTTTTTTTCATTCAAATTGCTCACGAAGTATTAATATTAACTTTAAATATATATATATATTTTTTTAATCATTTCACCCCAAGCAAAGGCATTTCCACTGCCACTATTGCGCATGGGGCTACATAGGGGAAGGTAAAGAGAAGGAGTGGTTAGACATAGGGAATGTCAGGAGGAAGGTGATAGATGGGTAAGGATAGATACCGAGGATGAGGGTTGGGCAGATGGGAATTTTTTTTCATAGAATGGGAGCAAGTTAGTGTGTTAGGAGGTGTCTATTGACCTTACATTTAAACTCCTGGAGATTGTAGCCGTCGGAGAAGCAATCATGTGGAAGGGAATTACTCAGTCGGGAAGTGCGAGGAAAGAAACTGTTGCCTGGATTTAAAAAATATATATACCCTCGAAACTAGTGGCCATAACTAATATAGCACAAATATGGAACCGGTTAATGGCACACTGGGAAGACTTGTTGTATCAATGATGACAGCCGTTAAAATGAACATGATATGACGTCCTCATGTTTATTACAGATAGTCTCAAAATGTCCCTGATATAGTCAGTCAGTTAAGTGCCATACGTGATACACGCTTGGGCGATCATGTCTCGAAAGAGACATGACTGACTGGGCAGAATATTATCACACAGTAGGTTGCCATTTCTTTCTGCGGTAGACTGGTTACCTTTCAAGGCTATAGAACCCAATCTGTCCTGTTATTTAACCCATAACTGGAAGGAATAGACGGATTAATACCTTTCCCAAGGGTATTTGCGCGTAAGTGAATACTAAGAATTCAAATGGAATTCGAACTCGGCTCCACGATTTGTCGTTCCGAGTCGATATCCACTGCACCATAACGCACATCCCCTGATGTAGTACATATCTCGAAAAAAAAAAAATGAAAAAAATTCTGGGGAACACAGCCCCCCCCCCCACTCTCTTACTCAGCTGAATTGGCACATTGGTAAAAAAAAAAAACAACAACAACAACAACAAAAAAAAAACTACCGGTCCGACACATCAGATAGTTTGAGAAGCGCTGATATATAAGATCCCTACTTTTTCCCACCAACAAATGACAGAAAAAAGGTCACCCCTGTTGTTTACGCTGAGTTCGGTAATCTGGTATAAGATGTTTACCCAGACGCCGTAGACAGACAGGAATTTAACCATAATCCTATCTATGAAGAGACACGGTACATGCACAAAGGCGCACGCAAATTTACATAATAATTATTTATGTACTATAGGCATATACGTGTTTGAGTGACTGTTGTATATTTGAAGGCATTGATCTTTGGAGACGTCTGGGAGATTAAAGCTTTCTGCAGTTACATTTACTTCAATATTTTTAATTATCATGAATGTTCTTGAAAAAGATTAGAAATTGGTTTCGAGTATTTTATTTATTTTATACTCTGTTTAAAATCCAAAATTATTTCTTCCCGTGATGAAAATTCAAAGTAACTAATGGAGATGGGAAGGAAGACCTATATAGACCGGATGCTGTGGTGAACCGTAACGCCAACAGCCTCAGGGGACTTAGCATATGAAGAACATCATGGGCTCCTCGATGTGATGTAATGGTTAGCAAGCTTGTCTCACGGAAACCTATTACAACTGAGTAGTGAGTTCGAGCCTCACTGGGTGCACTATACTTTCAACATCTAAACAGCGATTAAAAAATCAAGTATTTCGGCATGTGGTGTAATAGTTAGCAATATTGTTTCGCTAAAATCCTAACAATTGAGTCGTAAGTTCAATCCTCACTGAGTGCCCCACACTCTTGGCCTTGTGCCGCATCTAAACAGCGCTCAGAAAATCTTGGAGAGAGAGTGTTAAAAAAAAATCCAATGCCTTTATTAGGCTACGAATTTATTGATCTATCTTTATAACTACTGAGTATTGCGCTTGAGGTAAAAAAGTGAAAAGCAACTCTCGAAGGACAAGTGTTTTTAAGTAGATTTAGTCATAATTTGTTTTCTGCTAAGGATTTTGTTACTTGTACGATGGGGATTTATCTGAAGGGTCTTTAATTGTTAGGGCTTTTTTGTTTGTTTATTTCATATTTCTTTTTCCTTGTCGTGTATTCCGCGGCAAATATCAGTGGCGAGTATCAAAATAACGATCACCAAGGCAAGGCTTCAAATAACTTCACTACTTGTATGGCCATGTCTTCCCCGACGCTGCACTTGAATCAGAATAAACAGCACTCCGTCGCCGCCATCAGCGCCAGAATCGACGGTTGTTGGTGGAGGAAGCCGGTGTCGGGGTTGAGACGAAGCGACGTTGATCACGATACACTTCAAAAGACTTCCCGTCGCTGGTTAAGAACTGTGTCGGACAGCCGGTTGGGCCTTTAGTATCGATCTGACATCTAAATCGATAAGGAAAGACATCCATTCATTTCTTTCTTTTTCCTTTTTACATTTAATTTTTGCTTACCAATTCATGTCTGAATATTTACGTATTCGTTATTTCACTTTTATATTGACCTCCTTCCGTAAGGACCACCGCCGCCATTATCATCATCATCATCATCATGGTCGACGTCGTCGTCATCATCACCGCTAATATCGTCGTCATCATCATCATTCTCCTCGTCGACGTGATTATCTTCGACATTATCATTATCATCACCATCACCAAGAACCATCATCGTCGTCGTCATCATCATTGTCGACATAATCAATATCATCGTCGTCAACATTATCATCATCGTCGTCTTTATCATAGTCGTCGTCGTCATCATCATCATAGTCGTCATCATCATTGTCGATGTCATCATCATCATCATCATCATCATCATCGTATCATCATCATCGTGTCATCATCATCATCATCATCATCGTGTCGCCATTATCGTCAGAGTCGTCGTTATTGTCATAATGATCATCATCATTATTAAGAGATTTCGCATACAATTTGAGATTAAATGAGAGCAAATCACTCATTACTCCAAAGCTCTTCCAAATATTCTAATTGTATTCAATAATGGTCCCTAATATTTTTCTTTATGTTGGAAGTGATCTGAAAACTACTGATACAACTGTCATTTTTATGTCCCAATATTTTTTAGCACTCGATTCATATATATATATATATATATATATATATATATATATATCAATCTTAATACTTTTTTCAAGTAAAAATTATTATTATATCATTTTTATTATAAATCGATTTCTGCTATGTTCGCACTACCTACCAAGTGTGCGGAAAGACCTAAGGCTGGTCGTGGTGCATTGCTATGGCTCCATTTCATGTTTTTTTTTTCTATCTCCCCTATCATTCCCTAGCGTTACATAGACAAAGTTCTCCTTAGTGTGTGGGCTGTACTTAACAAGACAATTTTTTGTATGTCTCTTAAGCTGGGGTTTCCAGTGATTCTTTCATTGTGTTGTTTTGTTCCATTTTTTTATCATTCCAAGTGCACCTACTATCATTGGCACGATTCTTGTTTTCAATTTCCACATTTTTTCTATTTCAATTTCCATGTTTTTATATTTTGACAGTTTTTCGAATTCCTTGGTTGCTATGTTACAATCCGCTGGACAAGCCTTATCAATTAATAGGCAAGTTTTTTCTTTCTGATTTTTAACAATAATGTTCCGGCCTATTTTCTTCAATTTTTCTGTCTGTATAGATGGTGAAATCCCATAGAATGGTGACATCTATTTCTGTAACCGGTGCTGGGTGATGTTCATACCAGTGTTTGTTTACAGATTTTCCATAGTGTTTGCACATTGTCGAATGAAAATATTGTCCCAATCTATCGTGAAGATTTTATATTCATTTGGAGCAAGTACAGAACATCCTGAGATTAGATGGTCTATTTTTTCTTGGTATTTATCACAGAACCTGCATTTTGGAATCCACATTATTGTGCATAATATTTGCCTGAAAGTTTCTAGTGAAAAGACTTTGGTCTTGCGCTGCAAGAATAAAGCCTTAATAATAATAATAATAATAATAATAATAATAATTATTATTATTATTATTATTATTATTATTTTCTCAGCTATGATCCTATACCGTAATTTTATAATCTGGAACGGGGTCATGGCAATTGACTATTTCTTCACCTCTTTACATCTCTCTAAGACTCTTTTTTCAGAATTCTGACTGTCCAATGCAGTGCCATTTTCTGAATAATCTCAGTTCGAATAACAGTTCTAAATTTGCCCAGTCACGGTTGCAATGGCACCCACAAGAGAAACAAGTTTACTCTCTTAAGCTCCCACATATGTGCTTTCTTGTGCTTCAAATCTAGATGCCTTCACTCATTTTACATTTCTTTCTCAACTACTCATGTCTCCTGGCAATTCTATATGTATGAACCAACATTGTTTTTTTTTTATTTAATAGTTGTGTATTTATTTCATTAAGTGCTGCAGAACACGTGACAGCAAGCCGTGTCTTCTTAGTAGTATAGTTGTTGCTTTACTCTTTCTGGTATTTTTCAGTTTTTCTTGCTCGTCTGGATGTTTAAGTCTTTTGTAATCTTCATCCATTACAAGGCCCAAGAGTCAATCAAAGTAGAATGTTACTGTGTAGACTTAAAATAAGAAAGGACACGCTTTAAGAGTTTAGAATCAAAATAGATTTAAGAAGGAACCGGAAACTTAATTCTTAACAGGAAACAAAGGATAAACCTCTACTCCTGTTCAAAAGGCAAGGGAGAAGTGTGAACTGGACGATAGGCGAATGTATCTACTCTTATTGGTGAAGGAGAAAATAAAAAAATAAAATGAAGTTCACCCATTCGCTTATGTATTTGTGTTCGGTGACTTACAATTCCCTTCGCTGATTTCTCTATTCCTGGATATCTTCCTCTCTTTAGACTCCAGTGTCCACAGGCATGGCTTGGGTGTTTATGGCAGCGAACATCTCCCACTGGCTATAGAGATCTCTCTTGAATATCCTGTGCACCTCTCTCTCTCTCTCTCTCTCTCTCTCTCTCTCTCTCTCTCTCTGCTAAATTCAGTAAACCTTCTGTTCTTTCTCTACCGCTCCCCTTCATCTCCTGACTTTTGCATGCTAGACAGCATTTCAAACGATATAAACAAGGCCATTTCTCTTTACTCTTCCGCTAAGGTATTTGTGTTCGGTGACTTCAATGCCCATCAGGCCAAAGGGGGCTGAAAAATTCTGTCACTGATCTTGCTCGAGTCCAAACACTGAACTTCTAAACCACTCAGTCTCTCACACAAGTCGTTGATTTTCCCACGTGTTTCCATAGTAATCACAATGGACACACTTCTCTTCTAGATATTTTCCTTACTTTTATCCCACATTCTTGCCATGCTATGCAGCTCTGCCCTCTTTGCAACTATGATCATGCTGTGGAGTCAGTAAATGTCACTTTCTACCCCATCTCCATCCAGGAACCTCCTACCAGCAGAATATCTTACTGCTATCAATGAGTGGACTGCGACTTGTTCCGTGACTTCCTTTGCGATGTCCCTTGGAACAAAGGCTTTAATCTTATTCGAGTCTGTAGATAACCTTGTGATAACTGAATCTGATACAAACTTACATTCCCTGGCAAGAGAGTAGGTTTCTCATCCAGTCCTGAAACACTAATGTAAATTTTTCCTCTAAAATTAACTGTCTACTTTTTAAATATTTTTCGAAAATTTCTAAATTTCATTTAATCAACAAAAATATAAATATTTTTCCTCGTAATTTTGAAGCAAAAACAAACGCAATGTTGTTTACAATGTCACACAAAACATCAACTCACGTTTACGCAAACCAAAAGAAAATAGATTTTTTAATGGAATTTTTTAACAATTTTTAAACAATAATTTTTTATATAATTATTTTTTTATATAACTGAGTTTTAAAGTGAGGCGGCGACAACAAGCGTTCAGAAATCACAACACGCTGCATTAATCATCTCATTAAAAAATGTTCAGAGTTGCATGGGCAACGCCGGGCTATGATGCTAGTATATATATAACCCCATTTCCTGTCGCTAACAATTTTTTTCTAATTTTTACTGTCACAATTATCTGACAAATTTTTTAACCTTTTTTTTATTAATAACTAATCTGATGTTCTGTCCCCTATATGGTGATGTTTTAATACCAATGTCCCAGATGATTTATATTTTTATACCTAAGACAGTTTACGTTTTGTGCGCATATTCATTAGCATAAGCAAATCAGAATCATTTGACCATTTCCCAATGGATCAACCTTCTTACCCAGTCGTGCCTGTTTTGTATTATTTCGGTAGCCATTTTCCTATATCTCCTTATTTAAAGATAATACAGGCTGTCCTTCCAAAATTGACATCATTTTAAAATGTGATTATCTGAGTAACTACATGTCCTAGGAAAACGAAATTAAATAAACTTCATATTGAACAATAAAAGATTTATTTGTCGAAATTCGAAAAAAAAACATTCAAAAGGAAGTAAATTTATAACAGATTTCGCAAGGCTTCAAAAATGTTCAATACGCGCACTACCTGTGACATGATACACGTCAAATCGATTGTCCAGCTCCTGCCAAAGACGTTGAAGCATATCTTGAGTTGCATTTCCCAGAGCTTCGGTGATTCCCTACTTAAGTTTCTAGAGGCTTGCCGGAAGAGAGGGGATATAGACCTGTCCTTTCACATAGTCACGTTAAGTCAGGTGAAGGTGGTGCCCATTTTAACAGCATATTTTCTTTATCACCGGCGTGCCCAACCCATCTTCCCCGTAGGTTCTCATTGAGATAAATCCTCGCCGAGGCACTGGAGAAGGTTACTGTTGTGAATCTTCGTCGCCAATTTGTTGTGAAGTTATAACAAGAAACAAGGTATCCAAAAGAAGTGTTAATAATAAATAATATAGAAATAAGTAAGTCCGAAGGTATTACGTTACCTGACTAGTAACTGTCGTCAACTGCTCTTGTTAACTGCTGTATTTTACTGTTGTATCTAGCTACTCGTAACTATGTATATATCAAGAGGAAGAGTCCATTCCTCATAGGAGGGTACCATAACAGTTCCGGAAAATATGCTACACTGTGTTTTTCTATGTGCCGCTTCCCTTCAAAATATGGTAATAGCTCTCGATAATATGCGGCTCTTAGAAGTTTTTTCTCCTTTACGAAGTCTTCCGCCTCTTGTTACATCGTCTATCCACACAAGTTTATCTTGCTGCTTTCGCCTATTAATCTCAATATGCCCCATTTACTCTTGTGTTTAAGGAATTGCAGCTGCCTTTTCCTGATTCTGAGTATAAGTTTTCTTTTTTGTTTTTATTTTTTTTCACGTTTCGTTCATTGTATTTTCAGCATATCTCATACATGATACACGCTTTGGGCGATCACGTCTCGAAAGAGACATAACTGACTGAGCAGAAGATTATCCCTCAGTAGGATGCCATTACTTTCTGTGGTAGACTGGTTGCCATCTAAGGCTATAGAACCCAATATGTCTTGTTATTGGATTCATAGCTAGAGGGGGAAAGAGATATGTTATATTATTAGGTAGTAATTAGTGGGGGATCAGTTTATTATTTTATCAAAATATAAAACTGATCCCCCACCTTATGTCTAGTAGAAGCCTTAATCATGTTTTCAACTATTATATATTTAGTCAATCAGTTAAGTGCCATACATGATACACGCTTTGGGCGATCATGTCTTGAAAGAGACATGACTAAATTAGCAGAATTTTATCACGCAGTAGCTTGCCATTGTTTTCTGTGGTAGACTGGTTGCCAACTAAGGCTATAGAACCCAATCAGTTCCAATTATTTAATCCATCACTGGAAGGAAGAGAGGGATTAATACCTTTCTCAAGGGTATTTGTGCGTAAGTGAATGCAAGGAGTTTTACTGGAATTCAAACTCGGCTCCCCGATTTATCATTCCATGTCGATATCCACTGCACCACAACACACATCCCAGACAGAATTCTTTTTTTTATTTTCAACTATTTATCCCATTTTTTAGGTTAGAACAGTCTGACAGATCCTTATTTTTAACGTATTCTCAGTTTTCAGTTTGTCGCATGAGAATATTATATATATATATATACATAATTTAGAAAAATTTTAGATTATTACAATGGGTAATACATATTTCACCGCATATTGCGGCTCTTCAGACCCAAATGGTACAACAGTTGGTCCTTAAAAATCCCCTATGTATGCATATATATATATATATATATATATATATATATATAGTGTTGAGCTGTGATAGTTTTAGGTACCAAGAATATCGTTTTTTAGTAGTTTTACTGATAAAGGTTATTTTAGCAAGCAGATATCGGAGTGAAGATAGAGCATTGATAGGTTTAAGGCAAAGAATTTTTTACTTTGACTGACCAGGTTCATGCCGATTTCCAAGTTTCATGAGGACACCCTGATGCCTTCACTCATCGGTATATAAAATGGCGCTCTTTACTGAATATACGTCAATATATGCACAAACATGTTGATTTTAAAAATTGTATAAACTTTATTAACAGCGGCTCTGAAATTTAATTAAGCACTTTCAAAATAAACGTTTGAATGAACTTTTAAAAAGAAAAACATTCGATGTATATGATTAATGGCACGCTTAGAAATAAGAACATAACTAAATTCTAGGCTTTTTAATCTTTTCAGCGGCTTCATTTTCTGCTATTGAAGCAGACGCATTTATTGGTTTTCCTGACAAGATATAAGCTTTACTGGAAAAAAGTTATCAGAGGGCTTATAGATAAAAATGTGCGTTTTGGTGCAGTGGATATCGACTCGGAACGACAAATCGGGTGGCTGAGTTCGAATTCTGGTTGAACTCATTGCATCCACTTACGGGCAAATGCCCTTAGGAAAGGTATTAATCCATCTTTTCCTTCCAATTATGGATTAAATAATAGGACAGATTGGGTTCTATAGCCTTGGTTGGCAACCAGTCTACCGCAGAAAGCAATGGCAACCTACTGCGGGATAATATTCTGCCCAGTCAGTCGTCCAAAACGTGTATCACGTATGACACTTAACTGACTGGCTGAATATAATAGTTGGAAACATGATTAAGGCTTATGCTGGGCATAAAGTGGGGGATTATTTTTATATTCTTATGAAGTAATAAACTGATGCCCCACTAATTATACTTAATAATATCTCTCGTTCTCTTCTAGCTGTGAGTCAAATAACGGGACAGATTGGATTCTATAGTCTTGGTTGGCAACCAGTCTACTGCAGAAAGAAATGACAACATAGTGCGGGATAATCTTCTTAACCAGTCAGTAATGTCTCTTTCGAGACATGATCACCCAAAGCTTGTCTCACGTATGGCACTTAACTAACTGATAAAAAAAGGGGTATATTTTGGAGAACACCACATATATATTTGAATTATCTACATTGTTTGGACTTTTATCTCTAACTTTGTTTATCTATTCACGTGACTGGAATTGTAACTGAATCATTTATTTCGCTCACTTTGGTAGATTGCTCCTGTTCCACAAGCCCTGACTCTTCCAGTGTAAATAATTACAGTACCTCATCGCAGAAATATAGACAAATGCCACACACACACACATCACACACACACACACACACACACACACATATATATATATATATATATGTATATATATATAATTTCAGGTGAAGTGTACTCAAGGTTTGATTATTTTCAGTGTCCTGGCATTTATTTTATTATGAACACTCTGATTAGTCAAAAGAAACACACATGTAAATTTTATATCTTTCACACATACATGCACAGCAAACCAAAGATTTTTGTTATTTAAATGTAAATCATCTGCACAACCAACATCAAACATTGCCTGATGATGAGAATCTCTCTCGAAACATAGAAATGTCCATGTCGCAATGTACAATTAATTCATATATATATATATATATATATATATATATATATATATATATATTACGGAAATTAATGAAGATTAACGAAACTGGTTATAAACAACAGATAATTTGAAATGATTTGTTTGAACATTATTTTTGATCGGTACTCATATTTAATAAATATTCTGTTTAACAGTATTATATATTTATTTCTACCGGCCTGATTATTTACAATGAATTTTTGTGACGAAAATATGTGTCATTCGGCAGGATTCGAACCTGCGACCCCTATCCACATATGAGAAGCCACCAAGTGATGTGGCGCAGATTAGACTCTAAACGAAGTCAAATGAAGCCTATAACACACTTTTCGAATTCATCGTAATAACCATCACTGCTCTGAAATGTATCCTTATGTGGATTACAAAAGTATGACAGTTCGAAAAATTACTCTGATCCTTCGGATAAGAAAATCACTCCCGAATTTGTTGGTGAGAGCCTCCGATTAAAACACGGAGGCCGATATCAAGCTCACTGTTGCTGGTGGAAGACTCTGTGTCTGGCAACACGGGAACCTGCACCATGCTACACAAGCAGGAGAACCCAGTCTTAGCTGTCAGACAATTTGTGAGGCCACATTAACCCTTACGTCTAGTCACCTAAATCTCCAGACAGCAAACTCCTTGATTATTATGGGTAATGGGGGAGTTGAGCGAGTGAACAACAAAACTCCTTGTAACATCCAAGATGGACTCTAGGCAAAGATTAGGACAACACTCACCATCTTAAACAGGGAGACCGTACAGAAGAGATGCAAGAGATTCAGAAGTCGCCTGGAGGAAGTGGTTAAAGCTAATGGCAATTTTATTGAATAAATATAGTCAAGATATTTTTGTACAATTTTGATAAATATTTTTTTTTTTTTTAATCATTTCACCCCGAGCAAGGCAGAAACGCCACTGATGTGCAGGGGGTTACATAAATGTAGAAAGTTTAATTAGAAAAGAGTGAGGAGTACAAGCTAGTTAGAAAGGAACAATAGAAAGCTGAGAAAGCAGGTGCAATGACAGGTACATGGGCAGAGAGAAAGGGAAGGTTATACAGGGGAGGGGAGAGAGCTAGAGGCCAGTGGTTAGTAGGTGAGTATTAACTTTGCTTTTAAATTTCTGGAGGTCGTAGCCGTCAGGAAAGCAAGAATACGGGAGTGAGTTCCACAGGCGGGAAGTGCGAGAGAGGAAGCTGCAGGAGTAGAATTGTCGTCTGCGTTTGGCTAACCTGACTGTGAATGGGTGGGACCCAGTTGCCAGTCTGGTTGAACGGGTAAACACCTGTTGAGGAGGCATCAGTGACTTAAGCTCATCCGAGCAGAAGCCATGAAAGTATTTATAGAAGAGACAGAGGGAGGCCACATTTCGACGATGGGAAAGTGGCTGCAGACGAGTCGCCAGATCAGTACCTATCACATTACAGAGTCTCCTTTGGAGCTTGTCAAGAACACTGAGGAGAACGGCAGGGGCACCTGACCATAAATGGCAGCAGTACTCCATGCACGGACGGATGGTTGACTTGTATATATGCAGGATGGATTCAGGTGGAAAAAACATCCTGGATCGACATAGTGACCCAATCTTCTTAGCAGTAGATTTTGCTATGGATTCAATATAGTGCTTCCATTTGAGGTCTGAGGACAGGGTAAGTCCGATGAGGCGTAGTGTATTACTCTCCGGGAGAATCATCTGGTCCATGCTTATGGGAGGCAGAAGAGGTTGCCTGTAATGGTTGACGGACAACAGCTTGGTCTTAGATGAATTGAAGTTGACAAGCCACTTCTTGCTCCAGTTCACCACAGAGTGTAGATCCCGCTCAAGGTCAGCAGCGAGATTATGTCTGTCCGCCACGACAGGTTTCTTACTGGAGCGGGAGTATATTGTAGTGTCATCTGCGTAGATGCCTACTTGGGACTTGATCTCATCTGGGAGGTCGTTGATGAAAATAAGGAAGAGCGTTGGGCCCAGGATAGAGCCTTGTGGGACACCAGCATTCGTGCTGTAGGACGAAGAGGCACGCCCATTCAGAACGACCTTCATTTTGCGGTTATTTAAGAAAGATTGGATTAGGTCAAGCAGGCGACCGGTAATACCATAACCGCGTAGTTTGCATAGGAGGCCAGGGTGCCATACCCTGTCGAAAGCCTTGGAGATATCCAGAGCAACCGCGCGAGCCTCGTCAGACTCATCAAGGGCCTGTAGCATGTACTCCGTTACAGTAGTTAGCAGGTCGGCTGTGGACCTGTCAAATCGGAATCCATATTGCCTGTTGGAGAACAGTTTGTGGGCGGTGAGATGATGAACTATTTCAGCATTTATTATAGCCTCGAACACCTTCCCGAATATTGGTAGAAGACTGATAGGGCGATAGTTGGATGGGTCCGAGGGTTCAATATCTCTTAAAATTAGCTGCCACAATTATTTTCATTGTTGCGTCATTTTGACCACATTTTATCCCTTGCTCCCGATATATATATATATATATATATAGTATTGTAATATTACAATATAACGTTCTACGTTTGTATCGAGCACTCTTTATAAAAGTAAATGCATGAACAGCAGGGTAAAACACCTACGAGTTCCACAAATTTGTTACAATACATATATATATATATATATATATATATATATATATATATATATATATTCGTCATCCACATACAAGCTTGTTTCGCCGTATCACAGCTCATCAGTGTTGCTAGACATCCACTTGCTACCGACCGGGATCAAAACTCTACCGATCTGGTGTCAGTCAGAGTCGCTAACCCCTAAGCCATAGGCACATGGAATCAGAGAAGGGAAATTTTAGCGTGTTATATATAAGCAGCATATACACACACCAGTCACTGAAAGAACTTAATTTATATATATATATATATATATATATATATATATATATATATATATCCTTGAGCAAATTAATTGAAAAAAACTGGTTTACTTTCTTTTCTTTCACCATACGATCCGATCAGTTTTAGACTCACTAGAGTGACAGGGTGTAATTGATTTCTATTTTTCCTCAGATTAGGTCATTTGCAGTAGTGTTCAGTAATATGAATCGATTTTCCGGATGTATGAAGAATTTTTTTAGGCACTAAAAATATTTTATCATTCGTGATTGCATCAGAATTTTGTCACTCCCAGACACTATTGTCTTGACTGTCAATTAGTTGTCCGACGGCAATTATCTGCGATGGTCTTTACTCCAAGGAAGAACACAAAAAGTTTAACGCTGCACGAACACACTGGTAAGCCTTACCGAGATATCACGGATATTGTGAATTGTCAGTTGTGGCATTAAGGCAAAGAAGATAAATGGATTCATCAGTCCAAAACGAAAGAAAAATGCGGTCGGAAGAGAAAAACAACGGCATGAGACGACGTATACGTGATCAGGGGATGTGAAAGATCCTAGAAAGACATTATTAGTTTTGTTTCTATTTATGTTCACAAGAGTGTATGTATGTATGTATGTATGTATGTATTTCGAATACGCACTTTTTTCAAACAGAACACAAAAACTTTTAGATGAAAAAATTGAAGAGAAAAGAGATTTTGACGAGTGTCAAATACATTAAGAAAATATCTACTGTCTGGCAAAATATAAGAATGTCTTTGCAGATCTATATAAATGCATAAACCGGCCTTGTACACTTCATTTTCACGTGTTCAATACCTTAGTTATGGGCAAGCCAAAAAATGAGATTTGATAACCCTTAATATTTAGTAGTTTGATGACACAAGGCATTTTAGCGTTTTTCTCTTGTGGTGAGTATTTATCGACAGTCTTTTGGGGAGAAAAAATGTAAGCCTCTGAAAGCATCTTTAAAAAAATGAGAACAGTGAAATTAAAACTTTTTTTCAATAGAAAATCACCGGGTTTGATGAAACTCTACCATCTGCCCGTGTATTGAATACTGCTGCTACATCTAGTCGGGTGTCCCTGCTATTCACCTCTGGGTTCTCGAGAAAATCCAACGGAGAATCTGTAATATGATTGATACCGGCCTGGCAGCTCGGCTGCAGTCGCTCTCACACCGGCGTGACGTGGCTTCCCTGTGCCTCTTCTATAAATACTTTCACGGCTTCTGCTCCAATGAACTTAGATCACTGGTGCCCCCTAAGTATGAATTTACTTGATTAGCAACTAGGTCACACACTTTTACAGTGAAAGCGATAAAATGTAACCGCAATTTCTACACTAACAGTTTCTTTTCACGCACTTCCCACCTGTGGAATCCCCTTCCATATACTTGCTTCCCCGACAGCTACAATCTTCAGGAATTAAAATTTAAGGTCAATAGACATCTCCTATCTCACTAATTTGCATCCACTCTCTCAAGCTCTTTTTCCATCTACTCCACCCCCATCCTCGCTATCCTCATCCGTCTATTACCCTCCTCCTGACATCACTTTCCCCTATGTAACCCTCTGCGAAACAGTGGCAGTAGAATGCCTTTGTTGGCGTGAGATGGTTAAAAAAAACTCATTTCCTTCTGAGTATGGTGAACGACAAGGAATAACACATCACTCAATAAATCCCGGACCTAGCTAATTAAACAGCAACCTTTTGGCAAGATTCAACTTTATTTATCAGCATAGTCTCCTTCTAGGGTGATACACTAATTCCAACGCTTTTCTAACAAATCCATGCCTTTTTTGTAGTACGATTTGTCTTTGGCCTCAAATACGCCCCAGTTTCCGTTATCCCTTCTTCAGTGGAGCTAAATCTCTTTCTCTCGAGCATTCTTTTAAGGTCTGCGAACAGCCAGCAGTCGCCTGGGGCCAGATCTGGAGAATAGGGTGGACGCAGAAGCAATTTGAATTGCAATTCATGTAGTTTTGCCATCGTTGCTATAGACTTGTGATATGGTGCGTTGTCTTGACGAACGATCAATTATTTCTTCTTTCTTTCTGGGCGTTTTCTTTTGGGCGATTTCTTCCTTCAAACGCACCAATAATGCTGTATAATATTCGCTATTGATGGTTCTTTCTTTCTCAAGGTAACAAAATACCTTGAGCATCCTAAATACGGAGGCCAAAAACTTGCCTGCTAATGTTTGCATCTTTGGCCGCTTTGGACGCCTTTCACTTGCTGCTATTCACTCATTTGATTGCCGATTTGACTCCGGAGTGAAGTGGTGAATCCATATTTCATCTGTTGTCACATATTTACCTTGTTGTGTTGAAACAGTTGCAAACAACGCTCTGGATCGTCGACCCGTTGTTGTTTTTGATCGACTGTGAGGAAACTACACAAGGAAATAAGGAGAAAATACAGACAGGCTAAAGAGGAATGGCTCTATGACAAATGTGCAGACGTAGGGAGACTGGGGAGAAATAATAAAGCAGATATGCAAAAAGAAATAAAAGAACTGACAGGACAAAAACCTGCTTCAACAGGATGTATAAAATCCAAGGATGGAACAATGATATTGGAGAAAGAGGAAATACTCCAACGATGGGAAGAGTTTATGAAAGATCTTTTCCACGACAAAAGAGAGCAACCGATAATACGCAAAGATGAAGACGAATCAGCAGTAGCCAAACTGAATAGAAACAAAGCAGCTGGGCCAGACGGCATAGTCATAGAGCTGCTGATAGCCCTGGAAAAATTGGCAGAGAGAACATTACAGAAATAATAAATGAAATTCATAATAGTGGTAAAATACCAGATGACCTCAGCAAGTCGATCTTCATAGCACCGCCTAAGAAGCCAGGAGCAAAAGAGTGCGAACACCACAGAACAATCAGTTTAATGAGCCATATAACAAAACTGATTGTCCGAATCCTGATGAATAGAGCGAGAAGCAGTATCAGGCCAGGGATAGGATAAGAACAATGCGGTTTCGTCAAAGACACTGGAACAAGGAATGCCATATTTATGATTAGGATACTTTCTGAAAGGGCAATACAAATGAAGAAAGACTTGTACATATGTTCCATCGATTATACGAAGGCGTTCGACAAAAAACACCACAAAGAATTGATGGAGATGCTCGGCAGCCTTGACATATTTGGGAAAGGCTTAAGAGTAATCAAGAATGTTTACTGGCAAAAAACCGCTTGTATACGGACAGGTAACGAATTCAGCAGATATACAAAGATAGAAAGGAGCATAAGACAAGGATGTGTCTTTTCACCGGATCTATTCAACTTGTACAGCGAGACTATTCTGAGGACCCTGAATTTGTCATCGGAGGCAACAATTTAAACAACCTAAGGTACACACATGATACAGTGCTGATAGCAGACACAGAAAAAAAACTATAAAACCTCCTACAGAAGGTAGCTGAAGAGAGTGATAAGAATGGACTACAACTGCAAGAAAACCGAATGCATGGTCATCAGTAAAAAGGGCAGCCCAATATGCCAAATACAGGTCGGGGATACTAGAATCAAGCATGTACAAAAATTTAAATAACCGGGAAGTGTTATAACAGAAGACGGAAAGTACGACACCGAAATTCAAAGGGGAAGTGGAGTACTGGCTTGCGATGTGATGTCAGTTCTTCAATATGGCAGTAAATGCGGGACAATATCTTCGAAGATGAAGGGAAAACTTGAAGCAGCTGAAATGTGGTTCCACAGGAGGATGCTGCGGATATCATGGATCGAGCATGTGAGCAATGATGAGATTTTGGAAAGGATGGAAACGAAAAAGAAATTAATACTGGGCATCAAGATGAGACAACTGAAGTTCCTGGGACATGCAATGAGGAAGGAGGGCTTGGAGAGCCTGATACTAACAGGCCAGATAGAGGGGAAAAGAGACAGTGGAAAGCAGCGGATAACATATTTGAAAAACCTAATCAGATGGATGATGGAACGAGGATTGCATGGGGTAAAAGAAGTCGTGCTAAGAGCCACCAGGGATAGGGAGACGTGGAAAGCTATGATCGCCTACATCCTGAAGGGACAGGGCAAATAGAAGAAGAAGATATATGCCGTTTATAAGAAATTATAATGTGGATAAAAAGTGGAGGATCAAAACTATATTATAATCAATATATAAACTGTTCCCTCATTTGTGGCCATGCTAGTTTCTATACATTTATATTCTAGATTTTTGGGCTTGAGCTAGTGGATGGCAAAGCAGAGTTTGGGTGGTGCAACAGGAGAAGGCGTGCTAAGAGCCACCAGTGATAGGGAGACGTGGAAAGCCATGATCGCCTACGTCCTGAAAGGACAGGGCACATTGAAGAAGTGATCAAACGAGGCACCCACTGAACACAGCTTTCTCATTGATAAATGTTCATGCAAAATGGTGAATACACTGCCTTCTGATATGTTAAACTCCTCTGCTATCTGCCAGCATTTTATTAGAAAAGAATTGTTTCCGTCAAAAGTCTGAAAAAAATTTTTGAAAAGAGAAGAGAGAATTGGCCCGGGTAAGCATTGGCAGTTTATGCCATGAAAATTAATGTAAAATGTTGGTCAAAATATCATGTCCTCGAAAGTGTTAGATTGGTGCACGTTGACCACAACAAGTTACTCACACACACACACATACACACACACACACACTCTCTCTCTCTCTCTCTCTCTCTGTCTAGAATCTAGCGTATGTGTTTTTTTTTATGTTAAATACTTTTCTTTTCTGTAACTCTTTTTCTTTTCTTCTATATAAAATAGGTTAACAATGCAACCGTTGAATAGTTATTTGTCCGGTTTTCTGCGGGTATTATTTTTTGTGCTGCATACTAAATTTCTTAACGCAGACTCCTCAGCCGTGTCTACATCTTCAGTCGACTATGAATGGACTAACAACACTCCTGCTTTCAGGATCAATAATGACAACGTGGGAAGGAAGCAGATCTAAACCAGTGGGCCGGTCGACTAATCTACAGATGTTCAGGGGATCAACGGCCAAGCCCTTGAGTTCGGTTAAGACCGAGTAGACACCTCAACACAGAGAGAAAGACGCCAGAGGTTGAGGGGCTTGGGTGAAAGGGTTAGATCACGGATAATCTTTCGTGTATTATAATTGAAAGATGTAAAAAATGTCGTGTAACTTTTACAGTTGATTTAGTTATCCATTTCTCAATGTTCTCAAGTACTTTTAATCTCCTTCCGAGACTATCTTCATGAGTGTGAGTGGTAGTAACAAAAAATAACCGCAAAACTTTGTTACTAAAAGTTACTGATTTTTTTTTTTTTTTGCTTCAATTTTTTTTGTGGGGTGTAAGGGGAAGCAACTCTGACCTTTTAATTTGCACATAGAAATTACCATGCAAAAAAAAAAGATACTTCAAATACAGACACAAAAAAAATAAATTAAATTATTTTAAAAATAAGGCCAAACGATTTGTAGTAAACTTTTTAACTTTCGATAGGCAACATAATCTTCAATTATTAACTTAAAAATCTAACCGCTACAAATCTTTTTTAATATTTTAAAAATATTTTTCTAACTTTATAAATTATTATAATTAAGAAAAATAAAAACAATTCCTTTAAACTTTAATTAGTAATCAAATTTTTTTCTTCAGACTATAATTTATTTAGTTTTTATTTATTTGTTCAAGCAATTAAATTATCAAATTAAATCATACCAGAGTTTTATTACATTTTTATTTTACAATTCGGACCACATTTTGGGAGATAGAGGACAAATTTAAAAAAAAATAATAAATGATTTGTATTCTTCAATGAGTCCTGCATTTAACTAATTATACCATTTGCTGCAACAATGTAAAATTTATTAAAATTTCATGGATTTACATGGAGTGGGGGTAACAGATGTAAAATAGTGGGTGATGTAATATTACATTTTCCATTGTAAACTCTCGTAAAGATTTGGTTACCTGCTAACGCGAATCAAAACAAGATTTTCTGCCATAATTTCAAACGTGTTAGAAGAGATTACTTTTTTTTCTTTAAAATAATTAAAAGTCCTTGTAACATAAACGATGAACAAGGATAATGACAGCATCTCCACCACCCATTCACAGTTAGATCAACCAAATGCAGCCGACAATTCTACGTCCAGCAGCTTCTTTTCTTGCACTTCTCGCCTGTGAAACTCCCTTCCATATTCTTGCTTTCCTGATGGCTACAACCTCCAGGAATTTAAATGCAATATCAATACCCTTCTCTTATTCACTTGACTCCAGTCCTTTCTACATCACCCCGTATATCTTGTTCTTTTCCTTTCTCTCAACCTTCGCAACTGTCTTCACACCTGCGTTCCCATCTTTCTCTTGCTCTTTCTCTGACACCCACTGTAACTTGTTCGTCTTTCTCTTCACTCTCCTCCTATCTAATCTTTTTCTCTTATGTTGCCCCCCTGCGCATCAGTGTCGGTAACGGATTACTTGGCGTGAAACAATTAAAAAACATAAACGAGGAGACAATCCAGAAGATTTGCAAGGGGTTCTTAAATTTTCTGGAGACCGTGGTTAAAGCCAAAGGCAATTTTAATGTATAGATTTACTCTTTAGTATTTCAAGATATTTTTGTGTAATTTTATTAAATATATCTGTAAAAATGAGATGCCGGTGTTATTTTCATTTTTGCGTGATTTAGACGACAATTTATTCATTGCAATTTGCAGATTATTTTTTCTTTTTGTTTTCATCTGTTTTTTGATTAAATTTCCCACATTCTGATAATATAGGAACTGCCTATAATGGCAAAATGAATCCGGGCGCAAATTTACAAATAATAATAATAATAATAGGTTGCCCCAAAAGTTCATAAACACTTGCGAAATGGGTCCATCTGGTCCAGCACAATTGAGACAAGCTATGGGTTCAGAAAAGGCAAGAGACACCGTCGGTTCCAAAACAAGATCGATTCGGCAAGAAAGTCATGTTGTGCGTTTGGTGGAACTTTGAAGAAATCGTGCATTTTGAGTTGGTTCCGAATGGTCGTGCCATCAGTGCCGAACTCTACTGTCAGCAACTTGAGCGGGTCTACGAAAAGTAGAAGCAAAAGTACCCGGCTCTGATCAACCGAAAGCGCGCTTTGATGCAGCAGGACAATGCCAAGCCACACAGTGCCAAGAAGACCAAAGACAAGTTTGAAGAGCTGGACGGCATTGAGGTTCTGCCACATCCAGCCTACAGTCCTGACTGTGCTCCATCAGATTACGGCCTTTTCCGCTCAATGCAACACTCTGAAGGACCACCGATTCGACTCGTTTGATGAAGTCGAGGATGCGTGTCAAGAATTCTTTGATTTGTAGCCGGCTGAATGGTACTTTGACCAGATCCGAAAGTTTGCCAATCGATGGCAGAAATTCTTGGAAAATGATGGTCTTTATTTTGAGCAATTATTTTTGTTGTTTGTGCGAGTAAAATTTCAATTTTTGCGTGTGTTTTCTAGAGGTATGCCGAAAGATCTAAGCAGATGGATATTCAGAGAATTACCTAAGAAACCAGGTGTAAAAGAATGTGAACTCCACCATACAATCAGCTTAATGAGTCATATAACAAAACTCATCCTCAAAAATTCTGATGAATAGAGCGCACAGCAGAATCAGGCCAGAGATAGGACAAGAACAGTGCGGTTTCGCGAAAGATACTGGGACAAGGAACGCGATATTTATGCTTAGAATGTTTTTGGAAAAGGCAATAAAATGCAGACAAACGTGCACTTGTTTTCATAGACTACGCAAAGGCATTCGACAAAGCACGCCACAAGACCTGATTGAGATTCTCGAAAACCTTGAAATATTAGGGAAAAACATTAGAGTAATCAAGAACGTCTACTTGCATCAAACTGCCTGCATACGGACATAAAAGAATGAAGCAGATATATAAAGATTGAAAGGGGTGTGAGACAAGGATGTGTCTTTTCACCAGAGTTATTCAACCTATAAATCAGTTAGGTGCCATACGTGACACACGCTTTGGGCGATCATGTCTTGAAAGAGACATAACTGATTGGGGAGAAGATTATCCCGTAGTAGGTTGTCATTGCTTTCTGCCGTATACTGGTTGCCGACCAAGGCTATAGAACCCAAGCTGTCCTGTTATTTAACCCACAACTGAAGAGAAGAGACGGATTAAATTCTTTACCGAAAAGTATCTGCGCGTATTTGAATGCAAGGAAATGGAACCCAATCTGTCCTGTTATTTGACTCATAGCTGGAGGGGAAAGAGATGTATTATATTATTAAATATTAATTAGTGGGAGAAAAAGATCACTGGTGCCCCCTAGATACGAATTTGAACGAGATACTAGATTAGCAACTAGATCCCACCCTTTGACACTGAAACCGATAAAATGCAACCGCAACTTCTACTCCAACAGTTTCTTTCCTCGCACTTCCAGACTGTGGAATTCCCTTCCACATGGTTGCTTCCCCGACGGCTACAATCTCCAGGAGTTTAAATGAAAGGTCAATAGACAGCTCCTAACACACTAACTTGCTCCCATTCTATCAAACACTCTTCCCATCTGCCCAACCCTCATCCTCGGTATCCTTACTCATCTGTCACCTTCCTCCTGACATTCCCTATGTCTAACCAGTCCTTCTCTTTACCTTCCCCTATGTAGCACCATGCGCAATAGTGGCAGTGGAATGCCTTGCATGAGGTGAAATAATTTTAAAAAAAAATAAGTTTATTACTTCAAAACAATATAAAACTGATCCCCTACTTTATGCCCAGTAGAAGCCTAAATCTTGTTTTCAACTATTATATTCAGTCAGTCAGTTAAGTGCCATACGTGATACACGCTTTGGGCGATCATATCTCGAAAGAGACATGACTGACTGTGCAGAAGATTATTTTGCAGTTGTTCGTCATTGCTTTCTGCGGTAGAGTGGTTGCCAGCCAAGGCTATAGAACCCAATCCGTTTTATTATTTAGCCCATAACTGGAGGGATTATCTTTTCCAAGGGTTATTGTGGGTAAGTGATACAGTGAAGTAATTCTGAGAGAACTAGAAGTCCTGCCTGTGTTCTTCATTGGCGGCCGCAGTCTGAACAATATAAGTTACGTAGATGATACAGTGATGATAGCAGATAAGGAAAGGATATTTCAAGACCTTCTAGAGAAAGTAGTTAAAGAAACTGGAGAGAAAGGACTAAATATAAAGTACAAGAAAACTAAATGCATTATCGTCAGTAAAAAAGGAGCCCCGTATGTCAACTGCAGTCCGGAGATACTAAACTCAACCAGATACAGAAATTTAAATACCTGAGAAGGACGGAAAGTGTGACACTGAAATCCGAAGGCGTATTTGCATGGCCAAAGATGCATTCCAGTAGCCTAGGTGAGTCTTGAGAGACAGGAAAGTTTTGCAAATAAGTGAGAACAGGATTGTTATGTGATGTCTGTCCTTCAATATGGCAGCGAATGCTGAACACTCTCATCAAAGATGAAGGAGAGACTTGAAGCAAACGAAATGTGGTTCTACAGAAGCATACTGGATATTAAGTGGGGGATCAATTCCATATTACAATCAGTACATAAACTGACCCCTCATTTTGTGGTCATATCAGTTTTTATACATTTATATTCTTGAGATCAAAAAGTACAAGGAAGCATTCCAGAAGCTGAGTAGAGTATTAAGAGACAGGAAAATTTTTCTAGAAACAAAGAAGAAAGTACTGGATTGCTATGTGATGTTTGTTTTTCAATATGGCAGCGAATGCTGGACAATCTCATCGAAGATTAAGAAGAGACTTGAAGCAACCGAAATGTGGTTCTACAGAAGGATGCTGAGGATATGTGAGCAACGACAAGATTTTAGAAAAGATGGAAACAAAAACGAAACTGATAATTAGCATCAGGAAAAGACAGCTGAAGACACGTAATGAGGAGGGAGGTTTGGAGAATCTGATACTCATATGAATGGCAGAGGAAAAGAGGGACAAACAAAGCAATGCGTGACAGTAAATTTGAGTAAATAGACGACAGAGCAGGGTTTGGGAGGGGTAACAAGAGAAGGGGTGTCAAGAGCTAGAAGGGATAGGGGGACGTAGAGGGCCATGATCGCCTTCATCCTGAAGAGAAACGACACATAGAAGAAACAGAAAATAGTCTTGTCACCAGTTAATTCAGTCAGTTAAGTGCAATACGTGATACACGCTTGGGCGATCATGTCTCGAAAGAGGCATGACTGACTGGGCAGAAGATTATCCCGCAGTAGGTTGCCATTGCTTTCTGCGGTAGACTGGTTGCCGACCAAGGCTATAGAACCCAATCTGTCCTGCTATTTAACCCATAACTGGAGGGAAGAGATGGATTAATATCTTTCCCAAGGGTATTTGCACGTAATGGATTCAACTGGAATTCGAACTCGGCTAGCTTTTATTTCCATTACTGACATTTTTTTCATTAGGGGACATTCTGATAATACCAGTTTTCTCGTTGCCATTGTCTTTTCATAAAAAGACAATCCTTGCATTCATGCATGACGCCTTTTTTCCGTTCTAATTTTTTAATGCCCCCTCCTCTTTTTTTTTATTTTTTATCTCAAGCATCTTTGGTAAAAATAATTTATTTTCTCCTCTGCAAGCAGAGAAATTATTCATTCAGTGAAATTGACATTTCCTAACATTGTTCTTTTTGTACAATTTATTTTAGTCAAGTAAATATTTGTCCTAAAAAGCGGACATTTAAATTTACCTTGCTCGTTTATTTTTAATGTGCACCCTACCTTTTGTTTTTTTAGTGTGTTTTTTTTAAACCTTTGAACTACTTTTTTTTCTAAAAGTTTTCTGATGCTCTGTTTCTTTATCTGACCCCCGACCTTTTTTTTGTTATACTTAAGTCCAAACCCGCTTGTATTTCTTCCTGTTTTCTGTTCATATTGTTTGTGAAACTTTATTTTTATTCCTTTTTTCAGTTTTACGTGTTTTGGGAAAATAAAAAAAAGTGTGGAGAAAAGTTAACTTGGCTCCAGAGTCTTATTCGTCTAAAATCATTTTATCTGACCGTCGGAGAGGCGCACACGTTTAACAAAAAAAAGGCGCAAGTTCATATTCATTATTCGACGCTCTTTTCCCATTTACGAGGCTCATTCAATAAATAAGGTGAATTTTTCGGTATAAGGACATCTACGAGGGTCATTCAATAAATAAGGTGAATTTTTCGGTATAAGGACTTCTACGAGGGTCATTCAATAAATAAGGTGAATTTTTCGGTATAAGAACTTCTACGAGGGTCATTCAATAAATAAGGTGAATTTTTCGGTATAAGGACATCTACGAGGGTCATTCAATAAATAAGGTGAATTTTTCGGCATAAGGACATCTACGAGGGTCATTCAATAAATAAGGTAAATTTTTCGGTATAAGAACTTCTACGAGGGTCATTCAATAAATAAGAGGAATTTTTCGGTATAAGGACATCTACGAGGGTCATTCAATAAATAAGGTGAATTTTTCGGTATAAGAACTTCTACGAGGGTCATTCAATAAATAACGTGAATTTTTCGGCATTAGGACATCTACGAGGGTCATTCAATAAATAAGGTGAATTTTTCGGTATAAGGACATCTACGAGGGTCATTCAATAATTAAAGTGAATTTTTCGGTATAAGGACATCTACGAGGGTCATTTAATAAATAACGTGAATTTTTAGGTATAAGGACATCTACGAGCGTCATTCAATAAATCAGGTGAATTTTTTGGTATAAGGTCATCTACTGGGGTCATTCAACAAATAAGGTGAATTTTTCGGTATAAGGACTTCTACGAGTGTCATTCAATAAATAAGGTATAAGATTCTAATACAGATGGAAACTTATTTTTTTAAAAAGATTTCCTTTACTTCTTTTTCAAAGGAATTTATTTATTTATTTATTTTTTTTGCAAATTGAAAAAATACTTTGAGAGTTTTGGAGATTAACAAAGATGGTCAACCAAGAAGCCTGCTCCAGGATTGAACAGAGGTCAGTTATCAAGATTTTGGTTGCTGAAGGGTACAAACCAGTTGAAATTCATAGGAGAATGTCAACTGTATATGGTGCCACATGTTTCAGCCAAAAAATATCTACAAGTGGGCTAAATTGTTTAAAAATGTTTGAAAGTGACGATGAAGTCGAAAGTTCTGTGAGCGATTGGCTAATACATCAGCCCAAAGATTTTTTCGCTGAGGGAATACGGAAGCTTGTGCAGAAATTGGAACAGTGTGTGACATTTCTGGGAGACTATGTTGAAAAAAATGTAAGCTTCCATCTGTATTAGAAAAACTTACTCAGAAAAATTCACCTTATTTATTGAACAACCCTCGTATAACGGATGCAGAAAATGGTATAGGGTGAACTGAACAATTTAGATGTCGTCTCATCATGTACACATAGTTTCAGTGTGAGACAGGACTAGCGATTATACTGGTCAAACCTGTAGAGCGTTTTGACTAATCATGTTAGCGGGCATTATCCTGCCAGAACAGCGCATTAGGCTTTAGTTTGTGACAAATATCACTTGAACGTTCCCGACACCAACACTAAAAAAAGCGAGAATTTTAACTTAACGCACTTCATTTTGTTATTTCAGTGGTTGAGGCGGTTGTCGAGTGCGAATCTAATGGAGATTTTTTTTCCAATTTGACCCCTGATTATTGCAAGTAAACAATTTCAAAGAATCTATCACAAACACGTTTGAAATCATATTTGATTTGATTTGTGTTGCCGTTACAATACGTTGATCGCGGAGAGTAGCTCTACTGTGATGCCGTCCAGAACCATCTCTAATGTTTTTGGCAATTTGACTACTTTTGCCCACGTCAAAGCACTAACGATGCGTTACGTCTACCATATGATGACATTTTTCGAAATGATTATCCAACTACTCGAAAGCCCATGATTCGATTCTCTTCTCAAACGGCTTTAATTGAACAAAAGAAATGGATGCGAGTCTCAGTGCCATGGCACCTGTTTCCATTGGACTCTTTCACTTTACTGAACGGCGCATTGTTATGAGTGTTCCTACGTCAAAAGATGGCTGAACATTTTATCAGAACATCTACTGTTCCCCAGCAGGCTATGGCAATTATGTGAAAATCTACTACTCTCTAGATAGATATGAATATAATGAGATAAATAAACATAGATATGTTACTTATTTTGACACGTACGAAGATGTATGTGTGTGCGTGCTATAGGTGTGTGTGTGTGTGTGTGTGCGCGCGCGTGCTATAGTGTGTGTGTGTGTGTGTGTGTGTGTGTGTGTGTGTGTGTGTGTGTGTGTGTGAGAGAGAGAATGAATACAGGCAATTATCGTAGATTTATGTTCAGGATTTTACGTATTTCTAACGTAGGAGCAGAAAAAATTATTCGGCCGACATGATGTCGCCCCTCTTGCTATATTAACAATAAATAAATAAATAAATAAAATAAAATAATACCATTATTATTTTTATTGTTTTTTTTTGTCGTTCTTTCTCCGATTTCATTTTTTTCTGTCGTCTCTCTCTCTCTCCTCTCTCTCTTTCTCGCTTACACACACGCAAACGCGAGCTCTAACACACACACAGACACACACACTCTCTCTCTCTCTCTCTCTCTCTCTCTCTCTCTCGAGTAAGTAGAGTTGGCCAAACAATCTTATCATTGACTCTTTACAGAAATAGATCGAGTTTTGCGACGCTATCAATTCGTGCCAAAAGCTTCATTGCTGCCTTGACCGACGCCCGCTGATCTACCGCTAAACAGTTGGCGACGGACGAGTTTTTTTTTGTTTTTTTTTTCATGATGGGGAGGGAGATAGCACAAAATTTACGTGGAAGCAACCGAGACCGTAGAACAAAAAATCCATCTTTTCATTTCCACAGTATCAGCAACGGACACTTGCGCACATGTCACTCATATTGTGATACTAATGATTTACCCACCTAAATGCTCAATAGCCACTCAAGCTAGTAGGTTACTGACAAAATAGTTATGATGAATGAATAGCGTGGTATAAATGAATGAGGAGGTGGCAGGAAATGAAGATTCAACCAGTCAGTTAAGTGACATACGTGATACACGCTTGGCAATCATATCTCGAAAGAGACATGACTGGCTGGGCAGAAGATTATCCCGAAGTGGGTTGCCATTACTCTCTGTGGTAGACTAGTTGCCAGCCAAGGCTATAGAACTCACTCTGTCCTGTTATTTAAGCCATATCTAGAGAGAAGAGACGGATTGCTACCTTTCTCAAGGGTATTTGCGCGTAAGTGAATGCGACCAATTTCACTTGAATTCGAACTCGGTTTCTCGACTTGTCATTTCGAGCCAATATCAACTGCACCACAACGCACATCCAATTAGTCAGTTGAGATGCCAAACGTGATACACGTTGTGGGCGATCATGTCTTGAAAGAGATATGACTGACTGGGCAGAAGATTATCCCGCAGTAGGTTGCCATTACTTTCTGCGGTAAACTGGTTGCCAGCCAAGGCTATAGAACCCACTCTGTACTATTATTTAACCCATAACTGGAAGGAAGAGACAGATTAATACCTTTCCCGAAGGTATTTGTGCGTAAGTGAATTCAAGAAATTTAACAGGAATTCGAACTCGGCACCCAGATTGTCATTCCGAGTCGATATCCGCTGCACCACAAGGCACATCCTAAGTGAAGATCATGAGGACAGAATGGACAGATAATGACTGATCATTGGCTGACAGAAACAATTAATTTCACAAAAGATAAAAACTATTGAAATGATGTAAATTAACATAAAAATTTCAGAGTATTTTTTATTTTCATAATTTGATTTCAAATAGTTTATTTTTTTTATTTTCATAATTTGATTTCAAATAGTTTATTTTTGATTTTCACATTTTGATTTTAAATAGTTTATTTTTGATTTTCACATTTTGATTTTAAATAGTTTATTTTTGATTTTCACATTTTGATTTTAAATAGTTTATTTTTGATTTTCACATTTTGATTTTAAATAGTTTATTTTTGATTTTCACATTTTGATTTTAAATAGTTTATTTTTGATTTTCACATTTTGATTTTAAATAGTTTATTTTTGATTTTCACATTTTGATTTTAAATAGTTTATTTTTGATTTTCACATTTTGATTTTAAATAGTTTATTTTTATTTTCACATTTTGATTTCAAATAGTCTATTTTTTATTTTCATATTTTGATTTCAAATAGTCTATTTTTTATTTTCATATTTTGATTTCAAATAGTCTATTTTTTATTTTCATATTTTGATTTTGAATAGTTTATTTTTTATTTTCATAATTTGATTTTAGATAGTTTATTTTTATTTTCATAATTTGATTTTAAATAGTTTATTTTTATTTTCATAATTTGATTTTAAATAGTTTATTTTTTATTTTCATATTTTGATTATAAATAGTTTATTTTTTATTTTAATAATTTGATTTTAAATAGATTAGTTTTTATTTTCATATTTTGATTTTAAATAGTTTATTTTTATTTTCACATTTTGATTTCAAATAGTTTATTTTTTATTTTCATATTTTGATTTCAAATAGTTTATTTTTGATTTTCACATTTTGATTTTAAATAGTTTATTTTTATGGGTTATTTTTCTACAGCATGATAAGAAATATTCCCAAATGGTAGCGTGTGAAATTCTAACGCGTAACGCATTACAATATGGACTCATTTATTTGAATTTTATTATATAATCATATCGCCCAAAGCAAAACATTTTACTGCTTCAGTTGTGCAGGGCATTACATAGGAGGAAAGTTATGAGAAAGAGTGACTGGTTATAGGGGATGTCAGGAAGTGGGTAAGAGAAGGATGAGAATACTGATCACACTCCACCCACATCTATTGAACAGGTGAAGAGGCTCATCCCTTGTTTCCTGTTTAGGATGCGGTTTCCGGTTTTCTCTTTTCCAATCTTTTTACTCTTTTCCTTTTTTATTATTTTTTTTCAATTGGAGTAGATAGACTAAACTATCGCCCGGTTCACACTCCACCCACATCTATTGAACAGGTGAAGAGGCTCATCCCTTGTTTCCTGTTTAGGATGTGGTTTCCGGCTTTCTCTTTTCCATTCTTTTTACCCTTACGTAGCCCCCTGCGCATCAGTGGCGTTACCGCCTTGCTTGGGGTGATATGATTAAGAAAAAAAAAGAAAAAAAAAGTAGAGTGGACGGGAAAGGAGCATGAGAGAGAGAGAGAGGATGCAGGTTAGTAAGACAGGAGATCACTATTGACTTTACATTTGAGTTCTTGAAAATTGTAACTGTCGAGGAAGCAAGTAAAAGGAAGGAAATTCCACAGGCGGGAAGTGCGAGAAAAGAAGCTGTTGGAGTAGAATTTGCGTTTACATTTTATTGGTTTCACAGTAAAAGGGTGAGATCTAGTTGCTAATCTTGTGGCTCGGGTAAATTCATGTATAGGGAGCACCAGTGAGCTAAGTTCATCGGAGCAGAATCCGTGAAAGTATTTGTAGAAGAGACACAAGGGAGCCACATTGTGCTGGTGAGAAAGTGGCTGTATCCGAGCTGCCGGGATCATATTACAGATTCTGTGTTGGATTTTGTCAAGGACCCCTAGGTGGATAGCAGGAGCACACGGCCAAAAATGACAGCAGTATTCAATGCACGGGCAGATAGTAGATTTGTATATGTGAAGGATTGTTTCAGACGGGAAAAACTTTCTGGCCCTACACAGAGAACCGACTTTCTTAGCAGCGGATTTATCTATGGATTCTATATAGTCATTCCACTTGAGGTTTATTGTGAGAGTTAAGCCGAGTAGGCGCAGTGTTTTGCTTTCAGGGAGACTAACCTGATCCATGCTAATGGTGGGTAGGAGCGATTGTCTGTGATGGTTAATAGATAGCAGCTTCGTTTTGGAAGTATTGAAATTCACAAGCTATTTTTTACCCCAGTCCGCCACGGATTGGAGGTCCTTTTCAAGCTCGGCAGTGAGGTTTGCTTTGACAGCAGATTTTTTTATCGAGGCGAAAGCAAACCGTTTTTGTATTTATAGTATTTACATTGTCCAAACTGCTTGTTCTCATCTTTGTTACCATATTCAAAATGTTCCAGCCGTTGTACGTTCCGGCCTTCTTTAGGGTTAGTCTGTATTTCTGAAATGAAGCATTGCCATTATTTGCACTATTTACATTGTTCGACCGTTGTCCTCATCTTTTTTGTCATATTTCCGACGCTTCGGTCTTTGTACGCTCTGACTTTCTTCAGTATCTATGTATTTCTGAGATGTGGAATTGTAATTATTTATATTATTTACATTATTCGGACTGTTTTCCTTATTTTTGTTGTCATATGCACGACATTTCGCCCGTTGTACCCTCCGATCTTCTTCAGGTGATTGAAATTTCAAACTTTATCCTTTGTTTACTTTACTGATGAATATTGTTCTAGTTCCACTAGTTATGCCTTCTACAAATATTTTACTATTCTTTCAAGACAACACACTAAGTTTTTGTTTGTGGCAGTAGGGAGATGGTTGAATGCCTATTAAATTGGCCTTGTGTCAAACATAACCGAACTCTTTACAACTTAGGATTATTCGCTATCGTCGGAATCATCAGAAGATGGAAGGAATTATGGAAGAATAAAAGTGTTTTGTTTGTTAAAATTATATTTTATTAACTAAACAGAATAACATAAATTTTTAAGAAGAAAATGTTAAAAAAAAAAAAAAATAATGTAGTAAGAAGTTACGCTACCGGCCATAATTATTAGGCAACCCCAGTGTTTTAAAAAAAATGATGTATTTCTTACTACTTTTTAGTATATTATTGCCAAGGCGATAATTCAAAATGAAAATA
The DNA here is from genome assembly GCA_037127315.1 of Ascarosepion bandense. NCBI lineage: Eukaryota > Metazoa > Mollusca > Cephalopoda > Sepiida > Sepiidae > Ascarosepion > Ascarosepion bandense. The sequence goes on from JBBBDQ010001446.1 coordinate 1,657,984, forward strand.
AAATGGTTCTTTTATCATTACTTTGCAAAATTTTACAAGGCAAGTAGCGACAATTTACCAATCGCACCCTGTAGATTTTATATATATATATATATATATATACACTCCCGGCCATAATTATTAGGCCACCCCAGTGTTTTAAAAAAATGATGTATTTCATATTACTTTGCAAAATTTTACAAGGCAAATAGCGACAATTTACCTATCACACCCTGCTATACATCTCTCTCTCTCTCTCTCTCTCTCTCTCTCTCTCTGTATATATATATATATATATATTATTTTAATTCAGATACTTCAATCCAAGGGAAAAAAGCAGGAAGGTAAATTCCAAAAAACCCGATCCTAATTAATATTAAAAATTTATTTTAATATTAAAAAATGATACAGGAAGAGAGCTCCATGTAATAAAATATTATAGAGCAAATATATATTAAAAAATGATTAATTCAAAGATGTTGAATGGCCATTTCGATATGAAGACCCCCACGGGGGACGACACATCACCTCAGCAAGAGAAAAAACCTTTCAGAAACTGGAGAAAAATTAGTCTACTTTTCCTTTTTAAATAGTTTGCAAAGAAATTAAAAAATAAATAAATAATAAAATAAAATAAAATAAAAATAAAAATAAAGGGAAAGAAAAAGAAAAAGAAAAAGAAAAAGAAAAAGAAAACGAAAAAGAAAAAGAAAAAGATAGAATAAAATCAAATAAATAAGAAAAGAAAAAAAATTGACATCGTCTGGGTTCGTAAAAAAAAGGGAGAATGTAACTAAAAATTAACAGACAGCCGTGTTAAATCGACCTAAGTTTAAGCAACACGGAAGAAAGGTGGTAAGAGAGATAAAAGAAGGAAGGGAGGGAAAAAGAAAGAAACTAAAGAAAAAATTTTTTTTAAATATTACAGACGCTGGACAAATTCAAAAACCTAATTTCCCCAAAACGTTGAAGTATTAGAAAAAGGCCTTTACTTAAAAAGGCATAATTATTAATAAAAGGGAATAAAAAGATATAGGATTTAAAATAAAATTATTTTTTAAAAAATTAGGTCATTTGAAATTAAACTAAATAAAGACAACACTAGGTAAAAAAAAAAAAAAAAATTAATTACAGTTATTATATACATACCTATAGAAGTACACACATACATACATATATATACACACACAATTCTACGAATAAGAATATATATATATATATATATATATATATATATATATGTATATAAATTACTGCCATAATTATTAGACCACCCCAGTGTTTTAAAAAAATGATGTATTTCATACTACTTTTTAGTATTTATTGCCATAAAAAAAATGATTTTCTGTCTTTAAATAACCATTTATAAAATTAAAACTTTCTGACCAAACGTTTCCTCAGTTCAGTGGCAATATTAGATTTTGAACGTCCCTAGACTACATGTCTGATGAGGATGTAAGTAATATTTTCAAATAGAAAATAAAATAAACTTAAATGAGACTTAAATTTAGGCAATTTGCTTTTTCTAAATTGATGGAAAAATAATTTCTCCAATGCACATGATAAATAAATTGTCAGTACAGGGTGTCCAGGATGTCCATAAAATTTTTGGGCACTTTAAAAGATTTATGATATTATTTGGATTTGTGATAGAAATAATTTGTAAAAAGAATTAGAAAGAAGTAAATCTATATTTTAAAAAGTTTTATTGAAATTTTACTTAAGTTTCCACATGTCCTCCATCAGTAGCAATACTAATTGATTGGAAGACAAGAAGTCAGGAGAGAGTTCCAAAAGCGAGAATTGGGAAAGAAAAAACTGATAGAATAGAACTTACGGTTACATCTAAGCGTTTCATCTATAAAATGATTAAACCAAGCTGCCACTCTAATCAGTCAGTTAAGTGCCATATGTGATACACGCTTTGGGCGATCATGTCTCGAAAGAGACAGGGTAGAAGATTATTCCGCAGTAAATTGTCATTGCTTTCTGCAGTAGACTGGTTGCTAGCCGAGGCTATAGAACCCAATCTGTCCTATTATTTAACACATAACTGGAGGGAAGAGACGGATTAACAAGGATATTTATGCGTAAGTGAATGCAAGGATTTAAACTGGAATTCGAACTCGGCTCCCCTATTTGTCGTTTCGAGTCGACATCAATTGCACAGCCAATCTAGTACTGCGCTAAAATTCGCCGAACTTCCAAAGAGGAAAGTTCAGCTAAACAATTACTTTGAAAGCATTAATAGAAAAGGCATAGAGACGCTACATTACCGCTGCAGCAAAGTGACTGAAGCTGAGATGCCAGGTCAGGATGAATAAAATTGCGGATTATTCTTTGCATTCTGTCAAGAATTTCTAAATACATAGTGGAAGCGCTAGGCCGGATGTGACAGCAATGTTTAATGGATGGACAAATGGTAGCCTTAAATCTATGTTAGATAGATTCCGGTGAGGAAAGCTGTCTAGTCCGACACAGTGAACCAACTAGCCATGCAGCAGGCCTAGCAGTTGATTCAATATAATCTTTCCATTTTATTAAATGAGATTCCCTTCCTCAACATTCGTTGTGAGAGAAATGAAACCTGACAATGAACAATCAATGAACTTTCAATTATCGATGGCGGAAACTGAATGATTGCATATCATGGTTACTTTCAGCTTTTTTCTAACACTTAAAAATTGTTTTAATGGAGATATTAAAAATCGTTTTATTGAAAAGATTGTTTACAGAAATATTAAAAATGTTTTTGTTTTTTTTTTTATCATATCACCCCAAGCAAGGCGGTAACGCCACTGATGTGCAGGGGGCTACATAAGAGTGAGAAGATTAGAAAAGAGAAAAACTGGAAACCGCATCCTAAACAGGAAACAAAGGATGAGCCTCTTCACCTGTTCAATAGACGTGGGTGGAGTGTGAACCGGGCGATAGTTTAGTCTATCTACTCCAATTGAAAAAAAAAAGAAAAGAGTGAAAAGATTGGAAAAGAGAAATCCGGAAACCGAATCCTAAACAGGAAACAAAGGATGAGCCTCTTCACCTGTTCAATAGATGTGGGTGGAGTGTGAACCGGGTGATAGTTAAGTCTATCTACTCCAATTGAGAACAACAAAAAAAATGTTAAAGATTTCAAAAAAAGAAAAAAAGTGACTTATTAAGTTTTAACTTAGTTAAAGTCCAGTCAAAAATTTTTTTCTAAAAATCAAATCAAACGTACAGTTCGACATGAAAAGTTTTTAAAATTAAGCAAAAATTTTGGGCAAAAACGGAGAAGAAAAGAAAACAAAAAATATGGCATACCTATAATTCAACCAAGCCGAACTACGGGCAAATTGAATAAAAAAGAAAAAAGATATTTCTAACTTTTGGTCAGAGAAGATCGGGAGATGGGAGACTAAGAGAGTCCGTCACCACCAACCAGGCAATAAAAAGAAAAGAAAAGAAAGAGAGAGACGATGTACATATTAAAAATTGTTTCAATATCATTGATTTAATAGAGATATTAAAATTGTTTTAATGGAGATATTAAATTTTTTTATTAAAAATTGTTTTACATACATATTAAAAAATTGTTTTAATCGACATACTCAAAAATTGTTTTAATAGACATACTCAAAAATTGTTTTAATAAACATACTCAAAAATTGTTTTAATAGAGATATTAAAAATTGTTTTAATGGACATATTAGAAATTGTTTTAATGGAGATATTAAAAATTGTTTTAATGGAGATATTAAAAATGTTTTATTAAAAATATTGTTTAACAGACATATTAAAAATTGTTTTAGTGAATATATTAAAAATTGTTTTAATAGACATACTCAAAAATTGTTTTAATAAACATATTTAAAAATTGTTTTAATAGACATAATCAAAATTGTTCTAATGGCGATGTTAAAATTGTTGTAAGGGAGATATTAAAAATTGTTTTAAAAAATATATATAAACGACATATTAAAAATTGTTTTAATGGTCATATTAAAAAAATAAATATAAAAACATACCGTTTGTTATGTAGTGGTATGCTGGTATCCTTGGTAGGACGTATGCGGCTTGCAATTCGCTGTTTTATTTTCATTTTTATTTTATTTTATTTTTTCCACCTCTGTAATATAGTTATTTGGCGCTATTAAATCCTCATAAGGATTAAAATGCCTGTAACAGTATTAGTAGGCATCGGTATTAAATATCTATGGGCAGCAAAACCAAAAAATAGCAAAGAAACAGAAAAGCAAAATGGCCGTAAAAATGAAAAATAAGGATAAAAAGCAGAAGAGAAACATTTTTGGAGATGTTTTGAAATAGGAAGAATTAATTAAAAAAAAAAAGACCTCAAGGAATTGGAAACAAAATAAAAAGATTCTTCTTAAAGAGGAAAAAATATTCCCGAAAAAAGGTATTGGTGGCAGAAAATGAAACGAAAATCAGAGCGGGGGGGGGGGGGGAGGGAAAAAATGATAGGAAGATTATTTTTGCTATTTCATTTTTAAAAATATTATTTTGTTTATTGTTGAGAACGGAAAGGAAGAGTAGAAAATTGCTTTCATGGCTAAAAAAAAGAAAAAAAGATGTCGAAAATTTTGGAAGCGAGAGAATAGAGCAAGACACCAAATTTTTTAAAAAAGGAAAGCGAAAATTGAACAGCAAATGAAGAGAATTCGAGAAACAGAAGAGCAGTCGCGAGAAGAAGAAAGAATTTGGGAAGAAGTTGAAATAGAAAAAAAAATCAAGTTTACAAAGTAAACGGCGGAAAATAACGAAGAATTATGCCAGTGTTTGAATGAATCTAAAAATCGTCTGTAATTAAAGTTAAGAAAAGAAAAAGACAAAAACGAGTGCATGCAGAATAACAGTCGTAACGTGTGTCACTACGAGTGATCAAAATTCTGTCATTCATCGTATTATTATCAGTAGTAGTAGTAGTAGTAGTAGTAGTAAATAGAAGAAGAAGAAGAAGAAGAAAAAGAGGAAATAAGAAAAGGCGTAAAAATTAGAAAGAATTAGAAAGCGAGACAAAGATACAAAGTATATGAAAATTAAAGTAAGTAGGAGAAAGAAAGAAAGAAAGAAAGAAAGAAAGAAAGAAAGAAGTATGGAGAATAAAATGGTTAAAAGGAAAAAGCGAAGAGAAAAAAGGTGAAAGCCTTTGAAAGAAAAGAAAGATGGGGTAAAAACGAAAGAAAGAAATACGCTGAAAGAAAGAAAGAAAGAAAGAAAGAAATGGAAGATAAAAAAAGTATAAAATAGAAACAATAGCGAAAAAGAAAAAAGGATAAAAAAGAAGGAAATAACAGGGAAGTAAAGAAAGAAAGAAAGAAATTAAAGAAAGAAAGAAAATGGGTAAGAAAAAACAAAAAAGAAAAAAATTGTAATTAAAAAATGAACAGTAGTACTATATTAAATAGAGCAGTAATTCCATTAATCATTAGTGCACTGGGTGTAATTTCCAAAAATTTAACCTTTAAAGTATTTTGCTAAGGTTAAATTTTCATAATTTTGCCACGATGTTTAAATTTGTTTTAGTTAACGTTAAATGGGAATATTAATCCCTGCAAAAAGTCAATGTGAAAATCAATGAAAAATTTATAACTATATATATATATATATATATATATATATATATATATATATAAATGCGTTTTGAATAAGCGATGAAGGAGTTAGTGGTGGGGGAAAAAACCTTGAAAAATCGGTAGCGACGATGCTTCCCCCACCTTCCTAGCCCCTATGTAGGGGCTAGGAAGGTGGGGGGGTGAGTAAATCACGAATATTTCTCGGTTAAAAATGGCACCAAAACCATGAAGCAGCTATGAGAAAAAAAAGATGGCGGATTCAAAATGACCGACATAAATTTTCTTTTGTCGATTTCTCATTTTCGTTTTCTTTCAGGTGATTTTATTGCAATTATTATTATTATTATTATTATTATTATTATTATTATTATTATTATTTTCCGTTGGTGCTGGAAACTGGCTTTCTATCTAAGTGTTTCGTTTCTCTTTTCTATCTTTTAGACAAGGCGAAACGTAAAAACTTAATCCGAATGGGGGAAAAAATGTGCGTATTCGTGAAGACTTTGGGCGGGAAGAAGAGAAATCTTGGCGAGAAAGCTAACGAACGATTCGACAGAAGATTAGAAAGATGGAAAAGATGATGAAAGACATAATAATACCAATGAGAAAATGTACGAAGGAGAAAAATAAATAAAAACTAAGGAAAATAATACTGAAGAAATAGGAGCGATAGGGAAGAAGAATTAAGGATTTCAAAAGAGGGAAGAGTAGTTGTTATAAAAAGGAAGAAATATGAAAAAAAGAAAAAATGGAATAGAGATAGATAGATAGATAGATAGATAGATAGATAGATAGATATAAACAGACTGAGATAGATAGATAGATAGATAGATAGATAGATAGATAGATAGATAGATATGAACAGGCAGAGATAGATAGATAGATAGATAGATAGATAGATAGATAGATAGATAGATATGAACAGACTGAGATAGATAGATAGATAGATAGATAGATAGATAGATAGATAGATAGATAGATATGAACAGGCTGAGATAGATAGATAGATAGATAGATAGATAGATAGATAGATAGATAGATATGAACAGACTGAGATAGATAGATAGATAGATAGATAGATAGATAGATAGATAGATAGATAGATAGATATGAACAGGCTGAGATAGATAGATAGATAGATAGATAGATAGATAGATAGATAGATAGATAGATAGATATGAACAGGCTGAGATAGATAGATAGATAGATAGATAGATAGATAGATAGATAGATAGATATAAACAGACTGAGATAGATAGATAGATAGATAGATAGATAGATAGATAGATAGATAGATATGAACAGGCTGAGATAGATAGATAGATAGATAGATAGATAGATAGATAGATAGATATGAACAGGCTGAGATAGATAGATAGATATAAACAGACTGAGATAGATAGATAGATAGATAGATAGATAGATAGATAGATAGATATGAACAGACTGAGATAGATAGATAGATAGATAGATAGATAGATAGATAGATAGATAGATAGATATGAACAGGCTGAGATAGATAGATAGATAGATAGATAGATAGATAGATAGATAGATATGAACAAGCTGAGATAGATAGATAGATAGATAGATAGATATGAACAGGCTGAGATAGATAGATAGATAGATAGATAGATAGATAGATAGATAGATAGATAGATAGATAGATAGCAAACTGAGATAGATTGCGCAAATTAATTGAAATAAAACGAATAATACAGTATTTACATTATTCGGACTATTGTCGTCATCTCCGGCCTTCTTCAGGTGCTAGGAATTTTTCAACCGAACCATTTATTACAATCACTGGGGTATATTTACAGTATTTACATTATTCGAGTTATTGTTCTCATCTTTGTTGCCATTTGTACGTCGTTTCAGTCGTTATTCGCTCCGGTCTTCCTCAGGTACTCGGAATTTCGAACCGAATCCTTTATTACAATCATTGGGGCATATGAACTCCGTTCCTTGTCTAGAAAGCACTAAGAAAACCATTAACATAAAAAAATGCAATATCAACTGTGGTGAAAAAGGGTTACTGGACAGTAGGTTTATAAGTCCCAAGAATTCAGTTGCCCAGTGGAATATAGACGTTGGTTAGTTGCTGTGACTTGACCCAAAGAGTTATGAGTTCAATACCAACAAGGTTAACGGGAGATTACTCATAATTTTCAACTTACGTAAAACTAAGCAAGTGACTGAAATAAAGGATTCGGTTCGAAATTCCTAGCACCTCAAGAAGACCAAAGCGTACAACAGCCGAAATGGTACAAATGGCAGCAAAGATGAGGACAATAGTCCGAATAATGTAAATAATGTAAATACAACCTCATCTCACAAATATAGACAAATAGAATGATCTATTATTAAAGGTCGTACAAATGGCAACGAAGATGAGGACAATAGTCGGAATAATGTAAACACTGTAAATACTACCTCATCTCAGAAATATAGACAAATAGAATGATCTATTATTAAAGGTCGTACAAATGGCAACGAAGATGAGGACAATAGTCGGAATAATGTAAACACTGTAAATACTACCTCATCTCAGAAATATAGACAAATAGAATGATCTATTATTAAAGGTCGTACAAATGGCAACGAAGATGAGGACAATAGTCGGAATAATGTAAACACTGTAAATACTACCTCATCTCAGAAATATAGACAAATAGAATGATCTATTATTAAACGTCGTACAAATGGCAACGAAGATGAGGACAATAGTCCGAATAATGTAAATAATGTAAATATTACCTTATCTCAGAAATATAGACAAATAGAATGATCTATTATTAAACGTTGTACAAATGGCAACAAAGATGAGGACAATAGTCCGAATAATGTAAATACTGCAAATATTACATCATCTCAGAAATATAGACAAATAGAATGATCTATTATTAAACGTTGTACAAATGGCAACAAAGATGAGGCCAATAGTCCGAATAATGTAAATACTGTAAATACTACCTCATCTCAGAAATATAGACAAATAGAATGAACTGTTATTAAGCGTTGTACAAATGGCATTAAAGATGAAGACAATAGACCGAATAATGTAAATACTGTAAATACTTCCTCATCTCAGAAATAACGAATAATGTCTTCCTAGGATCTTTCACACTTTCCCTGATCACGTATATGTTGTCTCTTGGAGTTGTTTTTCTCTTCCGACTGCATTTTCTATTACGTTTTGGACTAATGGATCCAGTTTGTTTTTTCGCCTTGATGACACGACGGAAATGAATGAGGCAGACACTAATAATATCCGCGATCTCACTATAAGGCTTGTCAATGTGTTCGTACAGCGTTACAATTTTTGTACGCTTTCTTGGATTAACTTACATCGCACTATAAGGCTTGTCAATGTGTTCGTACAGCGTTACAATTTTTGTACGCTTTCTTGGATTAACTTACATCGCAGACAATGGCCGCAGGACAACTAGTCTATATTTCGAGACAATAATGTCTGGACGTGATAAACATTTGATACAATCACGGATGACGTATTATTTTCCCCAAACAAAGTTCATCATACATACTGAAAATAGTTTCGCTGCACATCACTCGAAATGGGTTAATTTGAGAAAAAAAAAAGAAAAAAATCGATTACACCCTGTGACTCCAGTGTGTTTAATACTGGCCGAATTGTGAAAGAAAGGAAACCGGAAACTAAAGCAGTTGTTTCAATTAATTTTCACAAGTGTGTAGATAGATAGATAGATAGATAGATAGATAGATAGATAGATTCAAACATCGATATATACATATATTTATCGATTTGTTCATTATCTTTCTCTATATAAAGATATTATATATACATATATATATAGAATGAGATAAACAGATAGATAATGTACAGACATAGGTAGAATCGCCGACTGACACCAATTCGGTCGGGGTTCAATCCGGAGTAAAAAGCAATCGGATGTCTAACCGTACTGATGATCTGTGATACAGCGAAACAGATATGTCTGTGGATGACTATATATATATATAGAGAGAGAGAGAGAGAGAAAAAGAGAGAGAAGGGAGAGAGAGAGAGGGGAGGGCCACCACGATGTCGTGTAACAGTTATTAAGCGTGTCTCACTAGAACTTATTACAACTGAATAGTGACTTCAATCCTCACTGGGTACCCCATGCTTTCGGCCTTGTGCCACATCTCCTCGATGCTTAGAAAATTCAACTCTCATACAAAACCATATATATCAACAATGATTAAGTACAATGTTTCTTGAATTGTATAACAGATCGTTAAAGGTAACGCTCCCAACAATATGGCGTAACGGATAGTAAGCTTGTCTCGCTAGGCCGTGCTACAACTTTTTTTTTTTTTTTTTTATAAGCGTTTCACCCCGAGCAAGACATGTCACTGCCACTACTGTGCAGGGGGCTACGTAGAGTGGAGAAAGGCTGATTAAATATAGGAAATGACAGAGGGTGGGTGATAGGCGGGTAAGGATACCGAGAATGAGGGTTGGGTAGATGAGAGTGTTGTGAGAATAGTTGGGAGTTAGTGTGATAGGAGGTGTCTATTGACCCTACATTTAAACACCTGGAGATTGTAACTGTCGGGAAAGCAGACTTGTGGAAGGGAGTTCCACAGGCGGGAAGCGCGAGAAAAGAAGCTGTTGGAGTAGAATTTACGGTTACATCTTATTTGTTTAACTGTAAAAGGGTGGGACCTAATTGCTAATCTAGTATCTCGTGTAAATTCGTGCTTAGGCGGCACCAGTGATCTAAGTTCATCGGAGCAGAAGCCATGAAAGTACTTGTAGAAGAGGCACAGGGAAGCCACATCACGCCGGTGTGAGAGCGGCTGCAGCCGGTCTGCCAAGTCAGTATCAACCACGTTACAGATCCTCCTTTGTATTTTGTCAAGAAGCCCAAGGAGAGCAGCAGGGGCACCCGACCAGATATGGCAGCAATATTCAATACACGGGCGGATGGTAGATTTGTATATGTGCAGAATAGATTCAGGTGGGAAAAATTTCCGGGCCCTGCACAGGGAGCCCACTTTCATAGCAGCAGATTTGGCAATGGATTCAATATAGTCATTCCATTTGAGGTCCGCCGAGAGTGTAAGGCCAAGGAGGCGTAGTATTTTACTCTCTGGGAGGCTAGCCTGTCCCATGCTAATGGGAGGTAGATGCGATTGTCTATGGTAATTAGTTGATAACAGCTTTGTTTTTAGAGGCATTGAAATTTACCAACCATTTCCTACCCCAGGCCACTACGGATTGGAGGTCCCTTTCAAGTACGGCAGCGAGGTTCACTTTGACGTCCAGACCTGGTTTCTGATCGATGCGGGAGTAGATTGTTGTGTCGTCGGCATACATGCCAACTTGGGATCTAAAGTAGTGATTTCGATCCTCACTGGGTGCCCCATACTTTCGGCCTAGTCCCACATTTAAGCGGCGTTTAGAAAAGCAATACACACACATAAATATATTTGTACTGTATCGAGGCAGCAGATAATTTTCTGAACATATCCTGTTAAATATGAGAGACAATGAATGTCTATTATGTTTAATCATGGGCCGTTCTAAGCATCGTATTTCGGCTTTAATTTCAGGTGAAAATAAAAAAGATTTTCTCCAACATTTGGATATTTGAAGATGGCTCATGTGAGCTGAAAGCTCAGAAGCAATATAATAAAAAAATATCCAAATGTTGGAGAATTTTTGTCTTTATTTTCACCTAAAATTAAAGCCAAAATACGATGTTTAGAACGGCTCATGATTAAACATATTACACATTCATTGTCTGTTGCATTTTACTATATATATATATATATATATATATATATATAGAGAGAGAGAGAGAGAGAGAGAGAGAGAGAGAAAGAAAGAGAGAGAGAGAGACGTGTGACAGGAATCTACGTGTTCTATTACTTTCTTACAACACACTATATATATATATTTTTTTTTCTAACCATATACTGTTAAATATAAAAGACAATGAATGTCTATTATGTTTAATCCTGAGCCATTGTAAACATCGTATTTTGGCTTTAATTTCAGGTGAAAATAAAGACAAAAATTCTCCAACATTTGGATAATTTATTAAATTGGTTCTAAGCTTTCGGCTCACATGAGCTATTTCGAGCTCTCACGCGGTTTAACGTCATAGAATCGCATTACAAATTAACGAATTGCGTTTGCTATTTTTGGTAACTGTCACAGTTGCTTAGCAAAGTTTTATGTCAGCACAAGATAAAATCGTCTTTGATGGTAGATGTTTTTATGTTAACGTCCTTGTAACATCTCTGAAGATGGCTCATGTGAGCCGAAAGCTCAGAACCAATATAATAAAAAAATATCCAAATGTTGGAGAATTTTTGTCTTTATTTTCACCTAAAATTAAAGCCAAAATACGATGTTTAGAACGGCTCATGATTAAACATATTACACATTCATTGTCTGTTGCATTTTACTATATATATATATATATATATATATATATAGAGAGAGAGAGAGAGAGAGAGAGAGAGAGAAAGAAAGAGAGAGAGAGAGACGTGTGACAGGAATCTACGTGTTCTATTACTTTCTTACAACACACTATATATATATATTTTTTTTCTAACCATATACTGTTAAATATAAAAGACAATGAATGTCTATTATGTTTAATCCTGAGCCATTGTAAACATCGTATTTTGGCTTTAATTTCAGGTGAAAATAAAGACAAAAATTCTCCAACATTTGGATAATTTATTAAATTGGTTCTAAGCTTTCGGCTCACATGAGCTATTTCGAGCTCTCACGCGGTTTAACGTCATAGAATCGCATTACAAATTAACGAATTGCGTTTGCTATTTTTGGTAACTGTCACAGTTGCTTAGCAAAGTTTTATGTCAGCACAAGATAAAATCGTCTTTGATGGTAGATGTTTTTATGTTAACGTCCTTGTAACATCTCTGAAGATGGCTCATGTGAGCCGAAAGCTCAGAACCAATATAATAAAAAAATATCCAAATGTTGGAGAATTTTTGTCTTTATTTTCACCTAAAATTAATGCCAAAATACGATATTTAGAACGGCTCAAGATGAAACATAATAGACATTCATTGTCTGTTGCATTTTACTATATATATATATATATATATATATATATATAAGAGAGAGAGAGAGAGAGAGTGAAAGAGAGAGAGAGACGTGTGACAGGAATAAAGATCTGGGTGTTATAGACTGATGTCAAAAACAGGAAATATTGTAGCGTATGGCGCGGTAATTCAAGTCTGCTGTTTATGTCGAGAGGGGTGTGTTAAGTGAACTGGAGTGCGTCGGCATCAATGTCAGGAGGAAAAGAAAAGCGGAAGTGGGAATTGGATGCGACTTTTCCAAAGTTCTCAGTAAACCAAACCACTATTTCCGCTTCCTTTCACCAATCCCCCGCCTCTACCCACTCCCCCTCCTCCTTCTTATTCGCTTTTCTTTTTGATTTTGAATCCTTCCTCTCAAATCTTTTGCTTTGCTCTTTTTACTTGTTTTCTCTTCATCATTTCCTCGTTCTTTCCCACTTTGCTTCCCATCCTGACTGTCTTGCTTTTATTTAATCGACATCCCTCTGAGCATTAAGTGAATTTCTTTACTCTATCAAAAATTCAGGTAGCCATTACTTTCCCTCGACTCAGTACAATCTTCACCCTCATCATTTGTTTTCGTTTCTGCCTTTTATTTCTTATTTCCTACCTTATCATTTGAATATTTTGACAGTTTTACAATAATCCAACACCAGGAGATCAAGAGCTAATCTAATATCGATTGTCAGCTAACCCCCTCACTGACCAAACCAACAGTATGCAATATATTCTTCTTCTTCTTCTTCTTCTTCTTCTTCTTCTTCTTCTTCTTCTTCTAAATTCTATGTCCTTTCAGGACAAGGGCTACTATCACTCCAAACATTTTGTTGCTCTCAAATATTGCTACACTCTAAAGTTTACTTACAACCGAAATTGTATCTTCCAGCCTTCTTTAAAACATTCAGAGAATTTTGAACTAAAGTTCTGATTTAACTCGCGAGGGTGGATATTTGAAAAAGTGTCTGTTTTTTGTCCCGCTTCAGTAATTACCTGACTCCACCTACCAGGCATTAGCTTTACAAGAGCCAGATTAAACCGCTTTCGTAAGTACCTGACTCCACCAACCCGGCATTAGCTTGACAAGAGCCAGATTAAGCCGCTTCCGAAGAACACGTATATATAAAAATATAATTTTATATTTTATTCTTCGTCGGTGACGCTTGTGTGGAGCAGAAAGGCAGCCTAAAAGAGTCGCGCACACGAAGAGGCCATCGGGTATCGGAAGCCAGCAGGGCTTCTCTGCCTCTACAAAAAAACAAAACAAAAAACCCCACAACGCCAGACTTTATATAGCCCCCAAACTCCCACGTATTTTTGCCTTTTCAGGTTATCTTGTTGACGTCATCTACTGCCGGATAAATCTGTCAACCACCCTTGCCCCGACTGACTGATATCTATGGCCGGATGAGTCTGTCAACTACATCCTTTCCGGCTATCACCTTTCAAGCCTGTTGTCGTTTGTGTCTTTTGTGATTTTTGTTTTTGTTTTTGCGCCCTGCTGACATCATCCATAGCCGGATATATCTATCAAACACACTTCTCTTTTGTTGACCTCACCTACGACCGGATGTACTTGTTAGCTAACTTTGCTGTTCAAGGTAATATATTACACAACCATGTGAAATACTGATGTTAGAGCTCTTTCGAATGATGATTTTACAAGAAAGCATGTAGTTTCATCTCCTACTTAGCATTATATCGCATTGAGTCAAAAACAACACCGTCATGATAAAGTTGATTTAGCCCTATTCGTAAAGCTTAGGGTATACATTCCCAGATATGAGTATTTGCGTGAGTGGTGGACATCATAAATCAGGATGCGATCTCGGACTCTGAATATTCCAATTTGCCTCTGATCTGATGATCGCTTGAGAAGTGAAATTATCAGTCTAACCCTTACTCATAAATGTAACAAATTCCATAACATGAAGTAAAATATAACCCAACCAAATACTAAACACAAGAAAGGGCAAAAAACATCTATAAGCTCAATTCATAAATGAAAGTCAGTTAAGTGCCATACGTCATACACGCTTTCGGCGATCATGTCTTGAAAGTGACATGACTGATTGGGCAGTTGATTATCCTGCAGTAGGTTGCCATTGCTTTCTGCGGTAGACTGGTTACCAGCCAAGGCTATAGAACCCAATGTGTCCTATTATTTGACTCATAGCTAGAGGGGGAAGAGATGAATCATGTTATTTAGTAGTAATTAGTTGAGGATCAGTTTATTAATTCATAACAATATAAAACTGATCCCCCTCTTTCTACCCAGTAGAAGCCTTAATCATGTTTTCAACTATTATATTCAGACAGTCAGTTAAGTGCCGTATGTGATACACGTTTTGGGCGATCATGTCCCGAAAGAAACATGACTGACTGGGCAGAAGGTTATCCCGCAGTAGGTTGCCATTGCTTTCTGCTGTAGACTGGTTGCCGACTAAGGCTATAGAACCCACTCTGTCCTGCTATTTAATCCATAGCTGGGTAAAAGAGACGGATTAATTATAACCTTTCATTAAATCAGGCCATAATTTAGGATCTGCTCGATGATGGAACATGATAATTTATTTTTGAAAATATTGAATGCTACAAATCATTCTTTCCTTCACTGAGCTGTTAAAGCTAGATCAGTGAATAGATCAGTTCCTAGACTCTGGTTATCTAGATTTTTGGAGGTTCACCCACACACTGTTGTATCGTCTGCATTTTCACCCCAAGCAAGGCGGTACCGCCACTGATGCGCAGGGGGCTACATAAGAGTAAAAGTTTAGATAGGAGGAGATTAAAGAGAAAGACGAACCAGCTACAGGGGGTGTGAGTAAAAGGGCAGGAGAAAGATGGAAACACAGGTGTGAAAACAGTTGCGACGCTAGAGAAAAAGGAAAAGAACAAGATACACGGGGTGATGTAGAAAGAACTGGAGTCAAGTGGATAAGAGATGGGTATTGACATTGCATTTAATTTCCTAGAGGTTTTAGCTATCAGGAAAGCAAGTATACGGAAGGGAGTTCCACAGACGGGAAGTGCGAGAAAAAAATCTGTTGGAGTAGAATAGTTGGCTGCTTTGGTTGATCTAATTGTAAGTGGGTGGGATCTTGTTGCCAGTCTCGTTGCACGAGTAATCTCATGTGGTGGGGGCACCAGTAACTTAAGTTCGTCGGAGCAGAAGCCATGAAAATATTTGTAGAAGAGACAGAGGGAAGCCACATCCCGCAGGTGAGAAAGTGGCTGGAGTCGAGCTGCTATTACAGATTCTCCTTTGGAGCCTGTCGAGAACACTGAGATGAACAGCAGGTGCGCCTGACCAGATATGACAGCAGTATTCTATGTTGATTTGTATATGTACAAGATAGATTCAGGCGGAAAAAAACTTCCTGGCCCGACACAGTGACCCAAACTTTCTAGCTATTGACTCAAAGTAATGATTCCACTTGAGGTCGGAAGAGCCACTAGAGATTTGAATATGCATATAAATTAGAAAGATGGTAGGATTGAGAAAGTAACCATGGGAAATGCCTACATTGATCTCGTGGACACCAGAAGACTGCTTATTAACATACTCTAGGACTTGTGTCACTTCTAAGCTACGCTTCGAAAATCGTCATAGACCTCTCTGTTAGAAATGATTTGGTAAGCTGTGAAAATTCTTAGAGATTCTATAGTTGGCGATTTTATTTCGTAACAACCTATATCATACGTTTGATGTATATAAGGCAATCGTCTTATATATATATATATATATATATATATCTGGTGCCTCATTGAATTTCTGATTAATGAGAGTTGGAACAATGGACCTACAAGAATGAAATCCATATTGACTATCACTCAGGATATTACTCCTGTTGAGTTCATCAGAGAATGAAAGATGATGACATTAACGAGGCTAATAGAACGATATTGCGACAAGGTTGGGCGCTCACTCGCGTTCTATAAGACAGTACATAGTGTTGGCACTACCCATAGACTTGAGGAATATGCTTCTTCATACAGTGGTAAAAATAATTTAGCCAATATTGGTGATAGCGTCGGACCAATGTCCTTAAGAACAACCACCAAGATTTTATCCGGTCATGTAACCTTAGATTCTAGTTTTTTTTTGTTTTTTTTTAATCATTTCACCCTGAGCAAGGCGGAGACGCCACTGATGTGCAGGGGGTTACATAAATGTAAAAAGATTAATTAGAAAAGAGTGAGGAGTACAAACTAGTTAGAAAGGAACAATAGAAAGCTGAGAAAGCTGGTGCGATGACAGATACATAGGTGGAGAGAAAGGGAAGGTTATACAGGGGAGGGGAGAGAGCTAGAGGCCAGTGGTTAGTAGATGAGTATTGACTTTGCATTTAAATTTCTGGAGGTTTTAGCCGTCAGGAAAGCAAGAATACGGGAGCGAGTTCCACAGGCGGGAAGTGCGAGAGAAGAAGCTGCAGGAGTAGAATTGTCGTCTGCATTTGGCTAACCTGACTGTGAATGGGTGGGACCCAGTTGCCAGTCTGGTTGCACGAGTAAACACCTGTTGAGGAGGCATCAGTGACTTAAGCTCATCCGAGGGGATGGCCATTGTCGTGTAACGTGGAGTTAAAGGCAAGTTAACGAGGATATAATAACATGGAGGCCATTTGTGATAGTGGCCACTGGCGGTTTAACACTATTGAGAATTTTGCTTGAGATTTTCTAGAACTGGAAATTCTGGATGCAACAGAGACCATACCAGGCCGCTCCCTGTGATATAGAAGGTAATATTGTTTATGGTGCGTTATGGCTGCAGAATATTCTGGCGTGAACCAAAGCTGGTTATTTTGTTGATATTTTTTCTGGGGTTAGAAAGGATCCATTCAGAAACGAGGGACTTTGTTCCTGATACCGGATTTTTGAAGAATGCTGCTGGAAGAGGTTCCGCAATATGAAGTTATCTCACTCAGTTTTGGTGTACAGAAAGAAGTCTTATGAAACGGTACATCGGGGAAATCTTTTTTTGCTTGACATCAGTATAAACATTGATCAGTGAACGGTCTGAAATGCCTGAATGAGGTAGCATTCTCTGAATTTGAAAGTTCTTTGTAAAAAAAACAAGCACCTACACTACTGGTCATAATTATTAGGCAACCCCAGTTAAAAAAAAAAAATGATGTATTCCATACTATTTTTAGTATTTATTGCCAAGTGAATAATTGTAAATGAAAATAAAATAGTTCTTTTGTTAATACTGCACAACAACATGTGCATCAAATGAATTTATAAATCTTTAATAATTACCAATATTGCAGTTTCATCAATGAAAGAATGAAAAAAATTTAGGGTGATTCGGACGAGTTCATCTTTGCTTCCTTGCCTTGAAAGATTTTGCAAAGTAATGATAAAAGAACCATTCTATTTTCATTTAGAATTATTCACTTGGCAATAAATACTAAAAATTGTATGAAATAAGTCAATTCTTTTTAAACACTGGGGTGGCCTAATAATTATGACCGGTAGTGTAGTTTCAATAGAATTTTATTAAATTTAAAAATAAGCATCGAATAAATAAAAATGAAAGACACCATAATGATAAACGATAAAAGCAATATTTGAAAATGATGAAGTTGATATAACACAGAAAACAAAACATTTTGAAAATATTTGTCTATACTATATGGCTACCAGAATTAGCATCGAACATAGAATGAGAATGGTATATTCTAGTGATCGTAATAAAGGGTTCGGTTCGAAATTCCTAGGACCTGAAGAAGGCCAGAGCGTACAACGAGCGAAACGTCGTGGACGTGACAGTAAAGATGTGGACAATAATCCGAATGATGTAATTTTTTTTCAATCATTTCACCCCAAGTAAGGCATTCCACTGCCACTATTGCACAGGGGGTTACATAGGGGAAGGTGGTGAGAAAGAGTGGTTAGATATAGGAAATGTCAGAAGGAGGGTGATAGACGGGTAAGGATGTAGGTGGGAAGAGTGTTTGCGAGAATGGATGCGAGTTAGTGGGTTACGAGATGTCTATTGACCTTACATTTAAACTCCTGGAGATTGTAGCTGTCGGGGAAGCAAGTATGTGGAAGGGAATTCCACAGGCGGGAAATGTGAGAAAAGAAGCTGTTGGAGTAGAAATTGCGTTTACATGTTATCGATTTCACTGTAAAAGGGTGGGACCTAGTTGCTAATCTAGTATCTCGTGCAAATTCATACCTAGGGGGCACCAGTGATCTAAGTTCATCGGAGCAGAAGCCTTGAAAGTATTTATAGTAGAGGCAGAGGGAAGCCACGTCGCGCAGTGACTGAAAATAGTTTGTGAAGTAAATAAGTACACAAACAATTTATGTTTCATTTTCCCCAGAAAACACAAAAGTGTCAGAAATATTTTTAATGGATTCCAGCCCAACCTAGGCAGTAACGCCACAAAGTCGCAAGTGGTTACTGGGTATGGAAGAATTAGGAACAAAATGTTACTAACAAGAGGGGAGAAATGTTACTAACAAGAGGGGAGAAATGTTACTAACAAGAGGGGAGAAAAAATAATCAAGAAGACAGTAGATAGCGATTGACATTGCATTTACGTTCTTGGATATCAAAGTTGATTGGAAAGCATGGAACCGTAAGAGCAAGAATTACGAGAAAAGGAACTGCTAGCATAGAACTTACGGTTTGATCAAGACAGCTCAATTAAAAACTAAGGAGATTTTCAGGCCTGTCTCGTACTACGATTAAATTAAAAAAGTCTAGGTACCATAGCGAAGGGCACGGTGGAACAATTACCATAAAAGTATTTATAGAAAAGACATGGGAGGGAGGCAACCTTATGGCGGTGGGGAAGGAACTGATGTCGAGCCGCCAAATCTGGACCGATAATTTTGCAGATTTTTTTTTGTGGGAGGGGGAGATTTTATCAACGATCTCTAGATGAATAGCAGGAGCATCCAATTATATGTGGCAGCGACATTTTCATCATGGGTAAATGGTAGACTCATAGGTATGTATGAAGAGAATAATGGTCTTACACGACAGAGTGAATCAACATTCAGCTGACCTAGCAACGAATACAATATAAACATTCCACTTTATGTGAACTGAGAATCTTAGTCTGAGAAATCGCAACGATTTATTTTCCTCGAGGAATTTATCCATAACAAGGTTTCCACACAAAATGCTAGCTTACCTTGCACATTATTGTGTCGGGTAGGGATCCAAATCATTTCTCACTTGCGTCTCTGTCCCCGAAGACAGAGTGCGGCTCAGTTGTGGGTCTGTCCGTGAGGACAGGGTCGCAACTGTGAAAAATACACTGAATAGATGCCCGATCCCGGGGAACAGTGTCCCGAGGCCGCGCCACCCCATTGCAGCAGAGGGGTGGACCAGGTGATCGTCATCAGGACCAGCACAACCGACGGTTGCGGGTACTGGGGAATTTTTGTCCTTCTACCCGTCCGTACGCGGTCGGGTTCCCACCTTAAAAAAAGACCTTGTGTCACATCTCGCTCTAATGGGGGAGCAAGGTAAATATTCATATGAATGCTAGCTGTGACACCTCGAGGTGGTGTAATGGTTAGCAAGCTTGTCTCGCTAGAATCATTAGTAGTGAGTTCGATCCTCACTGGGTAATCCCTTACTTTCAGCCTTGGGCCACATCTAAGCTACGCTTAGAAAATCGCCATATGAATGTTAGCTGAGGGATTCTCAGAGAAGATAGTATCAACCTTGGCAGCTATTTTGTTAATCATAAGTGCTCTCATTCTGTGGACGTCACTGAAAACGGGTGACATACTTTGGACGTAAGCTACCAGGAAGTACATGAACGGGAAATCAGGGTTCTTGTTTGGGAGGTCACATGGGAATTAAATTTGATTGTATAACTTAAAAGAATTGATATGTAAGCGAAATATGTTTCTTGGTTTAATCTACACGTATGAAAACATTAAAAACTCGACAGCAATGAATATTGTAAGAAAGTTATAGAACACGTAGATATCTTGCTCCTTTCTTTGACCACTCAACTCTCATCAGTATTCTCAGCCTTCTTCTACCCACTTCCTGACACCCCCTATAACCTGTCACTTTTTCTCATAACTTTCCTCCTATGTAACCACCTGTAAAACAGTGGCAGTAAAATGCTTCGGGCGATATGATTAAAAAAATATACATACATACATACATACATACACACACACACACACATATATATATATATATATATATATATATATATATATATCAGCATGCAGTGTGGGTGAGTATAGAAGAATCCAAAATAATTATCCTGTACATACAGTGGTAGGATAATGTGTTGCGTATATATATGCTTATGTATGAATATGTGTGTATGTTCCCCGAACTGATGTATTTTTTTCTTAAATTTTCTTTTTTAAGGGAACGACCGTTATTTTTATTCATTTTTTTTAGAACTTTGTGAATTTCATTTGTGTAAAATCCTTTGTACAATAAAGACGGAAGCTGATGATGGTTCGACTGAAATAATGCGTCTGCCTTAATTTTTCTTATATATATATATATATATATATATATATATATACTTTGGAGTCGAGTTTTTACGCTATTTACGTTCTCGCCTGTTGATTGAGCACTCTGGAAAAATGGTAGATTATAAAAAAAGGTTAACTACTCACCGCTATTTACGCATCCTTCTTCAACAATCAATTGAACACTCTTGGCTACTGGTGTTTGTTTATATTCTGTATAAAACATGCTAAAATCTTCCTTCCTCCGCCGCTTGCCGATAGCTAAGAGGTAGAATCTTTGACTGATGTTAAATCGGTCGGGTTTCAATCCCGGCTTTCTAACTCTAGTGATAAACTGTGATACAGCGAAACAGGACTGCATGCGGTCGACTATAGATTCATATATATATATATATATATATATATATATATACTTTGGTGTTGAGTTTCCAATTTTTGCGCGTTTTCAAAAACAAAACAAATAAACAAGTGATCTGGCATTATCTTGATGAAAAACAAAAACAACACCTTTCCTGTCCACCAATTTTAGGCGTTTTTTTCTGAAATTGCTGCCTTTAATTTGTCCTGTTAAAAGCAGTACTTTTCAGAATCAATCGACTGGTTACTTGACAGAAGCTCATAGTGTTGGATTTCTTTCCAATCCCACCAGATGGACAGCATGACTTTGTAAGATGAAGACACGATTTTAGAGAGGCTTATATCGCTTACTCCAGGATCTTTTTTGCTGAACATTGTTGTGAACGATCCATGTCTCATCACTCGTCACAATTTGCTAAAAAATAGTGCATTTGTTGTGTTAATACAGTAAATAACAGATAGAAATGCGATCCAATTCCAACACTGTGTAATTCATGTTATTCTCAATCAATATCTGTTGTTTGGTCATCATATGTAGTGGGGATCTGCCTAAGCGTTCTTCAACAATAAGACTACAATCACCAACTTTAAACTTAGCAAACCAATTCCGTACAATACATTTACTTAAAGCACCTTCACCGTACACAGCATATATCTTTTTTAATTTGGTCATCATCTATAGAAAGGATGGGAGTCTGCCTAAGCGTTCTTCAACAATAAGACTACAATCACGAACTTTAAACTTAGAGACCTACTTCCGTACAGTTCTGTCAGCTAAGCACCTTTATAGCACACAGCACATGTATTTTCTGTTGATTGCGAGGCATTTTTTGTATTTTCGGTAATAAACAAAAAGCTTCAATTGTCTAAAATGCACCTTATAATCTTCCATTTTCATAGGAATTTGACGCGAATTAAGTAATTTTAAATTTTCGTTCACTTTTGAAGTGAACTCTAATCGAAAATGTAAGCATGCTATATCTGTCGATATGTTTGACGCGTTCTAACGTGAAGGACTAAAAATGGGTATAAACTTTCCGGACAAACCAAAACACACACAGGGGTTTATAGGAAAAAGGTTATGAGAAAGTGTGACAGGATACAGGGGGTGTCAGGAAGTAGGTAAGAGAAGGATGAGAATACTAATGAGAGTGGAATAAACGGAGAGCATGAGAGAGAGGATGCAAGTTAGTGAGATAGGAGATGACTATTAACATTTAAATTCTTGAAAATTGTAGCTGTCGGGGAAGCAAGTAAACAGAAGGAAATTCCACCTGCGGGAAGTGCGAGAAAAGGAACTGATGGAGTAGAATTTGCGTTTACAATTTATTGGTTTCACAGTAAAAGGGTGGGACCTAGTTGCCAATCTTGTGGCTTGAAGAAATTCGTATATAGGGGGTACCAGTGAGCTAAGTTAATCAGAGCAGGAGTCATGAAGGTATTTGTAGAAGAGACACAGGGAAGCCACATTGCGCCGGTGAGAAAGTATCCGAGCTGCCAGGTCGGATCGATCTCATTACAGATTCTCTGTTGGATTTTGTCAAGGACCCCTAGGTTGATAGCAGGAGCACCTGACCAGATATTGCATCAGTATTCATTGCACGGGCGGATGGTAGATTTGTATTTGTGCAGGATTGTTTCAAACGGGAAAAACTTCCTGGCCCTACACAGAGAACCGATTTTCTTAGCAGCGGATTTAGCTATGGATTCTATAAAGTCATTGCACTTGAGGTCAGTTGTGAGAGGTAACACGAGGAGGCGCAGTGTTTTACATTCAGGGAGACAAGCCAGTTCCATGCTAATGGGGGGGTTAAGAGTGATTGTCTGTGATGGTTAATAAATAGCAGCTTCGTATATGCCTACTTGGGATCTTATTGCATCGAGGAGATTGTTTATGTAGATAAGGAAAAGCGTAGGACCTAGAATAGAGCCTTGATGAAGAAAAAAAATGAAGTTCCTTCGTCGAACTGTTTCGTCTTCTGGATGACTTTATCAAGACAAATGCGTGAATTTTATTTTTTGATAAGTTTTTATATATTTTTCTGTTCATAGATTCATTTCTGTAAGTTTCTTCAGTTGTATTGTGAAGATTGGGGAGCTCTGGTAATTTATTTTAATCTATACCTGCAACAGAATCCTCTATAATAATCCAGAATAGTTTCAGAACCAAAAATATCCTGAACAATAATAATTGTTGAGCAGGTATATCTAAACTTGTTTATAAATGGAAATTTGTGTGTGTGTGTGTGTGTGTGTGTGTCCATTACCTATAGACTCCGAAACGGCTGAACCGATTTTCTTGAAAATTTACACAGTTGTACTATAAGCGTCTGCGAGTGTTCTTAGTTAGGTTTTGTGTCGAGGTACCACCGATAAATATCGAAAATCGATAATCGAAAACAATCGGGTTATAGAAGGAGTGGTCCGATTTTAATCAAATTTGATACACTCATAGACAAAGACATAAGAAACGATATTCAGAACTTTCAAGGTTGCAGTTCTTACAATAGTGCAGAAAATCGATTATATATATATATATATATATATATATATATATATATATAAGGCAAGATGTTTGTGTGTTTGTGTGTGTCTGTTTATCTACCTGCATGTGTGTATTTTTTTCAGCCCTTTTATTTTAGCTTTTGCTTCTGGTTTGGCCCTCAGTAGGTATAATTGTAGTTCTTAGTCTCAGCCATGTTGCTATTTACTCAGAGGACTTATTTAGCCTTCAAAATTCAGTTTACGACGAAAAAACCTATTTGATATCGATACCAGGAAATCAAAATTTCACTTACATCCATTCATTTTCCTTTCAGTCTACGGTTTCGCTTTAACTGGAAACAACTATAGCTTTTTGGTCATTCGTGCCAACGTCCAAAGAGTCTGAGCTCCAGGACCATGGATTAGTTTTAAAGCTTTCATTACACCCGAGCAACGCCGGGCTATACTGCTAGTATCAAATAAACGGTCGCAATTACTCCTCAAAATACATTAAAGAAACTTACAAAAATTTAAAAGGACGTATTTATGAACAAAAAAGAAACCTTATACACAATTTATCGAATGCATTATTTATACATAGAAGTAAATTCAACCAAAACTTTGATCTAAATAATGCCGCACTTATTAAAAGAGAATGTAAGTTACTACTTAAAAGGAAAATTCTTGAGAGTGCCGCTATCGGATCTTATCAAAATATATATTTGCGCGCTGAATTTTTTCCAATATATACTTTCCAGAAAGAATCACTCCTCTCAAGATGCATGACAAAAATGTTAAAAATTTAAAAGAAAACAGTTAAATTCCTAACCATCTGCTATTCAAAATATTCAAAATATATTCAAAATATATAACGCATAAATTTATCCCAAACTAATGTAATATAAATACTTATTTTCATATATAAAAATAAAAAGTTATTACTCACGCACTTTCGTTTATGACACATGGAAATTTATCCCTTCATGTCCTCCATAAGATGTGCAACTTTTCAATTAATTTGATGAATATTTATGAGTATTCTTCTACCCAAAATTTTGAATAACGATAACATTTTTACTCTTATATATAAATGTTTTACAAAATTAAATCCTTATGTTTTTCTTGATAAAGTCTCGTCTTTATTCATTTTGTCTTTTTACAGATATACTCTATCTGAACTCTCTTTGTCTGTCTGTCTCGCTCGCTTTCTGTCTGCCTCTCTCTCTCTCACCCGCTATATATATATATATATATAAGTATATTTAAATTCAAACAGAAAATGGCATGTAGGCAAAATCCCAAGGAAGATCCTATTAATATTAATCTTATTAATATTAAACCTGATCCAACTCCCACTTTGCTTTCTTGTTTCTTTCCTTTTCTTTCTTTTTAATTGAACTTCCGGTGTATGAAAATGTTTTTGTATTTTTTCATAATAAACGGTCGCTGTTGGAGCAAAGGTACTTCGCAGAAATGAACATACGACACATGTAATGTTTGGAGATTTATTTGAATATATACATATATATTAATTATTCATCGTGAGTTGCATAAACTGCCTTGTGCCAAACTTAGATTTTTTACGTGAAGTAGTCGGTCTGTAAGCTTCAACAAAGGCATTAAAAGACACGTCAGAAAGCTTAATAGATAGATAGATAGATAGATAGATAGATAGATAGATAGATAGATAGATAGATAGATAGATAAGCCGATCAACACAATCTGTCATATTAGGAGAGAAATCAGAACGGTTTGAACTTACGATCAATGAATATAAGAAAAGTTTGTTAACCACTACATACTGCACAGTGAAAATACTTTGTGATAATTTGGGAGAACACGAATCAAAAGAGATGAAGAGGAGTCAGAATGAAAAAAAAATGTGAAAATAAAAGGTAGAATTCAAATAATTACAGAGAAGCATTCACATAGATAGATAGATAGATAGATAGATAGATAGATAGATAGATAGATAGATAGATAGATGAGAATAGATAGATAGATAGATAGATAGATAGATAGATAGATATGAACAGAATGAGATAGATAGATAGATAGATAGATAGATAGATAGATAGAATAGATAGATAGATAGATAGACATTAACAGATAGATGATAGATAGATAGATAGATAGATAGATAGATAGATAGATAGATAGGAACAGACTGAGATAGATAGATAGATAGATAGATAGATAGATAGATAGATAGATAGATAGAAATAAACAGACTGAGATGATAGATAAATAGATAGACAGATAGATATGAACAGACTGAAATAGATAGACAGATAGATATGAACAGACTGAGATGATAGATAGATAGAGAGAGAGAGAGAGAGAGAGAGACCTAAACGGACTAAATAGATATAAATTGATAGATATATATTCACAGAGAGAATAACGAAGATGGAAATTGATAGTGATACGCGCAATTTGGTAACGAAAGAACGAAAGATGGAAAAAAAAAAGGTTTGCATTTTACTTTAAAGTTGAAGAAAGAAAGAAAGCAAGGAACTAACAATTGAAAATAAAAAAGACCATATTAACCGTAAGGAAAGAAGAAATAAAATCGATTAAAAAAAGATGGTCGACTGAAAAGAATGAAATAATGAAAGAAAGATTATCAGGGGGGGATAATTTGATTGAATTATTGATTGACTGTTGAAAGACCACGGGCCGTAATTCGCATCCATGCATCAAGAAACCTACGGAATTCTTCTAAGTGCGTCGAGGGTAGGGGATGGAGAGGGCGAAAATCAATCAGAATAGAAAAATCGAGAAAGAAAAAGACAAAAGGGAGAATCAGTAAATTGGTAGAAAGTGAGAAAGTAAGAAAATAAAAAGGAAACAGAGAGAAGAGACAGAGAGGGAGAGAGAAAGGAGAGGGAGAGAGAAAGATAGAAAGAAAGATAGAGCGGAGGATGCAAAGCACGTACTTTTAAAATGACTTTTTTAGTTAATCAAACGTTAATATTTGTGCCCAAAAATATTTCATTTGACCTTCAAAGAAAAGCAAACATGTTTCTTTGTATAGAGGATTTTTGAGAAGTAACACTCCATTTTAAAATACTTATAATTTATTTATTACCTATAATTCTCAAAAGAATCATATATGAGAAGAAAACGTTTAGAATGAACTGAAGAATTCGATATGAGCCCAAGATTTCGCTCAGAGCTTCTCGAGCCGCCAAAGAATCGCTTCAATTGATTTTACCAGGTACTCTTCTGGTGTAGAAAATATAACTTTTTGTATTCTTCCTTCAAATTCTTCCAAAGTATTGGTTTGGCATAGTAGACTTGATCGTTTAACCAGCACCAAATAAAATAAGTCACAGGATGTTAAATCAGTACTTCTGGCTGGCCATTCATAAGTGCAATAGGGAGTCACAATACAGAATTTCAAATTCGATATGGACACTAGATTTCGCTACGAGCTTTTTGAGTTGAACCGGGTCAACTGATTTCACGACGAACTCTTGTGGTGTAGAAGACATAACTTCTGGTATTCGTTCTTCGAGTTCTTCCAAAGTCTTTTACGTGGTATTGTCGACTTGCTCTTCATCCCACTCCTCACCCCCCAAAAGTTACAGGGTCTTAAATCAAGACTCCTCGCTGGTCACGTATGAACCATGGCGATCCATACTTCTTCGTAGTGCACATTCAGCCATTCGCGAACGACAATAGCAAAATGTGGAGAGACGCCATCTTGCATGAAAATAAAATCTTCAGTCTTCTCCCTAGTACTGATAACTGGGAAGATTTCATCTTGCAAAATGGTAAGGTACATTTCGGCATTCAGAGCATCACTGAAAATGAATAAATCCACAATCCTGTGGAAAATAATCCTACATCACACCGTTACTTTGGGCTGATTCTGCATTTTTTGAGAGATAACAAGAGCATCTTGACTTACTCAATAGTGACAGTCGTGACGGTTCACAAACCCACTGATGTGAAATACCTCTTCATCAACAAAGAGGACATTTTCAAAGAGATCTGACAAATGTAGTATATTTTTCCCAAACTCCAAATGTCGTTGCTTTTAGTGGAGGTTGATTGGCACTAGTGCGGCTTCCAAACATTTCATTTAATGCTTCTTTTTAAGGATAGCCCGTATTGTATGAAAAGAGAGCACACTTTCCTTTGCTGCTTGTCGAATAGACTTCCTTGGGTTACATTTAAGCTTTTTCTTTAGCTGCTTGTGCTGTCTCCCTCTCGCTGGATTTCGAAAAGCGACTGCTTCTTCGAGTATCAGCCACAGACGCTATAACCATGAGTTTTGTATGACAATCCTCGATTGAACATCTACTCCTCTAATAGCCCTCCACCGTTTTTGCAATCGAGCTATAGATTTCCAAATTTCATAACGTGACACTCGCTGGTCACGCTCCTTCAGGATAAGACAGTTCAGCCATGTTTTTGGGGCTTCCAAATTTCAAACAAAATAATCTGAAAGACGGATACAAACAGATTAAATTCTCATGCATTAAAGATCAAACACAAAACAACTGAGACAAAGATTACAAAAAATAAATAAATTACAATTATTTTAAAATAGGGAATTACTTTTCAGTCTCTCTGTAGTTAGATGGTTACTTTAAGGGGTAGTTTATGTGGATAAGAGGGGAAGATAACCGTAGACTGTAGACTTGTACAGATCAAGATTGTAGTGTACGGGGAAACATACTCTTCGGAGTTTATTCCATAGTGTCGTGGTTTGCAGGAAGAATCTGTTTGAGTGGAACTTATTTCTCACCGATGATAAATGGAAACAGCGTGGGTTGTTTACTGCAATATAATGGGGAAGGTGGGTCCTATCTATGAAGGTTAGACTTGGATGAAACCAAAGAATATAGTCCACCCAAGCACTTTCTATAGATGTTAGAGCAGTGAGAGACTCGGCACATCCCTCCTGTGGGGGAAGGTGGAAAATAATTCTTTTACAACAAAGACTATGAGACGCTTTGGAACTCTATACAGACTAGAAAGCGAGGGCTAGACAAATTCTAACAAGATAATTGCAACGGTACTGTATTTCTCGGCCTAATCTAGCTCTTATAAAGGCAGCATGAGGAGTCGGGTACTTACTAGAAGGGTACAGGAAGCCGATCAGCTAATCTGCATCCTTAGAGATGGATCGTATGTAAATGTTCCGCTTGAGGTCGTGCGTGACTTTGAGGCTAAATATTCACTCAAGTTCTGGGGCCTCCTTGAGTAGATATACTTTCGTCGTTACAGGAGGTAGTTCGTAGTTAGAATTTCTGGAACGAGTATCATTGTGAACGAATGTCTTTATTTTTTACCATTTTATTGTATTTTATTTTATCTGTTTTTATTTTTTTATAACTACTTAATACTTTTCTGCCGTTGTAGCCTCCAGATTGTTCTCTTTCTGCTGGCCATGTTTTGTGAAATCTCGTTTAGTTCTCATTTAATACCGTTTAGTTATTTCTCATTGTGTTTCTATTGAATCCAAGTACACACTGCCTGGTTAAGGAATCGATCTTACAATTAATACGTCGCCAAACACACGAACCAATAGTTTAATCAAATAAGCAAGTGTTCTGTGAGACAAACACTTTATTGAAGACATTTCGCAACGTTATTCATACAATGTTTTCG
Source organism: Ascarosepion bandense (assembly GCA_037127315.1). NCBI lineage: Eukaryota > Metazoa > Mollusca > Cephalopoda > Sepiida > Sepiidae > Ascarosepion > Ascarosepion bandense. Next base: position 1,687,566 of record JBBBDQ010001446.1, read on the forward strand.
TAGAAATAAGACTATTCATGCAATATATTGGATTTGGCAAAAAGTTCGTTATTTAAGCAAGACATTTACTGAATAATCCAAACGAACTTTTCGGCCAACCCAAAACATACCAACAAAAATTTGCCCTGTTTTTATATAGGAAGAGTTCTCGATATCGGACACAAATCATTTATATATACAGACAGTGTAGTAACGCTAACCCTTCAGCGTATTATTTATATAGAGGTTTGTGTATTTAAGACATTTGAGGATTAAAGGAACTGAAATAAAAGGAAAATCGTCCTTTTTGCCTTCGTCTTTTGTTTTGAATGCGGAACTGTACAGTCATGACCTCAAGAATATATATTTATGATAGCTAGGTTGTAGGTTCTAGAAGAGAAAAAAGACTTAATTCATTTTCTAAAACAAGATAAAACATCAGAACTACTTCAACGCTACCTACAGCTATGTAAATATCTTATAACATCATTTTAATAATATATATATATATATATATATATAGCAAAATTCCAGAAAATATCTCGAAATACTAAAGAGTACATTTATTCAATAAAATCGTCATTGGATTCAATCACAGCCACCAGACGATTTCGGAATCTTCTGCAAGTCTTCTCGACGGTCTCCTTGTTTAAGTTGGTGAATGCTGACATAATCCTTTCCTTCAATTTATCTTTGATGTTACAAGGAATTTTGTTGGTTTCACGTTCAACTGCGCCCCACACATATTGATCAAGTGGGTTACAGTCTGGTGAGTTCGTTTACCAGATGTAAGAGGTGATGAAATTGTCTGACAGCGATGACTTGCTTCTTCTCATTGTGTCGCATAATGCAGAGACCTGTTGCCAGACACAGGTCTTCCAGCAACCATCCTCTTGACTCAGGTCGGTACTACCATCTCAAGGTACTTGTTGCAGTTCTTCGGATTCAGTGTGAGGCTTTCACAACAAATTCTGTACTTTCTTTCTAATCAGAACTATCAGAGTAAGTTTTCCGAGCTGCCATACCTTCGTAATCACCATTATACTCATCCAACTCTTTCTGAATCCTTTTCACTGTCCTCAGGTTTGCACCAAACACTCTGAAATGTTTGTATTGGATCTTCCCGCGCGAATTACAATTAGCGCAGAATGCATTTCCTAAATTTTTGGCGGGGTGAATAGCGTCATGGCGCTCCATTTCTCACAGACGGTGTCCAACTGACCCTACTATACCGTGAAAGCTGTCGATAAAAAAAAACAATTTGCGAAATTAAATGTATAAAATAGCGACAATTTATCCATCACACCCTATATATATTATTTTTTTCTAAACATATATTGTTGAATATAAGAGACAATGAATGTCTATTATGTTTAATCATGAGCCGCTCTAAACATTTATTTGTATTTTGCCTTTAATTTTAGGTGAAAATAAAAACAAAAATTCTCCAACATTTGGATATTTTTTATTATGCTGGTTCTAAGTTTTCGGCTCACATGAGCCATCTTCAGAGAGGTTACAGGGACGTTAACATAAAGACATTCACCATCAAAGATGATTTTATCTTGTGTTGACATAAAACATTGTTATGCAACGATAACAGTCACCAAATAACAGACGCAGTTCGGGAATTTGTAATGCGGTTCTATAACGTCACACCGTGTGAGAGGCCGAAATGTTAACAGAACCATATGTCTAAATGCAATGTAAGGTGTTGTGACCAGATTGAAATGTGATTTTATTAAGTGTGGGTTGTCTGTATTTAATGTAGATGGTTTCCAATATCTGAAGGTAGTTTTAACTGTGTGTATGTGTGAATATTATTGTGTTATCAACTAAAATCTGTCTAATATTACCTATATTTTTCTAAGAAATGTTTAATTGAGCTATGATCAGAAAGGTGACAGGTAAGTCTACGGGAGAGCGTGGTTGGCGTAAAATCAATATATGTAGTGGGTTTATTATTAGTATCAGAGATACAATCTCTGAACGGGCATGTAAACTGACACACTACATTGGTTTTCTGTAAGGATTTAGTTGTGTGGTTGCGTATTATACCTAATAAATATACCAGTAATGTAAGTGAAGGAATTAATTAAAAAATATGTAATCTGGCTCTGCGTGTGTGTTTCACGCATGGGCCGGGAAAGGCATTCCATGTTTGTGTTTATGTCTCTATCTGACTTGTAAGTATGAGATTCTCCAAGCCCTCCTTCCTCATTTACTACTCAAATAACAGTCTCCAGTTATCTTGACAGGATTGAGACTTTAGGTCAGAGTCCATCGTGCAGGTAACATCGGAGGTTGTAGGCGAGTTAGGCGACCTCTCTTGTGAAGCGAGGAGGCAACTATCACACACAAACACGCACGTATATATATATATATATATATATATATATATATGTGTGTGTGTGTGTGTGTGTGTGTGTGTGTGCGTACCGCCAATCTTCTAATACTTATAAATTCATCAAGTCTACGTACCAAAAATGTTCTTCAAGACTATTACCATGAAAATATGTTTAGAAAAGTCTCAGGGATAACTTCCCTGAGACTTTTCTAAACATATTTTCAGACAGTAGGAAAGTGACTGAAGCCGAGATGCCAGGTCAGGCGCAATAACATTGCAGATTATTCTTTGTTTAGCATAAATACCAGACCAAATATGACATCAATATTCAATACATGGACGAACGGTCAGTCAGTCAGTTAAGTGCCATACGTGAAACACGCTTGGGCGATCATGTCTCGAAAGAGACAGGACTGATTGGGCAGAAGATTATCCCGCAGTAGGTTGCCATTGCTTTCTGCGGTAGACTGGTTGCCAGCCAAGGCTATAGAACCCAATCTGTCCTGCTATTTAACCCATAACTGGAAGGAAGAGACGGATTAATACCTTTCCCAAGGGTATTTGCGCGTAAGTGAATACAATGGATTCAACTGTAATTCGAACTCGGCTTCCCAGTTTCTCGTTCCGAGCCGATATCCACTGTACCACAACGAACGGTAGACATATAAATAAGATAGATTCTGGAGCACAGAAGTGTCTAGCACGATATAGGGAATCAACATTCCTTGCAACACGACTATAAATTGATTCAATATAATCTTTACAATTCATGCTTTATATATATATATATATATATATATATATATATATATATATAGTTGTTTTTGGTCATAATATTAGAGCAGTGACTAGTCCACAGTAATATTCAAAAGTCTTCAATACAATTATACTTTTAAATATTTTTTATATTGAAATTAATTATTTCTGCGACCTAGGTTTCAACCTTACGGTATCTTCATGTGATTTACAATAAACGCACAATCTGCATATGTTTTCACTGTTTTATGGTTTGTCTATTTTCACAATGCTCCAAGTATATATATATATATATATATATATACACACACACACACACACATATATATATATATATATATTTTTTTTTTTTTGTAAATCGCTCATTCAGTGAAATGAATTAGAGCGCGCTAGCTATTGGGCGCGTATAATGATATGCGCTAAAAGTCTGCCTACTTCCATCGAACTCCCTTAGCCCAGGGGTAGAGTCGCCGACTGACGCCATTTCGATCGGGTTTTAATCCCGGGTAAGAAAGCAATCGAAGTCTAACCGTACTGATGAGCTGTGATACGGCGAGAGAGATCTGTTTGCGGATGACTATATATATATATATATATATATATATATATATATATATATATATATAATATTAGTGTATGCATATAATATTAGTGTATCGACGCAGAAGATATTTTTCTGAACATGTACTGTTGAATATAAGAGACAATGAATGTCTCTTATATTTAACAGTATATGTTTAACAATAGTTCTAACAATATTGATAATATTAATAATAATGGTGTACACCAAAATAAAAATAACACTTATTAACTTAGACTATTGCAACCAAATACATAATAATTACAAACAAGATGAAAAAACTCTCAAAACATAATACTTAGAAATGTTAAACCAATAAATAATAATAACGAAATTCAACTCATCATATATTATAAAAAATTCAAAACAATTGACCTCATAGTCTTTAATAACCCTATAATCACTCAACTAAATCCTTTTGTCACCTTTCTAACCAGAGTTCAATTAAACAACCTTTCTTAGAAAAACATAACCATGTATGTAATATCAAACAGATTTTAGTCAACAGTACAATAATCCTCACTCATACACATAGTAAAAAGAACCATTAAATATTGGAGGCCATCTACATTAAATCCAAACAACCCACAATTAATAAAATCACGTTTAAATCTGGTCATAGCACATTGCATTTAAATATATGGTTCTGTTATCGTTTCGAGCTCTCATGCGATGTGACGTCATAGAACCGCAATGCAAATTTACGAACTACATTTGCTATTTTTGGAAACTGTTGCCGTTGCTTATGTCAACAAAAGATAAAATCGTCGCTGATGGTGGATGTTTTTGCGTTAACGTCCTTCTCTCTGAAGATGGCTCATGTGAGCCGAAAGCTTAGAACCAACTTAATAAAAAATTATTCAAATGTTGGAGAATTATTTGTGTTTTTTGTCACCTGAAATTAATGCCAAAATACGATGTTTAGAACGGCTCATGATTAAACATAATAGACATTTATTGTCTCTTATATTTAACAGTATATGTTTAGAATATATATATATATATATATATATATATATATATATATATCCAATTCATAAAGTAAAACCAACTGTCAAGAAACGATGACGACTATGGATTATATTAATTTCCATTTACGACTATTTGTGAAAGATATCCACAGAAATTAATGGTGTCGCGTCGCTATCAGTTCATCTTTTACTCCAACATTATAACGATAACAAACATTAAGAATAATTTCCACAAACACGTAATTATTAAAAAATTAACGATGGCAGAATAACAAAATAACAAGAACTAAAAAACAACATAAACACATCTATATATATATATATATATATTGAGTAAATATACAATAACACTACAAATTAGACAAAAAATATTAGAGACTTAATACTGTGACACATTTCATCTATTTGGAAATAAACAACACACACTCATATACGAATACACATGCGCACACATGAATGTTTGATTAATGTCTGTATTTCGAAAGATACATAAAAGTTAGGAGGCAGATAGATAGAGCAACACTAATATCAAATTAAAACAAATTTCAAAGCTGCCGATTCATCATTACGCCAGAAATAAACTTGCTGTCTGTTCTTCCAACACGCAAGCTTTATAGATGAGAATTAGATGGATGCAAAACAAACACGCACGGATTGAGATAGATAGATAGATAGATAGATAGATAGATAGATAGATAGATAGATAGATAGATAGATATGAACACACTGAGATGAGATAGATAGATAGATAGATAGATAGATAGATAGATAGATAGATAGATACGTACAGAATTAGATAGATAGATAGATAGATAGATAGATAGATAGATAATAGAATAGAATAGATAGATAGATAGATAGATAGATAGATAGATAGACAGATATGAACAAAATGAGATAGATAGATAGATAGATAGATAGATAGATAGATAGATAGATATGAACATGAACAAAATGAGATAGATAGATAGATAGATAGATAGATAGATAGATATGAACAGAATGAGATAGATAGATAGATAGATAGATAGATAGATAGATAGATAGATATGAATAGATATGAAAGATAGATAGATAGATAGATAGATAGATAGATAGATAGATAGATATGAACAGACTGAGATAGATAGATAGATAGATAGATAGATAGATAGATAGATAGATAGATAGATAGATAGATATGATAGATCTGAGACTAGATAGATAGATAGATAGATAGATAGATAGATAGATAGATAGATCGCTGGTTACATATATACTGGCAAGCATTAAACAATATAGAGACATAATCACATTAGACATAGTAAGTATTTTGATATTCATTCATCGACACACATGGACTGATGAAGACATACGTAATAATGATGAATTAAATATCTAATCTTCATAAGAATATTGAATTAAACTGCCAAAGTGTTTATTTCCATCAGCAAATAAAACCACAGCCTCAGGTCTATAGATCCTTTGATGTTTTTCTTCCTATCGACCATCACGAACATCACGAACTCGTGTGTTTTGCAATTCCGGGAAAGGTTTAAATTTTATCGTACATTTTGCTGCCCCCAAGGCATATACTTGTGAGAGTACACAGATTAAGTAATTAAGTAATGTCCTCTCAATGAAGTGAGTACATTGCGTATATGTCATATCTTTTTAACACGAAGTAAATACGTTGTGTACTTTATTTTCTTTGAAATATGAATAAAGTATACAAATCAACCATCCGTCCGTACATGGAATACTGCTGTCATATATGGTCAAGCGCCCCTGCTGTTTATGTCAGTGTTTCTAACAGGCTCCAAAGGAGAATCAATAATGTGATAGGTACCGACTTGGCAGCTCGACTCCAGCCGCTTTCTCACCGACGGGATATGGCTTCCCTCTGTCTGTTCTATAATTATTTTCATGGCTTCTGTTCCAACAAACTGAAGTCACTGGTGCCCCTGCCACATGAGTTTACTCGTGCAACGAGACTGGCAACTGAGTCCCACCCATTCACAATTAGATCAACCAAATGCAGACGACAATTCTACTCCTGCAGCTTCTTTTCTCGCACTTCCCGTCTGTGGAACTCGCTTCCATATTCTTGCTTTCCTGGCGACTAAAACCTGCAGGAATTTAAATGCAATGTCAATACCCATCTCTTAACCACTTTAGTTCTTTCTATATCACCCTGTATAACTTTTCCTTTCTCTCTACCTTTGCAACTGTCATCACATATGTATTTCCACCCTTCTCTTGCTCCTTTCTCTGACGCCCCCTGTAAATGGTTCATCTTTCTCTTTACTCTTCTCCTATCTAATCTTTTCTCTTATGCAGCCCCCTGCGCATCAGTGGTGTTACCGCCTTGCATTGGGTGAAACGATTAAAAAAATGTCGCGTATGTAACGTCATCTTGTTTCAACATGATGTGAGTACATAGAGTACTTTTTGCCGTTTGATCTATCAACGAAGTGAGTACAGGACAATATAATGTAATCTTTTTCACAATCACGTGAGTACATAGAGAACTTCATGTCCTTTGATCTATAAATAAAGTTAATCCATCAGCTATATATGTTCAACTTAACCAGTGCTGATTCAATTTTAGCTTAATATTTCCAGTCTGTTAATATTTCTGTATATCGTTGGTTGTTTTCATTGGTCAATATATCCGTTCCATCACAGTCGTATTTCGATTCCTTTAACTTTAGCGTTTCAATCCTTGGATTTCAAGCGTCCATATTTTTTTTACCAAACGACCGACAAGAAAGACTTTATTAATTTTTGATTTAATTTTTCCAATATTCTTACAAGTTTCAACCACTTCATTGGCCATTTTCAAGGACGTTATTTTTCCGATGTTGTTATTGTGTCTTCATGTTTGACTGTAATGTATTTTTGTGTTTTTCTTTTATTTTTTGTTTTTGAAAAAGAGAGTTCTTTTAAGCTATCACGTGACGCGCGAGACACTGACATCGCGTGAGTATCTCTCTAATTAAAAAAAAAACTCCATTTCTACTGTTAAATAATGTAAGATTGATAGTTGTAAAAAACTGATATATAGTGCCTCTCATAAAGCGAATTGCCTTTAATATTGTGATTTAAATAGGATTTTTGTATTTTCTACCAAAATTTTTCTTAAGGTTTGTTGTATATACCTATGGCCGTATCTGACTACTGGGCACACCGGGCACGGGTCCGGGCCAATCCGTGCAATCATAGTGAAAATCCGGGCAAAGAAAAATGTCTTCGTCAGAAATCAAAATGAATAATTCACAAAGAAAGAAAGAAAGAAAGAAAGTAAGAAAGAAAGAAAGAAATAAAAACGAAGAAAACATCCGAATGAACGCAGTAAAAATCTGTTTATTTATTAATTTTGGGAGAAAAGACTGGTTATAATCAGAAAGTCCGAACCCGATTTCCTGCTTTCGTTCACGTTCTGTACCTAAGTTCCATTGGAATAGCCGAAAAAATCCGCAAAAATCATAGTTTCTGGAAACGGATGACACTGATGACGTCATCACATTGTCAACTAATAAATCCGGGCAATTTTCTCTGTGCCTGGTGTTTTTTTAGCATCAGCTACTGCCCTGTATACCTGCACATCTTTCGCCTAATCATTCCGCTTTCGCCTGATACATTTGTTCCAAATTCCTTTTTGTAAAGTCCTTTATCTATTTCGTACCTTGACATATGTTCTGTATTTTTTTTTCATCTTTCTTGGCAGTAATAGTAGTAGAAGCATCTAAAATTTTCATTAAACGAAAACTTGTCTAATATTATTCAATTTTCATTAGCCTATCATAAATGAGATGGAGAATTTAGAATAGATTGATACAATCTTTGCCGATGTTGTTGTGTTGTCAGTTAAGTGCCATACATGATACACGCTTGGGCTATCATGTCTTGAAAAAGGCATTCTTGGGCAGAAGATTTTCCCCCAGTAGATTGCCATTAATTTCTGCGGTAGACTGGTTGCCAACCAAGGCAACCCGTATCTGTCCTATTATTCAACTCATAGCTGAAGGAAGAAGAGATGGATTATACCATATTATTGTATTAATAAGTAGTAATTAGTGGAAGATCAGTTTATTACTTCATAACAATAGAAAACAGATCCCCCACTTTAGATTTAACAGAGGCTTTAATTGTATTCGTTTCCGATTATATTTAATTTTACTAATACTACGGGTGTCAGTTTATTACTTTGTAACAATAGAAAACAGATCCCCCACTTTAGATCCAACAGAAGCATTAAATTTGTATTCGTTTCCGATTATATTAATTTGTACTAATACTAAGGGGGTCCGTTTCTTGCTTCATAATAAAAGAAAACAAATCCCCCATTTTAGGTCCAACAGAAGCTTAAATTGCTTTCGTTTCTGATTATATTAATTTGTACTAATTATAGGGGGATCAGTTTATTACTTCATGTCAAAAGAAAACCGATCCCCATTAGAAGCTTATGTTTTCAAAATATTCATTCAGTCAGTTAAGTGCCATACGTGATACACGCTTTGGCGATCATGTCTCTTTCGATACACGACTGACTGGGCAGAATATTTTCTCGCAGTAGGTTGCTATTACTTTCTGCAGCAGACTGGTTGCCAACTAAGGCTACAGAACCTAATCTGTCCTGCTATTTAACCCATAGCTGGAGGGAGAAGCGACCTTTCCCAAGGGTATTTGCGTATCAGTGAATGCAAGGAATTCAACTGGAATTTGAACTCGGCTCTCCGCTTTCTCATTCAACACATATCTACAATATAAATTAAGTTAAAATTGTGTTTATATTAAACAGAGAAAGAAAACTACAGGACATCCTAAATATATTTATAATAATGAACACTTAATACAAGACTCATGAGTTACTCAATATAGAGAATTACTGTGTGGCATTGCAAGAACGTGGGAAAATGATGTTCGTGAGTCTCTGCAGGAAATATTATGATTAACTCTAGAGTTGAAGAAATCAAGGATATGGTGATTTTCTACCCGGAGTCTGTTCCACAAAGTGGCAATTCTTGGAGCGTGGCTGTCTGAATGGAACTTACTCCTTAGTTTAAGAATACGAAAGGAAAGCATGTAGAAAGAACAAAACATCAATTATGAGAAGATAATGGTTTTTACTAGAGATAAAAAACACAAAGATATCAAATACGAATTAGAAATATCAAAATCAAATAGGTTCTGGATCTGAAATATCTCGGAAAGGGACAGAAATTTTAACAACGAATTCCGAAAGCGAAATGCAATAGCAAAATGTGCCTTACAAAAACTAAACAAAGTATTAAGAAACAAGAAAATTTCCTTAAAAACAAACTGCTTTGCCGAATGTTGTAATATATATCCTTTTTCAGTCTGGACAGAATATTTTTCCGCAATAGGTTGCCATTACTTTTTGCGGTAGGCTGGTTACCAACCCAGGCTATAAAACACAATCTGTTCTGTTATTTACCCCATAGCTGAAGGGATAAGAGATGGATTAATACCTTTCCCAGAGGTATTTGCACGCAAGTGAATGCAAGGAATTCAACTAGAATTCAAACTCGGAGGAGAGGAGGAAATGTTGGACAACCTCCTCACAAATGAAGAGAAACCTTGAGGCAGCATAAATGAAGTTCTACAGAAGGATACTGAGAATACCATTTATGGATCTCGTAAATATTGAAAACGGTAAGAAAACAAACACTTTTATAAAATCATTTCATTACAAGCAAAAGAAAATTAAAGACAATAAAGCAAAGAAATTAGCTAGGGTGAAAGAAACAGATAAGACAAAAAATTGACCGCTACATCTAGCCGTGTGGGAAGTCAACAAAGGCCAGTGGTGGTTGACAGATATATCCGGCCGTTGATAATGTGCAAAAAAAAACACATACAAACGACAACCGGATTGTAAGGTGGTGTTCGACAAAGATATGATTGACAAATACATCAGGACATAAATAAAAGTCAATCGGAAACAAGGGTGGTTGACTGACATATCCGGTGATAGATGACGTTAACAAAACGACAAACCAAAAAAGTGTAAAAATCTGTGGGCGCTTTGGGGCTATATAAAGTTTGTGGTTTTCGGCTGAAGAGACAGAAAATTATCGTTGGCTTTTGACAACCGAAGGCCTATTTTGTCTGCGCGATTCTCTCCGACTGCCCTTCTGTTCCACACAAGCGGCACAGAAGAAGAAGAATAAAACTATAAAATTATATTTTTATATAAACGTGTTCCTCGTTGCTTACCAGCTCAATATACAACAATATGACAGGAGGAAATCGGAAGAGAGTTTCACAAGCGAGAAGCGCAGGAGAGAAAAAGTATTAGAATGAAACATACGGTCACAACTAGCAATTTCAATAGGGAAATTATGAGACCTTTTTTTTTTTTTTTAATCGTATCACCCCGAGCAAGGCAGTAACGCCACTGATGTGCAGGGGGCTACGTAATAGTGAAAAGATTAGAAAAGAGAAAGCCGGAAACCACATCCTAAACAGGGAACAAGGGATGAGCCTCTTAACCTGTTCAATAGATATGGGTGGAGTGTGAACCGGGCAATAGATAGATCTATCTACTCCAATTGAAAAAACAAAAACAAAAAAAACAAAGTGAGAAGATTGGAAAAGAGAAATCCGGAAACCACATCCTAAACAGGGAACAAGGGATGAGCCTCTTAACCTGTTCAATAGATATGGGTGGAGTGTGAACCGGGCAATAGATAGATCTATCTACTCCAATTGAAAAAAAAAAAAAAAAAAAACGAAGTGAGAAGATTGGAAAAGAGAAATCCGGAAACCACATCCTAAACTGGGAACAAGGGATGAGCCTCTTAACCTGTCCAATAGACGTGGGTGGACTATCCCCAGCCTGTAAAAACCTTGTTTATAGTCAATATCTTAAAACAATGATGATGATGAATGTGTAACCACATAGATGCAAATCTTAGTCCAGGTCAATTTACATACACAGACAACTGGTAGAAGAATAAAAGAATGTTTATTTATATCTTTATGAATAGTGGCTAGGTACAAAAAACTGCTAATGAACTTTCTAAATAGTCAAGGTATATTAGATCACATTTTTCTGTACCATTTACTTTGGTCATACTCTTTGATTTTAGTAAAATCTGTATATACAATTGTCCATTATTAAATGGACATTTTTTTATCCTTTATTTAATGGAGTTTTTGTTAGAAAAGATAAATGAAAACCATTTTCTGAATTATATGGATACAACAATTCTGATTAACATCAACATTCTCAGACTAAATAATTAACACTATTTTAATTTTTTATAGAGCAAACAATACAAAAAAACGTGTTGTAATGTTCAGTCTAAGCAACCATGAAAAAAAAAAAAAGATTTGTCAGAGTTTGAAAAGTGGGCTGATGAGCCAAAACTTTTTTAGTACCCAGTGAACTCCTGCGTTGTGGTACAGTGGATATCGGCTCGGAACGAGAAACCGGGGAGCCGAGTTCGAATTCCAGCTGAATCCATTGTATTCACTTACGCGCAAATACCCTTGGGAAAGGTATTAATCCGTCTCTTCTTTCCAGTTATGGGCTAAATAGCAGGACAGATTGGGTTCTATAGCCTTGGTCGGCAACCAGTCTACCGCAGGAAGCAATGGCAACCTACTGCGGGATAATCTTCTACCCGATCAGTCCTGTCTATTTCGAGACATGATCGCCCAAGCGTGTTTCCCGTATGGCACCTGAAATCCTGCAATTGTATTTATAAACTTTTGGTAGCACACACACACACACACACACACACACACACACACACACACACACACACACACACACACACACACACACACACACACACACACACACAAACAAAAACAAAAAAAAGAATGAAGAAAATAATTGCGATGATCAATAATGATGGTAAGAAACATTCCATTAAAAAAAAACACCACCACTTCCTTTCATTTTGGGAATTTTTTTTTGTACGAGGTAAACTGTTAATCTAGTACTGACATTCATGAATCAAAGAAAAAAAGCTCTTCATTACAATTACCATGATAACATTTAACGAAAACGCAAAAGTGAAGCTACGTCATGATCGTGGTGGTTATGTGATTGAAACCGTGATGCCAGGTCAGGATTAGTAACATTACGAATCAGTTAAGTGTTATCCGTGATACATGCCTGGGCAATCATAGCTCGAAAGACTGACTGGGTAAAAGATTATTCCGCAGTAGGACGGCTTTGCTTTCTGCGGTAGACTGGTTTCCAGCCAAGGCTATAGAACGCAATCTGTCCTGTTATTTAACCCATAACTGGGTTATTACTTCATAACAATTGAAAACTGAACCCCCAATTTATGCCCAATAGAAGCCTTAATCATGTTTCCAACTATTATATTCAGTCAGTCAGTTAAGTGCCATACATGATACATGCTTGGGCCATCATGTCTCGAGAGAGACATGACTGACTGGGCAGAAGATTATCCCGCAGTAGGTTGCCATTGTTTTCTCAGCGGTAGACTTGTTGCCAGCCAAGGCTATAGAAACCAATCTGTCCTGTTATTTAACCCATAACTGGAGGGAAGAGATGGATTAATACATTTCCCAAAAGTATTCGTGCATAAATGAATACAAGGAATTCAACTAGAATTCGAACTCGGCTCCACAATTTCTCGTTCCGAGCCGATATCTACTGCACCACAGCACACATCATTATGAATAACCAGTAAGGATATATAGATATGTATCAGAAGTATATGACCAGATGTTGAAACAATATTTCATGCATAGTATTAGAAAAAAAAATAACTGGGATACATAATGAGGAAGGAAAGCTTAGCAACTTTGGTACTCACAGCACATACTAAAATCAAAGAGACAGGCGAAAGCGGAGGCAGCTAGCCACCCACCTGACTAACAATTCTTTATTATGTTGATATAGATTTTCGGATATGGTTTAATTCGCTTTGCTTTCACTTTCGTTACGTAGCAACGACATAAACTCGACCTATGTTAGTCTTAATTAATTTTAGACTGTCATTTCTTTTATCTTGCATTTTATTGCAATTATTCACGCTGTTTGTAAACAGACCAGCGGAAAAAATAATCTCTCAATGAGAAAGAAATAAAGAAAATGTTAATGACGATTAAAATAGAAAGAAAGAAAGAAAGAAAGAAAGAAAGAAAGAAAATGTAAATAACGATTAAAGGGAAAGAAAGAAAGCAAGAAAGAAAGAAGGAAAAATATTTCATGTATGGATTCAGGAAAAAGAAAAAGAAAATTAATAAAAATATTTAGTTGTAAAAAAGAAAGAAAGAAAGAAAGAAAGAAAGAAAGAAAGAAATTAATAAAAAATATTTACTTCTAAGAAAGAAAGAAAAAAGAAAGAAAGAAAAATATTTCATATACGGATTCAGGAAAAAGAAAGAAAGATAACTAATAAAAATATTTACTTGTAAGAAAGAAAGAAAGAAAGAAAGAAAGAAAGAAAAATATATAAACATTCTGAAGAAAGAAAGAAAGAAAGAAAGAAAGAAAAATATTTCATATAAGGATTCAGGAAAAAGAAAGAAAGATAACTATTAAAAATATTTACTTGTAAGAAAGAAAGAAAGAAAGAAAAATATATAAAAATTCAGAATAAACAAAGAAAGAACGAAACAAACAAACAAACAAACAAAAATGTTTCATATAAAGATTCAGGAAAAAGAAAGAAAGAAAATTAATAAAAATATTTACTTGTAAGAAAGAAAGAAAGAAAGAAAGAAAGAAAGAAAGAAAGAAAGAATTTAAAAAGATTCAGGCGATAGAAAGAAAAGAAGGAAAGAAAGAGATAATGTTGAGAAGCATGGAGATAGCAAAGAGAATCACCTGCAATTTAAGGAAACTTGATAAGATCATTGGAAAAAGAGTGAAAAAGGAAAGAGAAGAAAAGAAAACTAAAAGAAAAAAAACGCGGAAAAATTACGCGAGAAAAGAGAAAGAGACGAACGCGTGCAAAGGCCAAAAACAAAACAAAAAAAACAAAAAAACAAAAAAATGGACAAGAAACAACGCCAAAGAGAAGTGGACATTGAGCAAGTATGGCGTCAGAAATGATCAGCGTGAGAAGAGGCCGTTGCGAGATGATCGGAAGTTGCAACGAGAGGTCAGCACAGCGAGAAGAGTTGTTGCGACTCTTTTCAAAATTCTCGCTGCCCGCTCGGCCCCGCAGCGGAAGACGCCTCTCTAGCGGACGCCATTAAGACCCGTGTGCAGATAAATCCTCGCACGGCGCACACGGCCACACCCCTTGCGGCGTTGCTAGATAATAACATTCAGTGCAGCACGAATTCATTCATTCTATTAACGCCTTCACGAAATTACTGGTTCCCGCTTCGGGAGACGGTCGGGGTGACGGGGAAGCGGCGGAAATTGGAGGCCAAGGGAGAGGAGTAAAACGACCAGCATCGAAGGAGGAGGAATATGTAGATTTGTGGGAGGGGGATGAGAGAGAATTGGAGTGAGAAAGGAAGGGCTGGAGGAAGGGAGAGTTAAGTGAATTTTACAGCATTTTGTTTACTTCTTTTTTTTATTTTTTATTTTTTATTTTTACTGTTTGTTTAATTCTCTTTTTCTTTTCGCTGTATTCCTTCTTTTTTTTCACTTGCATTTGCCATACACACTTTTTTCCTTTCTTTTTGCTTTAATGAAGAAATTTGGATTCAATGATTTTTTTCTTCATTTTGATGTTTTATATTTAACTACTTTTTTATTTATTTACATATTTTTCTTCCCTTGTTTTTTTTAATCTTTTATTTATTGCTATAAAATTTTTCTTTTTGTGTCCATTGTTTATTTCACTTCCGAATCTAATTATGTATTTTTTCTTTCTTTTCTTTCTTTTGTTTTCTTTTAAAATTTGTTTCTTACTTTCTTTACTAACTCCATCTTTTTTTACCTTTCGTTTCTCATTTTATTACGTTTCAACTTAATTGCTTTCTTTTCATCAGTAATTGTCTTAATTTTTTCTTTCTTCTTCGTTCATGCAAAAATCTTTTTTTTCAAAATCTTTTTTCTTGCTTGGTATCGTTTCTGGTCTTTTTTTTTTTTGTGTGTGTGTGTGTGTGTGTGTGTGTGTGTGTGTGTGGGTGTGTGTGTGTGTTTCTTTTCAATACAAATTTCCTTTTCTTTCTTTCGTTTTTCGTCTTACCTTCCTCGTTTCGTTTTTTTTTTCTTTCAATTTTCTTTCATTCTTCCTTTCCATTTTCTTCTCTCTATATTCTTTTTTTCTTCCCGCCTAATAATTTTGGACTTACATTCTTCCACATTTCTTCATTCGTCAACGTTTTTTTCTTATCACTCATTCTTTCTACTCTCTTCTTCCTTTTTATACACTCATTTGATCGTTCGTTTATTTTTAATTCTTCGTCTTTATATTTCTTGTTGATTGTCTTTGAATATTTAATTTCTCAGTCCTGTCCTCTCCAAAAGAGAACCACACACACACACACACACACACACACACACACACACATATATATATATATATATATATATATATATATATAAATGTCACTAACTTTGTTAATTTTCTCTTTGTCGTTCTGTGTTAATCTACACCGGTGTTTCCATGGTGAATTTGGTCCCGTCTCTTCAAATATATATTAAATTTGCCGACATCGTCATTCTCTGTATTTTTTCCGTCTCTCTCTCTATTTCACACACACACACACACACACACACACACACACATATATATATATATATATGTGTGTGTGTGTGTGTGTGTGTGTGTGGCAACGATATATGAATTTTTATATATCAGGGACAGTTTGGCGAGAAAGATATATGACAAAGTGGAAAAACTTTCCACTCCATCATACATCTTTTCTCCATATATATATATATATATATATATATATATATATATGTGTGTGTGTGTGTGTGTGTGTGTGTGTGTGTGTTTGGGAAGCAGTCACTCATTTATGCAGGTTTCATTAAAAATGACATACACGTTATTATGATTGAGTCTTTTTTATAAAACTTTTCATGTGTTTTTATGATATTTTTTTTCAGAACTCAAATTATTAATTGCCCAAAAGTTTTGTATTTTCGTGCGCTTTCGGCTATACTTTTAGTCATTATCAGGAATGAATTTTGTTTTACTTGTAATTAAATATGTGTAGAGTTTATGTATATATAATTTTGTGTGTGTTATATTCCGAACGCAGTAATCACATTGTTACAGTATTCACAATTGATGCCATTACTTATAGGAATTTTAAGGCGAATTGGCATGGCAAAGCACGCGTTCCAGAAGATGAGCAAAATACTAACACACAGGAAAATCTCAATAGAAACGAAGAAAAGAGTTCTAGACTGCTACGTGATGTCAGTTCTTCAATACGGCAGTGAATGCTGGACAACATCATCGAAAATGAGGACAAAACTGGAAGCGGCCGAAATGTGGTTCTACAGAAGGATGCTACGGATATCATGGACTGAGCATACAAGCAACGACGAGGTGTTAGAAAGAATGGCAACAAAAAGGAAATTGATGCTGAGCATCAGGAAGAGTCGACTGAAGTTCCTGGGACATGCAATGAGGAAGGAGAGCCTGGAGAACCTGATACTGATTGGACAGATAGAAGGAAGGAGGGACAGAGGAAGGCAGCGGATAACATATTTGCAGGGCCTGATCAGGTGGATGACGGAACGGGGGTTGCCAGGAGCAACAGGAGCAAACATACTAAGAGCCACAAGGGATAGGGAGACGTGGAGATCCATGATCGCCTACGTCCTGAAGGGACAGGGCACATAGAAGAAGAATGCCCCCATTATTTTTAATCTTTTATGCATGTGGATAATGCTATTATGTATTTATTGTCAAGGAAACATGCACATACACACACTACACACACACACATACATATATATATATATATATATATATATATATATATATATATATATATAGGAAAGAATATTAATAAAAAAAAGTTTTGAATTTAAAAATGTACTTTTTTTGGACAGTATTTGTTTATTTTTATTATTGTATTTTATATTTCAGACCGCCCTCGGTCCTTCATCAGAAACGAGTAATTTTTAAATTTGAATTAGAAACGTATTTCACGATAGCGTCCGAATATTTTTTTTGTGTTTACATCACGTGGTGTGTTTGTTCACAACATGCGGCACGTCCGTAGAGAAAGTCTGTTTGTTTTAGATAAAAATTTCTTGGAATATCTGAAAAAAAATTTTTAGCTATTGAAATATTTGTAAAGATTCAACACACCTAAGTCCCTTTTTAACCCTAGCTTGCGTATATTTAATTTTAAAATCCAGTATTTTTCTTTCTTTCTGCGTGTGTATGTAGAACTAAAATTGGAGTCTATTAGTAAACATTTGCAGTTTTCTAAAATATGATCAGGTTGATTAAAATGGGCTGCAATTGGGGAGTATACATTTTTTTGTCGTATATTTAGTTTGTGATTATTGGAGTGAAATCTAAAGCTATTACCGGATTCGCCGATATATCCACTGTTGGGGCAAATTGAGCAGAAGAGAAACTATATGATGTTTTTGCTGTCACAAGTAAGGTTTGGTGGGTGTAATTTTATTTTGGTATTGGGTACAGAGAATGTTTTGTCTGTTATTAAATGTTTACAAATTAAACAGCGAGGCTTCCCACATTTTAAATTCTCTGATAGGTTTGTATTATTTAAATATTTGTTAGAAGGGAGGATAGTTGATAGGTTGGGTGTTTGTTTCTTTGCATTTATGGGTGGTTTATCGAAAATGTCTTTGATGTTTTTGTTTGATTGGAGGTTCCTGTAATCATTTTTTAAATTTTTGATAAGTGTGTAGGAATATTGATTATGGTTAAAAACCATGGGAATTCGGTTGTTATCTTTTCGTTTTTTGTATGTGAGAAGTGTGCTCTGATCTATCTGGATGGTTTTATGTAGTGCTTCCTTTATTATTTTTATTGAATATTTACATTTTAGAAACTGTTTTGTTAGGTTGTTAATGTTGTTTAGAAAATCTGGATGGTCTGAGCAAATGCGTTTTATTCTAATAAATGAGCTGTATACGATAGATTTTTTTAATTTGAGGGGATGGCAGCTGTTAAAGTGTAGGAATTTATGTCGGTTTGTGGGTTTGTTGTATAGACTGGTATGTTTATTTAATTTTACCATGACGTCTAAGAAAGGGACGGATGTGTATGAGTACTCCATGGTAAATTTGATTGTATTGTGGAAGTTGTTGCAGAAAGTGAAGAAGTTTTTTAATTTTTCTAATCCATGAGTCCATATTAAGAAAATATCATCAATGTATCTAAAATAATGTGATGGTTTGTATTGTGAACTGTCTAGTATCTTTTTTTCTAAAATATGCATAAAGATATTGGCATAACTAGGTGCCATTTTCGTGCCCATTGCTGTGCCACTAATCTGTAAATAGTGTTTGTTGTTGAATTTAAAATTATTGTGTGTTAAGATGAATATATATATATATATATATATATATATATATATATATAGTGTGTGTGTGTGTGTGTGTGTGTGTGTGTGTGTTATGTATACATCTGTTCGATATCACCAAGAAACAGACTATTTACATCAAGTCTTCAAATCTTACTATGCAATAGATCGAAACTGCTTAATCTTTTTAATATCTCAAAATAGTGTGCTTTATTCAAGTCCACTATATATATACGGTCATCCGTAGAGAGATCTGTTTCACTGTATCACAGCTCATCAGTACAGTTAGACATCCGATTGAAACCCGACCGAATTGACATCAGTCGGTGATTCTACCTCTGAGTTATGGGCGCTCAGTAGCTCATAACTGGAGGAAAGAGACGGATTAACACCTTTCCCAAGGGTAACTGTGCGTAAGCGAATGCAAGGAATTCTTTTACCTTTCATATAAATGTCATTTCTATTACTCTATATTTTGTGATCTTTGATTTGTGATCTTCGATTTGTGTCCGATTATTTTGTTTCAAAAATTGGGAAACACCACACACACACACACACACACACACACATATATATATATATATATATAGGTAAGAATATTAAAACGTTTTGAGTTTGAAAATGTGTGTTTTTGACAGTATTTGTTTATTTTATAGTAGAAATAAAAAAATACTGTAAAAAAAAACACATTTTCAAACTCAAAACGTTTTAATATTCTTTCCTATACATATTAAGACAGAATACGTGGATCATCACTATGCTATATATATATATATATATATATATATATATAAGCTTATTTATAAATGGAACTTTGTGTGTGTGTGTCTGTGTGTGTCCGTGTCCGTTTCCAATAGACTCCGAAACGGCTGAACCGATTTTCTTGAAAATTTACACAGTTGTACTATAAGCATCTGTGAGTGTTCTTAGCTAGGTTTTGTGTCAAGGTACCCCTGATAAATATTGAAAATCGATAATCAAAAAAATCGGGTTATAGAAGGAGTGGTCCGATTTTAATCAAATTTGATACACTCATAGACAAAGACATAAGAAACGATATTCAGAAGTTTCAAGGTTGCAGTTTTTGCAATAGTGCAGAAAATCGATAATATATATATATATATATATATATAATAGGCAACGACGAAAAAACTTATTTCATATCGATATCAGGAAATAAAAATTTGACTTACATTCATTCATTTTCTTGAAAATTTACACAGTTGTACTATAAGCGTCTGCGAGTGTTCTTAGATAGGTTTTGCGTCGAGGTACCCCCAATAAATAACGAAAATCAGTCTACGGTTTCGCTTTAACTGGAAACAACTCTTGCTTTTTAGTCTTTCGTGCCAACGTCCGAAGAGTCTGAGCTTCAGGAGCATGGATTAGTTTTAAAGCTTTCATTACACCCGAGCAACGCACACACACACACACACACACACACATATATATATAACAAAGTATTGTTGGAATAATATTCCTTGTCCAAAGAAACACTATTTTTAAAAAGGAGCTCAATACAAAAGTAGAGCTAATATTTATTCATAAATTATAACATGGATATGTTACAATATCACTACAAAAGTAGGCATTTTGTTTCAACACTTTTTGTATCTTTTCAAGTGATGTGATTATTTTAAAATGAATGATTTAAAAGGTTAAAAACAAGCAGGACCCCTTTAATCAGGGAGGCATTGTTGTATATACAGTGTGGACCAATCAGAGTAAAACAACTTCTAATTTGGAAAATATGTGGGTAGGGTCAAGATTAATCTTGGCGGACATTGCTATTAAGATTTGATTGAAGTGAGATCACTATTATCAATTAATATTCATATCTACTTTATTCTTGTTGCGGAAAAATGTAATGATAATAATAATAATAATAATAATATATGTACATGTATATATTTTCCAGTAACTACGCGCATATGGACACATACACACATGACCCGGTCGCCGCGACATATAAACATCCCCAGATGAATTAGATAAGGCAATAGTGATGAAACCGATACTCTTTAGCCCGGTCAAGGACTCAAGGAAAGCATCACATATTATATATATATATATATATATATATATATATATATATATATTATTTTTAAATAAAAAAAAAAGAAATAGGTAGAGCATATAGGTAAAATCATCAAAACCAGATGCTATTAGTTTTATGAATTTTAAAAATGATCCTGATGGAGATTTTGATGTAATAGTATTGTCTACTGACAGAGTTTTTTATTATATAAAAAAGAAATCTGAATTCTGTATTCGTTGAATAGCTGTTTCAGCGAGAAAAATCTCGCCTCTTCAGCAACGATCAAAAACAAAAATTTATTGATTTAAATATGGTAAAAATATTGAATTAATACGTTCTTGATCGTTACTGAAAAAGCGAGATTTTTCTCGCTGAAACAGCTATTCAACGAATACAGAATTTAGAAGTCAACTCACTTTGGACTAAATGTTACGTTTCTCTGAAACAGCCCTGACAAGTGAGAACATCATAACGATATCTTCACGAATTTTCGAAGTCGGCATGAATCTGCGCAGTTAAAAAAATAAAACAAGCCCTTTATATTATCAACGCTCTATCGCCATCCCTATATCGAGCAACTTACGATAAAACCTGCTTGCCAAAATAAATTTTATCAATAAACCCCCTGAAAAAAACAACAACTTTAGCGCTAAACACTATCACAATTAAACGCTTTATATATATATATATATATATATATATATATATATATATATATATATATATTGTCATCCGCAGACAGATCTGTTTCGCTGTATCACAGCACATCAGTACGGTTAGACTCCAATTGCTTTTTAACCCAAGATTGAAACACGACCGAATTGGCGTCAGTCGGCGATTCTACCTCTGGGCTATGGGCGTTCGGTAGAAGAAGGCAGACTTTTTAGCGCATATATTATCATTATACGCGCCCAATAGCCAGAGTGCTCTAATTCATTTTACTGAATGAGCGATGCGTATATGCCAGAGTAACTACTGTTTTTCAAAGTCTACCATTCTTCCAGAGTGCTCAATCAGGGTGTGAGAGCGTAAAATATAAACACACACACACACACACACACACACACACACATATATATATATATATATATATATATATATATATATATATATATGTGAGTGTGTGTGTGTGTGTGTGTGTTTACAATTTTTAATGGGTGTGAAAAACAAGTACCAGCTATTGATCATTTCTTTCTCACCACTTAAACATGTAGATACAGACGTCGGTATATATTGTTTCATAAAAAGAAATTTTCGATGCATCCGTTTATTGCAAGTGGGCCAACCAAACCGGAACTCCGATTGTAATTATCTCCCTTTTTTTCTGTAACGCTTTCATTACATAAACTGAACGCACCTCGAAGGTGAACGACCGGCTGTCAATCGAGCTATAAAATTTGTTTAGTGTTTTAACAAATCTTACTTTTACGCGGAGGTTATTTTCACCTCCGCAGTGAATGAACAATCAAGATGGCTGATAATCTTGACATCGGGGAAATTGATTTCGGATTTGGGTTTTGGCTCAACGGAAAAAAAAAAGCTGGAAATTTATTGTTTAAAATATTACGTTAAACACAAGTAAAAAATGGACCCATCTAGATTTTGAAGTATTTTGCTTCAAGCGATATTCTTATATTTACAAAACTTTACAGTGTTTGGCACAAGGGCACTATAATATGACACAAAGAAATGATCGAACCAGGGAGAAGGTTTTTCTTTACAATAAGTGACATAAAATACTGTCTTATAGTTATTTAGACTGCTTAACTTAGTCTGAAACAAGGCCAAAAGTATGGAGTACTGACTTGAGTGAAGAGCAACAGTAAGGCATGTAACATATGATACAGGCTTGGGCGATCATGTCTCGAAAGAGACATGACTGACGGCAGAAGATTTTCCCGCAGTAGATTGCTATTGCTTTCTGCCGTAGACTGGTTGCCAACCAAGACTATACAACCCAATCCGTCCTGTTGTTTAACCCATAGCTGGAGGGAAGATTTGGACTAATACCTTTCCCTAGGCTATTTGTGTGTAAGTATATGCAACGAATTCAGCTGGAATTTGAACTCGGATCTCCAATTTCTCGTTCCGAGCCGATATCCACTGCACCACAACGCACATCTCAGTACGACTTTTATAATGTCAAGACGTAAGCGAACTTGATTCTCTACATATTCCATATTTTTGTTATCTGCGAATTGCCATTAATTCTCTTCAATGTGGTGTTGTTTTCAATTGACTTCTCCCCGGTTTTAAATTTAGAATTTTCCTACTCCGAGAGTGGCTCCCAATCAAGGCAATATAATTTAGTCTACTCTGATATTTAGGCCACAGAAGGGAGAAGTGACGGAATTCATAATTGAACGCAGCAACTTTTTTCTGTATATACACAAAAATAGAATAGTCTTTCTTGCTAACGATTACTCCACGGCTAGACAATATATTTCAATCACATTTTGATTCTTCAGTTCGACGTGTGAGTGAATATAATTTTAAATAATCATATTTTTCACAACCTAAATGAGAAAAGCACAACTCAGGGAAACTTAAGTCGGCCTCGCGGCCCAAGTCTTTCCATTTGTCGGTTTTAAGCTTCCGTTCATCGGTCGGAAGCAAAGGTTGCGCGTGCGTAGCGAACACTCGAACTGACAGTTTGATCGCAATTCTGAGCTGTCTTCCATCTGAAGAGAAGCCGTATTGTACTGCACATCCTCGGGTAAAGCACGGGAAAATATATCCGAGACGGTGGCGGCTGCTGGGCCTTAAGTCACGGAGGAGTCGTTCTAGATAGAGGCAAGGTGAAGTTAAGGTTAAGGTGTAAATAAGAGACTGATGGTTCGAGAAGCGATTCGCAGTAGGAAGACGAGGAAAAGAAGAAAACTAAAGGATGCGGGGGGGGAGTGCGAAGGTAACCGACAGAAGTGAAAAGGAATGATTAGTAAATCACACGAAAAGAGAGGCAAAGAAAATAAGGATGAGGGAGGAATTAATGCAAAAAAAAAAGTGGGGTTAGATTTCGAGGAGGGAAAGAGACGAGATATTCAGTTGAAGGAGAACGAGAAAAACAAAAAGCAAAAAGGTTTAAGAAATATTTCGTGTGAGATGACAAATGATAACTTTCAAGTAACCGAGAAAACTTGTAAAATATTTAAATGGATAAAAAAAGGAAGAATATCCCCCCCCACAAAAAAAATGAATTGCAAACGATATTAAGAAAGAAAGACAGAATTTAAAAGAAAGATAGAAAGAGGACATTAGTGCTGGAAGAAAGAGAGAGAGAAAGATTCTATGAGGGTTGAAAGAAGGAATGAAATAAAGAAAGTGGGTATGAGAATTTAAAGAATAAAAGAAACAAAGAGCGCATAAAAAAAAAGAAAGAAAGAAAAAAAGAAAGGAAGAGGGTGGGAAAATTTAAAGAAATATAGAAGGGGACATTAGTGCTGAAAGAAAGAAAGAAAGAAAGAAAGAAAGAAAGAAAGAAAGAAAGAAGGGAAGAGGGTATAAAAATTTGAAGAAAGATAGTGAAGGATATAAATGTTGAAAGAAAAGAAAAAAGAAAGAAAGATGATATGAGTACTGAAAGAAAGAATATAATAAAGAAAGGGTGTAAAAGAGTCTAAAGAAAAAAGAAAGAAAGAAAGAAAGAAAGAAAGAAAGAAAGAAGATAAAAAATAAAGAAAAAGGAAGAAAAAAGAAAGAAAAATGAGGGTATAAAAATTTAAAGAAAGCTAGAAAGGGGACATTAGTGTTGGAAGAAAGAAAGAAAGAAAAAAGAAAAAAGAAAGAAAAGAAAAAGAAAGAAAGAAAGATTATATGAGTACTGAAAGAAAAATGTAATAAAGAAAGTGTGTAAAAGAGTTTAAAGAAAAAAAGAAAGAAAGAAAGAAAGAGTGCATAAGAATGAAAGAATGACTGAAATAAAGAAAGAAGAGGAGAGGGTAAGAAAATTTAAAGAAAGCTAGAAAGGGGACATTAGTGCTGGAAGAAAGAAAGAAAGAAAGAAAGAAAGAAAGAAAAAAATAAAGAAAGAAAGAAAGAAAGAAAGAGTGCATAAGAATGAAAGAATGACTGAAATAAAGAAAGAAGAGAAGAGGGTAAGAAAATTTAAAGAAAGCTAGAAAGGGGACATTAGTGCTGGAAGAAAGAAAGAAAGAAAGAAAGAAATAAAGAATGAAAGAAAGAAAGAAAGAAAGAAAGAGTGCATAAGAATGAAAGAATGGCTGAAATAAAGAAAGAAGAGAAGAGGGTAAGAAAATTTAAAGAAAGCTAGAAAGGGGACATTAGTGCTGGAAGAAAGAAAGAAAGAAAGAAAGAAAGAGCGCATAAGAATGAGAGAATGACTGAAATAAAGAAAGAAGAGGAGAGGGTATGAAAATTTAAAGAAAGCTAGAAAGGGGACATTAGTGCTGGAAGAAAGAAAGAAAGAAAGAAAGAAAGAAAGAAAGAAAGAAAGAGCGCATAAGAATGAAAGAATGACTGAAATAAAGAAAGAAGAGGAGAGGGTAAGAAAATTTAAAGAAAGCTAGAAAGGGGACATTAGTGCTGAAAGAAAGAAAGAAAGAAAGAAAGAAAGAAAGAAAGAAAGAAAGATTATATGAGTGCGAAAAGAAAGAATGACATAAAGAAAGGGCGTATGAGAATTTAAAGAAAAAGAAAAAAGAGTACATAAGAAAGAAAGAAAGAAAAATGAAAGACAGAAAGAAAGAATTGGTATGTAACACTTTACAAAAAAAGAAAAACGAAAGAAAAGAAAAACAAAAAAGAAAGAAAAGAAAACTAGAACAAAATCTGTACACTAAATAATTATCGTAGAGAAGGAAAATAACGACCAAAAAGTAAAACTGACACCTGATCGCCGTCAATTCTTCCTTGCTTTCTTCACTGCACTCAGTTTTTATCTGCTCGATTCGAAATGGGACGTTTCCATCGCTGTTCCCTCCGGCTTTTATCAGCTAAATGTCGATCCGGGTAATCTACAAAAATCTCTAACTAAAACCTTTATTTAATCTATAGTGGTAGACTATGTTTCACTGCCCCTGTCTAGGCGAGATAACTCAGTTAGTTCTTATTTTAGATAACTTTTTTTTTTAATCGTATCACCCCGAGCAAGGCGGTAACGCCACTGATGTGCAGGGGACGACGTAATAGTGAAAGGATTTGAAAAGAGAACTCCGGAAACCATACCTCTCAATTATTGCTAGATCTCGTTCCACTGAGTTCATATAACCACTGCACGCCTTGCGACTGAACTCACAATTAATACGTCACCAAATACACGACCCAATCTAATCCTCTAGGCTAATGTACGAAGATCTTCACAGAAGCAAGAGCTTATTTGGGGTTTAAGACCAACTCACTCGTTCAGTTTTCCCTTCGAAACGCATGCCTACAAAGTTTTTTGAACCAAGACTAAAAAACACGTCGGAGCAGATAATAGTTCATCTTCAAAAAAAGGTCACAGTGTCCTCTTCTCTTGAGTACGCAGTGTTATATAGCGACAAATAACAAACACGGGTGTATATAAAAATATATCAGTGATATTTTTATTAATGAACGATGGTCCGTGTGGCCTAGTGAACAGAGAGTTGAGGGAGCGCGCCTCTAAGGGTTGACAGGGTGACGGGGGGGTGTCGTCGTATCTGTTCTCCTCTACGACTCTCTGCCTAGACTGCCTGTCGAGACTGACTGACTCGTCTGTCGAGACTGACTGACTGACGAATCCGTGTTTTCGCAGTCTTTATATATCTTCCAAAACCGGGACTCGTTTCTTCCGGCATTGCCTTGATCACGCGACGCCTACGTAAATTCTCAGAGACACCTGTTCTGTCTGCCTCTTGTAGCCATTTCCGCTACTGCCGGAAATAAGGTCAAACAAACATCCGTTCCTTTCAACGACCGGAAAACACCCCCGCTTGCATCAGCTTCCTTCTTCGGGTGGGGCCAGATTATTATATTACAGCAGGGCGATTAACACAATCGCTGTCAAATACGGATATCCACTAAAAATAATAAGGTAATAAAAATATGTCAGATTAAAAAAAAACAATAATTTTTTCGAAATTAATTTGCTTACGTTTCGGATACGAATAGAGTAGGTATGCGATTCCAGGAAAAACAAAATTTTAAATTCCCAGCATCCTTCGTTCGTGCAAATGTGTGGTCGTACCAACTTCACAAATTGCGCCAGATGAAGTCCTAAAGAACATAACGCGTCACAAGAAAACATTTCCACTTTATCATACATTTTCTCTCTCTCTCTCACACACACACACACACACACACACACACACAGATATATATATATATATATATATATATATATATATAAAACAATAATACAATATTGTTCTAAATACAATATTGTTTTTAATACAATATAACTAAGTATACCATAATTATTTAACCCTAATTCTGACCTAAACCTTCTATCCCCTTTACTCATGAGATAGTAAAAAAAAAAGAAAAAACAACTAAAATCCAACCTCCTGTTAAGAATTATTGTCTACCCATTTAAAAAAATTAATATGTATCTTACCCAGACAAAATTAAAAAGTGACATGTCTAGATCTAAACCAACCTGTCGCCTTTCAGAACCCAAATATTAAATCTCCATGGTTACATAATTCCCAATTTTGATTGAACAATTTTGACACACTTAAATACATTTCCTCCAACTACGACTCCCTAATTTTCTAAATAACCAGAAATTCATCTTATATTTTCAAAAATAAATCATTATCACCATTTGTTTTAACATATCACCTGAAAAGGAACAGTTTTGTTCTGAAACATGAAACATATATATATATATATATATATATATATATATATATATATATATATATATCTGTAAATTCAGATAAAACTTAGTGAGGAAATTACCAATTTTTAACATGTCATATTAAGGCATACATTCTTCGACCCCTTCTAAACAGAGAATGAAGAAAATTCTAAGCCCAGAGTTTAGTTAAGGTAAAGGATGGAATTGGGATGTATTGGTTTTCATTGCGTTGGGTTGTGGGAAGGAGTTATTAGTAATTCTTCCTTAGTAGTAGGAGGTATGTGGTCGGACCCTAGGGTTAGCAGGGTAGCTGGTATGGAGCAAACTGCTACGTCATCTTTAAAAAAAAATCCTAACTGGTGGAATAGGATAATTATTGTTATTTATATTTATAATTATTGTAATTTATACTTATTTCTATGGCGACACATACTTATCATCTCCCTTCGTTTGTTAAGGAGTATATTTTGGTCATGAAACTTTTTAAGTTTTAATTTTTTCTATCAAACATAGCTTTCACTTATCTTTTAAGCTATTAGGAGTCCTAGCCTTGCCTATGAGTTCCCATTTTATTTGGGGATCTAAGTTACTTTCTTTTAATTCCCAGTATTTCCTAGAAAGCGCAGTTTGGTATGTTAAACTAGGGTTGGTGAAGTAGTGCCTGTGGGTAAAAAGCCGTTGCTTCCAAATTCCCGCGGAAATTCCGATATAAACATTCCGTCTTCCCTGATTTTCCTTAGGGTAGATGGTGGCTTGATAAATCACATTTTCAGATGGAGCTGTATGGACAACTACCAAACTCCTTGCGTTCAGTCAGCTCTTACGCTACAAAGACAAATTGAAAGACAACTTGAAACGTCTCAACTTTGATCTGAAAACCTGGGAAGTCCAACCACCAAACCGAGAGAAGTGGCATAAAACATGTTTCATTCAATTGAAGAGTTTTGAAGACAGTAGACTGTAGCACCGTGATCAGTTTCGTCAAGCTCTGAAACAGATACGCCATCAAAATCCTGCTTCAACAAATTTCATCTGCCAGTGTGGCTTTGTCGCCCACAGCAAAGCTGGGCTAGTATCGCACCCAAGGAAACACAAATGAAATGTCTTCCCCTTACAAGATTTTCTTCACAATTACACAGAGTAAACATGCGTAAGAGTGAAAAGAGGAGCACCATCCTTTGCTGACCCTAAAATTTGTAATGTTAATTCTACGGAGAATCGTAATCCGATGAGAATTCAATGTTAGAATTTAACAGGGTCAGTCAGTTAAGTGCCATACGTGATACACGATTGGGCGATCATGTCTCGAAAGAGACATGACTGACTGGGCAGAAGATTATCCCGCAGTAGGTTGCCATTGCTTTCTGCGGTAGACTGGTTGCCGACCAAGACTATAGAACCCAATCTGTCCTGTTATTTAACCCATAACTGGAAGGAGTAGACGGATTAATACCTTTCCCAGGGGTATTTGCTGTTATTTAATCCATAACTGGAAGGAGTAGACGGATTAATACCTTTCCCAGGGGTATTTGCGCGTAAGTGAATGCAATGAATTTGGCTGGAATTCGAACTCGGTTCCACCGATTTCTCGTTCCGAGCCGATATCCAATGCACCACAACGCACATCCTTTAACAGGGTATTATACTGAAAATGAACTGGACGAATTTACAAATCTCTTGGTGATAATTTATTACGGGAATATTTTATAAAAATATTTCAGCTCCTCAGACCGAACTATTTTACAAAAATGAATAGGTTAGATTTATCCAAACAAAAGAAATCGTGTATGGGGGCAAGGGGGAAGAAGGAAAACATTTTATCGATAGGAGAGGGGGGTTATTTATACAGTGTTAATCTTTAAGCGCAGATGTCACACCTAGAATACCGCATTTCTTCTCCCAGGCGATAAGATGACCTTAAATTAAACTTTCAGTTGGCTATTCTCAAATATATGACTGCAAATTTAGGGGCCCTATTTTAACTGGAAGGATTGAATTGTTAGGTTTTTATATTAATTCTGACGGCAATGATATCTTCATCTTATAAATAGTAATCTTTTTGGTTTTATGACAATTATATTATTATCAAGCATGATAACAATGTTGAAAATGATTAAAATGGGGAAAAAATTATAATAATACTTAAAATATTATTATTATTAATAATAATAATAATAATAATAATAATAATAATAATTAATCAATAAAAAATAAATTAATAAATATAAAGTCTTTAATATGGTATTACATGAGTACTATAGTTTTAAGAGTCTTAAATTACATACTCATTTGCATATAAATCATTACATGCACACCTACATGTTTATAACTACGTAAATACTTACATGTTTCACTATATATTCTACGGAAGGATAATTATATCCTGGTAAAATTTTACTTTGTAAAAAGTAAATTAATAAAATAATAAAATTTTTTAAAAATTGTTTTAATTTATTATTATGTTGTCAATTTTCATCATATTTCGATTTCTGCTATGGTCGCACTACCAACCAAGTCTGCGGGAAGACCTAAGTCTGGTCGTGGTGTGTTGTTATGGCTCCATTTCATGTTTTTTTTTATATCTCCCCTAACATCCCTAGAGTTACATAGACAATGTGTGTGGGCTGTACTTAACAAGATAATTTTTTGTATATCTCTTAAGCTGGGGTTTCAAGGGATTCTTTCAATGTGTTGTTTTGTTCCATTTTTATCGTTCCAAGTGCACTCACTATTACTGGTACGATTCTTGTTTTCAATTTCCACATGTTTTCTATTTCAATTTCCAGCTCTTTATATTTTGACAGTTTTTCGAATTCTTTGGTTGCTATGTTACAATCCGCTGGACAAGCCATATCAATTAATAGGCAAGTTTTTTCTTTCTGGTTTTTAACAATAATGTCTGGCCTGTTTGATTCATTTTTCTGTCTGTGTAGATGGTGTAATCCCAAAGAATGGTGACAAATACCATTTCTGTAACCGGTGCTTGGTGATGTTCATACCAGTGTTTGTTTACAGATTTTCCATAGTGTTTGCACATTGTCCAATGTAAATATTGCCCCACTCTATCGTGAGGATTTTTATATTCATTTGGGGCAAGTACAAAACATCCTGAGATTAGATGGTCTGTTGTTTCTTGGTATTTATCACAGAACCTGCATTTTGAATCCACAGTATTATGCATAAACTCTTTACATCCCTCTCTTCAGTTTACTATGGAGACAGAGAAGGATGGATTTCTCCCATTTTTGGATGTCTGTGTTCAGCGACGGGACGGGGTTTTCGTGACATCGGTATTTCGCAAACCCACTTTTACCGGTTTGTACACTAATTGGAACTCATTTGTTCCTAAGTCCCGTAAAATAGGTCTAATAGAAACTTTGGTTCACCGTACCCTTAATATTTGTTCTCCGGGGTGTTTGAGCAGCGAATTAATTCGCTTGCAAAATATTTTCGAAGGGAATGGGTACCCAACTAATGTGGTAAAACGGGTGATTGATCGTAAGGTCAAACGTTTTAAAGAACCAAAAGTTGAAGGACCTAGTCGCTGTCTCTTGTACTTAAAATTACCCTGGCTTAGAAGAAAATGTCAAACTGTTACTGATAAAGTTTCGGCATGTGTTTCGTCCGGTTATTTTTCAGTGCAGTTGCGTGTTGTTTTTCAGATAAGATCTATGTTTCCATCCTTCAGTAAGGGTAGGTTGTCCTATTTTCGGAAAAGCTTTGTTGTTTATAAATTTAAATACTGCTGCGATGCGGCATATATGGGACGAACCAATCTCAGGTTGGAAGCGCAGGTTGTGCAACACGTCCCCGCGAATATACCTTCAGGTAGCCCTCTCAGAACTATAAGAACAA
Source organism: Ascarosepion bandense (assembly GCA_037127315.1). Classification (NCBI taxonomy): domain Eukaryota; kingdom Metazoa; phylum Mollusca; class Cephalopoda; order Sepiida; family Sepiidae; genus Ascarosepion; species Ascarosepion bandense. Next base: position 1,719,291 of record JBBBDQ010001446.1, read on the forward strand.
CCCAAGCAGTTCTGGATTCGGCAATTGGCCAACACCTGCTGGACAATCAAGCATGTGCCTCCTCGTATGAGGACAATTGGTTTTCTGTCTTGCACAGTGCTCGATCGACATATCATCTTCGCGTTTTGGAGGCTATTTGCCTAAAGATCCAGTATCCGAGCCTGTGCAGGCAAAAAGAACATTTCCTCCGCTCTATACAATTACTGGAGAGTTTGTGAGTGTAACATTTTCCTCTTTTATTTCACTCTTGTGGAATTATATGTATACACCCTCCTTACATTTTAATATTTTTTTTCATTAAAGTTTACTTTTAAACGAGTTCCATCTTCTCCCAGTATTGTGAGTATTCCTTTTGGTTTTGTCCTTTTTCTTGACCCTTTATAATTAAGCCAACGAAGCCCTTGATAAATGTTGGCCGAAAGGTTCCTCGGGTTTGGGATAATTATGACGTCTATTCTTTATATATATATATATTTATATATATATATATCCACAGACAGTCCTGTTTCGCTGTATAACAGCTCATCAGTACAGCTAGATATCCGATTGCTTCCAGCCAGGATTGAAACCCTACCGATTTGACATCAGTCGGAGATTCTACCCGAATCATTCGAAGGACAAGATTTAATCGATATCTGTTTCTCTCTCTCTCTCTCTCTCTCTCTCTCTCTCTCTCTCAAACACGCACACAAACGCACACACACCGAGATCCACACAGAGACACTCACACGCAGCTATATACACACATCCCCAACATTGTCATGTCCGTTATATCTCAGTTTAGACCCTTTCCTAATCCAAGATGGCGACGTTCTCATTGCTAAGCAACAGCATTCAATCCTCTCGCGAATTTTTGCTGATGCCTGACTAATTTTGTTTATTTCAATTATCCATTTGAGATGTTCTTTCTTTCTTTCTTTCTTTCTTTTTTCTTTCTTTCATTTCTCCGTCTTCCCTTTTTTCTTCCTATTTCTCTTTACTTTCTTTTTATCGATTTTATTTCTGCTATTCTCTCTATTTTTCTTTTTCTTTTTTTCTCTTTCTTTCCTTCATTTCTCGCTGCTTTTCTTTAATTTTTCTTTTATCTTCATTTTCTTCTTTCTTTCGTATTTATTATTTCTTTTCCTTCTTTTTTCTTTCATTTTCTTTCTCCCTTCTTTTATTCTTTCTTTTTTCGCTCCAACTACATTTTGCATTTTTCATTTCTTCTTTCTTCGCAGTAACATGTGTTAATTTTCAATTACTTCCAATATTTTTTTATTCATTTTCCTTCATTTTTTTCTTTCGCATATTTCCACTTTCATTCTTTCTTTTTCATTATTTATTCTTTTTCGACGTTTTATTCACTTTTACTTTTTCTTCTTTTCCTTTTTCTTGTTAGTTTTCTTTGCGTTGCCAATTTTCTCTTGTTAGTTTCTTTCTTTTTGTTACATCCTTGTTTTTCTTTCTTTTTTTTATTTCCGTATTTTTCTTGGTTTTTCTATGGAACGAAAGGATGAGTCTGTTTTCACTTTTTAACTTTCTTTTTTCATTCATTAATTCCTTCCTCCAATTCTTTCCATGTTCATTTTATACTTTTTCTTTCTTCAAATGCCTCTTTAAATACACAGTAGAACCTGTCGTATGCGACCACGTATGCCATCAAAAATGGTCTCATACGGCAGGTGGTCGCTCACTAAAGTCATAGTCATAATTTATTTACGCTCATATATTCCACTCATCAGAATGTAAATACAGTGGAATCTGTCGTATGCGACCACCCCACTGTCATCAAAACTTGTCGCGTACGATAGGTGGTCGCTCACTAAAGGCTTATAGTCATGATCTAGGCATGGCCAGGAACGTATATTTCACTCACCAGAATGTACATATTAGAATTTTACCAGGTAATGTGATAAATAGATAAGAACATAAGAGCATGGCCTAAATTTAAAGGAATTTATTTAGCATAATTCATTTTTAAATTTTAAAAAACGTATTTACAACGGTCAACAAGAGACCAAAATATTTACTCACAAAAATATTTATTAAGCGGACTTGAAAAAAAGTCAGTTATTGCTTTCCGTTCCCTGCCTGTATTAGTACTAGCCATTTCTTATAAAATATGTAGGTTTGAAAAATTAGCGACGGATACGGTTTCAGTTTTTTTTCTTAGAAGTGAGTGATAGCAAAAGAGAATCTGCGATAATACATGGAAAAAAAAAACATACAAAAAACTGACAGCGATCGTGGGTTGGGTTAGAGAAACAGAGATATAGAGATAGATATACCCAGATAGAAATAGAGTAGATAGATACACACAAAAAAAAAAAACAAAGGAACGAAAGAGATAAACATTTGTGAAAATGAACATAAGTCATCACAGAGACTGCGATAATTCCCTTGAACATGTCAAATGCAATACATGTTGTACAAAACCGCCGATGTTTGACCGTAAGGTGAACTCAGGCAATGTACATTTGAACAAGAAATAACAGTCTCATACAACACTACAATAACAAAACAATGAGGAAGTGTTCCTGGTTTAAATCAAATTAAAATGAAATAGATTACTCGTTTAGTTTCTCCTAATTTAAAAGTTCGCAGTATACGACCAAAATGTTTTTTGATCAGTGATTTTCACTCGTTGATGTTAGTCGCTGGTCGCGTTCTGGAGGTGGTCGCTCACTAATGGTCAATTAAAATTAGCAAATTGTGCATAGAAAAACGGTCGTTCACAACAGGTGGTCGCTGACGAAGAGGATCACATACGCCGGGTTCTACAATATATTCTATTATTCTTTCATTTCATCTTTTTTTCTTGCCCTTTTCTGTTTTCTGTTTTCTTTTTTTGATACATTAGAACGTTATATATTCGGTTGCAGAAAAATTGGTCAGTAAAATTTATAAAAATAAAAGATAATTTTTAATAGATATCTGCAACAGTTCAGAGCACCCTTCTTTTTTTTTAAACAACTTCACACCATATATATTTATATATATAAACTTATTTATAAATGGAACTTTGTTTGTGTGCGCGTGTGTGTCTGTGTGTGTGTGTCCGTTACCTATGGAATCTAAAACAGCTGAACCGATTTTCTTGAAGATTTACACAGTTGTACTATAAGCGTCTGCGAGTGTTCTTAGCTAGATTTTGTGTCGAGGTACCCCCTATAAAGATCGAAAATCGATAATCGAAAAATCAGGTTATAGAAGGAGTGGTCCGATTCTAATCAAATTTCATACACTCATCGGCGATGACATAAGAAACGATATTCAGAAGTTTCAAGGTTGCAGTTCTTACAATAGTGCAGAAAATCAATATGACAATAAACAATATATATATATATATATATATATATATATATATATATATATATATACATATAAAAGGCAAGATGTTTGTGTGTGTGTCTGTTTATCTGCCTGTATGCCTGTATTTTTTTTCAGCTCTTTTTTTTTTTAGTTTTTGCTTCGGGTTTGACTCTAAGTAGGTATAATTGTAATTCTTAGTCTCAGCCATGATACCATTTACTCAGAGGATTTATTTAGCCTTCAAAATTCAGTTTACGACGAAAAAACTTATTTGATATCGATACCAGCAAATCAAAATTTGACTTACATCCATTCATTTTTCTTTCAGTCCATTGCGTTTCACTTTAACTGGAAAAAACTATTGCGTTTTAGTCTTTCGTGCCAACGTCCAAAGAGTCTGAGCTCCAGGACCATGGATTAGTTTTAAAGCTTTCATTACACCCGAGCAACGCCGGGTTATACTGCTAGTTTATACATAGTCTGATTATCTAATTTTTCTCTTTTCTCAGTTTACAGGCTGCACGTAGAAGCTTCGTGAACTAATCCGGCCATGTTCTTTTTCACGAACTTTTGTGACTGAGAATCTTACTTTTTAGGGTCACGTAATATCAGGAGGGTGAGAAATGACCCACAAATGTAAAATCTATTGTTTTGTTTTGTTTTTTTGTTTTTTTATTTGCATGTTTTTGCTTTTTTTTCTTTGCTTTTATTTTGTTTAATTATCACCTTCCGCTAATCTATCATGCGGCAGGTTGGGGAAGATCGCATCCGTAAAGTTTCATTATCATCACCCTTATTGGCGTTAGCAAATAGAATCATAGCCGATGAAACTCTGGATTCTTTTGTATTTTAATATGTAAGCTATGTGAATTTTTATAAAATTAATTTGAAATTACATTTTTCTTTTTTGTTTAATTTCATTTTGTTTGAGTTTCTTTGACTTTAATCTTCTTTTTTTGTGATAACCCCAAATTCGTCAGGTGAGTTGCAGATTTTTCAATGCATATATTGGCCCACTCTATCATGTCGTGTTTTATATTCACGCGGTGCCAATACCGCGCCACCTGATACAAGATGGTCAATTGTTTCTGGATATTTATCACAGCTTCTGCATTTGGGGAATGTGATAGGTGCCGACTTGGCGGCTCGACTACAGCCACTTCACTGTTGCCTCAGCAACAGTTGTTTACTCGTGCAACCAGATTGGTAACTGGGTCCCACCCATTCACAGTTAGATTAACCAAATACAGACGACAATTCTACTCCTGCAGCTTCTTCTCTCGCACTTCCCGCCTGTGGAACCCGCTTAGTTATTCTTGCTTTCCTGACGGCTACAACCTCCAGGAATTTAAATGCAATGTCAATACTCATCTATTAACCACTTGACTCTAGTTCTTTCACCACCCCGTATATCCTTTCCTTTCTCTCCACCTTTGCAACTGTCATCACACCTGTAATCGCATCCTTCTCTTGCTCCTTTTCAACTGGTTCGTCTTCCTCTTCACTCTCTTCTACTTAATCTTTTTACTCTTATGTAGCCCCCTGCACATCAGTGGCATTACCGCCTTGCTCGGGGTAATACGATTAAAAGAAATGTGTGTTTGGTAATTTATAGTTGAAAAATCGGTAACTTTTTTGGAAAGAAAACCGAAAAAAATTGGTATTTCAGACCGGCTACGGAGATAGGACCTGTCACAATTTTATTGGACTTTACAATGTACACAGACAGATCAATAAGAGCTAATTGCCTAGATGTCGGAATCAGCGACGGCAAAAACAAAATCTGCCTTCTTATTAATATGGCAGTCCCTGCAATGATATATCTTTGAAGATCTTAAAAAAACTATCGAAATATGAGGACACTGAAATCGAAATGGCAAAATGTGTCACATGAGAACACCAACAACTCCAGTTGTAGTTGGAACCGTTGGATTGATTGGAAAATGTTCCTATAGACTTGTTAAAAAAGATTGCTATGTCATGAAGCCATTTCTGACCTTAGTTCTCTGGTTGGGACCCGGAACGAAATGTGTATACAACGGGAACCCATAGGAAATACTACTAATAATAACGAATACCGGGGAGGCCGGTAAATTTTTGATTTTGCACCCGAAGGCCTTTACGCCTTCAAATCTTTCCAAAACATCCTTATTTCCATGCAAATGTAAATACTGAACTCAAATCGATAATTGTTTATTGAAGAAACCTACCTTTTTTTATCTTGACGACCATAAAAAAATCTCACCCCTTACTACGGTTCTCATATCTGATTTAGTGCAGAATGACTTTAGGAGTAGGATTCTTATTTCGGCCTATTTACTTCCTTTGTGCAATTACTACGCGATTTGTTTTGTTTCGGAATTCAATTTCCTCTGATAGTTGCGTGTATTTGCGTGTTTTTTTTCTCTTTTTTTGGTGGGGGTGTAGAATTTTTTTTAAGAAAGTTAACTTTCAAATAGAAATTTAGGGTTAGGGTTAGGGTTATTGCGTGTATTTTTTTTCTTTTTTCTTTTTTTCTTTGTAATGAATTTAAGAAAGTTACGTGAACTTAATTTTAGAAGAAAGTTAACTTTCAAAAGTGATAATTGGGTTAGGGTTAGGGTTGTTGCGTGTATTTTTTTTTCCTTTTTTTGGTTTTTATATATTTGAAGGTGAATTAAACTACACTCGTCACTTATTTTCATATATTTGAAAGTTTACTTTCTTAAAAAACTTCTACATTTTCATGTTTATGAAAGTTAACTTCACTCTGAGTAAAAGTACAATTTTCAATTATTTTCATAAAAAAAGGAAAAAAAAACACGCAAATATATTTTCATATATTTGAAGGTTAAGTAAAAATACAGTTATCACTTATTTTCATAAAACTGAAAGTTAACTTTCTTCTGAAATTAAAAAATAATAAAGGAAAAAACACGCAAATACACGCAATGCATTTGAAGGTTAATTAAACTACACTTATTTTCATACATTTGAAAGTTAATTTTCTTAAAAGAATTTGTATTTGAAAGTTCAGTCAGTTAAGTGCCATACGTGATACACGCTTGGGCGATCATGTCTCGAAAGAGACTTAACTGACTGTGCAGAAGATTATCCCGCAGTAGGTTGAACGTTTAGATATTACCCCTTTCCTTTATTCCTTTCACCGTCCGCCTACTTGATCATTTCCTATCTCCATATCTCTGGCCAAGTGTCGACGACACCTTTTCGGCTCTGTTCTGGAATAGGAAGGCGATAAAAGTGCCATTCGCCATCGTTGGGACACCTGCAGACAAGGTCGTCACGCGCGTCTTTTTCTCTGACGCGCCATAAGCAAATGAAGCGGCCATGATTGGCCACAAACAAGGCTATACCTTGTGACCAGCCGCCCATAGGGTCAAAGAAGTGGCAAAACGTGCCAATATCACTCAATTTCTGGACTTGCATGATTCGATGTACAAAGTAAATACCGACCCATTTACGTGTTTCTCAGTCTTCATTATTTATTTCCTTCCAATCATTTATCATTCCACTTATTCGATTACATTTTATTCTTTCATAGAATACAGGTAGCATTATTATTATTATTATTATTATTATTATTATTATTATTATTATTATTATTATTTATTTTATTATCACTTATTATTACGGGTAGGTATTAGAAGGCTATCACAATGCATTTAGTATAATATAGAAAGGCAAAGAAGGTGTTAGGTATTATCTATTTATTATTCATTAATATTGGAGTAGATAGACTAAACTATCGCCCGGTTGACACTCCACCCACGTCTATTGAACAGGTGAAGAGGCTCATCCCTTCTTCCCTGTTTAGGATGTGATTTCCGGCTTTCTCTTTTCCAATCTTTTCACTCTTACGTAGCCCTCTGCGCTTCAGTGGCGTGACCGCTTTGCTTGGGGTGATATGATTAAAAAATAATAATAATTTCGAGATCAGAATCTCATCTTCAAAATGATGGGAGAGCTTGGTTTCAAGTTGTCCGCTGCTGAACCGTGCCTTTAAACAAATGGCCCTCTTTCGCTGCTACTGCTGTCGTTAATTGTAGTGAGTATGTGTGTGTGTACTTGTAAGTGGGTTAGTTCATGTATCTGTGTGCATGTGTCTATGGTTTATATAAGTGTGCGCGGTAAGAGTATATGGCTTTTTAGCCTCTTTTTTAAAGTAACAGCAGGCGTCGTTTTACGATTTGATGATATATGTGTCTGCTTTAATTTATAGTTTAACATGTGTGCAGGGTTTGGCATTTTTTCATCTCCTTCAGAATGGTGGTAAGCGCCGTTTTATGACATGATGTTATGTCTATCTACTTTAATTGGAGGTGTGTTGGTAAATTTTTGATTTAGCACCAGAAGGCCATTATCCCTTCAAATATTTCTTAAACCTCCTTATTTCCTTGAAAATTTATATGCTGAACTCAAATCGATAATTATTTATTGAATAAACCTACCTTTATTGATGTTAACGACCCCCAAAAAATCGAATTTCTCGTTCTTTATCCAACCCTAAACCACCATTCTCATATCTAATTCAGTGCTGAATGACTTTAGGCGTAGAAAGGTAATTTTGGCCAATTTACTTCCTTTGTGCAATTACTACGCGATTTATTTTGTTTCCGAACTCAATTTCAGCAGAAAGTTGCGTGTATTTGTGTGTTTTTTTTTTCCTTTTGTTTTTGGGGTATAGAATGTTTTTTAAGAAAGTTTTCGTTAAGTTCACGTGAGTGTTATTATGCAGCTAACGTGCGTGTTGTGTTTAAAATTAGATCTGTCCTTCCATTTTTCTATTTTTGCGTAAAGATGTTCTATCCCCATCCCACCATATTAATTCTGTTATTTACCATTTAAAATATAGTTGCTCGCTTCCGTCTTCGTTTCAGTTAATTTATCTCTTGATTTTCGAACCCTTATGTGTTTAGGATGATACGCGTACCGTGCACTCGCCAAATTCTTTCCTTCGTCCTCTGCCCGGATCTTTCGTCTTGCCAGCTCAAAACACGTTAGAAGTGGTGGGAAAAGACAGCCAATCCGGGAGGGGGCGAATATCTAAGATAATAAAAGTAGGAATATTGGTATGATCTGATAAATAATTATTCTAAGTGCCATTTTAACTGTTAACAGAACAAATAGATGTGTATTACCAGTTAAATGGTTGTTCAGTCTTTAATATACGCACAAAAAAAACAGGAAATGAAAAGAAACATATATCTACATATATGAATTCACATAGGACACTAATTTAAAGCAAAAACTTCGGTAAGTCGATTCATTTGCCAAAACGATATGTAAAAAAGAGATGTTTACGTATTTTCATCTAATATCGACACATTGATGTGTGCTGTAGTGCAGTGAATATCGGCTCAGAACAAAAAATTGAAAAGCCGAGTTCAAATTCCATTTGAATTCGTTGCATTTACTCATGCGCAAGTAAGGGAAAAGTATTAACCCACCGCCTCTCCATCCAGCTATGGGTTAAACAGCAGAACAGATTGGCTTCTATAGCCTTGGTTGGCAACCATTCTACAGCAGAAAGTGATGCCAACCTACTGCGAGAAAATGTTCTGCCTTTCAAGACATGATCACTCAAGCGTGTGTCACGTATGGCCCTTAACTGACTGATCGACACATTGGAAATTCAGGGGTAAGGTTTGTTTATTGGGGGAGAAGGGAAACTAGAAAAAACAAGAAAATATTTGTTGATGCTTTGATAGGAGCGAAGAAAAAGTATCTGAGCAGGATTTGAAGGAAGTTGGGCGTGTCAGATGTGCAAGATATCACATCTACTTCCATTCATGACGGTGATCCATCATAGCTGTCACCCTGTTGGCAAACCGAATTATGCAAATGAATCGACTTCTAGTAATGTCACATCTAAAATGCTTCGACTGCCATGAGAGCATGATTTACCACAGTAAAATATTAATATTCTGCAATCAGACGCTTATAAATAAACTGAAAGATTAATACATCAATATCTATCTATATATATATATATATATATATATATATATATATATATATAGTGTGTGTGTGTGTGTGTGTGTGTGTACGAAAGTGACAGAACACGTAGATTTTAAACCCACTGTTCAAGCATTTACTTTAATAAAGAGTGCTCGATTCAGAGTAGAGTTTTATATTGTAACAGTTGTTAGAATGGTTTATAAAAGCAGCGTATCACTACACAGAAATTCTCAAGTTTTGGAGCACAATCGTTCCTTTTCGGTATGTCTATGATTATAAATTGCCGACGGACCAGCTTAGACATACGAAATTCCCATCCCCCACATCACCTACATATCACATTCCCAAAAATAAATCGCTTCCACCATTTATTTTCAGTTTCACAAATCACCCGAAGAGGAACGGTTGGGCTCAACGGTAAAAACGCCGATCAAACCTAAAATTTAGACAAGAAATGCAGTAGATCAATTTCACTGCGACTGCGCCTAGAATAAAAAAAAAATAATTAACTTCACTGGGTATATATATATATATATATATATATATATATATATATATATATATATATATAGTCGTCCTCAGACAGAGCTGCTTCGCTGTATCACAGCTCATCAGTACAGTTGGATATCCAATTGCTTCTAGCCAGGATTGAAACACGACTGAATTGATATTAGTCGGCGATTCTACCTTTGGACTATGGGTGCTCAGTAGAGGAAGGCGGACTTTTAGCATGTTATATACAATGTAAACAAACACACACACACACACGCACGCGCGCATATATATATATATATATATATGTATATATATATATATACGTACAATTTTGTGTATATTAAATATGTAATTAAATCCAGTCCACCTTCGAGAAAAGTTATTTCGCGTTGTAACAGAATACATTTAACTTGGAGAATAGTTCAAAATGATTATAACCTCCAAATTAAAATTTTGGACTTTCTCACTCCTGCTGGAGGAACCACTGCATGACTGACCATGTCTTGAGGGGTGTAACCGTATCCGCCACGCTTGGCCAACGTTGGTAAGACTATTTAAACCATTGATGTAGTGAACGACCGTTGATTGTGAAGAGTCCATCCGCCCTTTAACAGCTCTTGGTTCTTCTTGTTTTTGTGCAAATGGGGTTCCACTTAATCGCAGTTTCCAGACCAGACACAAAGGTATAATTGTCGGATAGATAGTGATGCTGGAGTTAACTGCACTGAATACACGCTCTGCGGACTGTACTTGTTAACCATTACATTATTGCAAGCATCCTAGACAGATGCCAATAGACAGAGAGGCGTGAACAAGAGATCGATAGGAGATACGTTTGTTAAAGTGAACAGATTTGAATCGATCTAGAAAGAGTGAATATCAAATCGGTCATCGATTGGTAATACATTCAGGTAGACACGACGTCATAGATTCATCGGCAGCTAAGGGCAGATTAAAAGAAAA